>OY755084.1:33447709-33916955 GCA_963576655.1 Gastrophysa polygoni | reverse complement strand
GGAATTATGCAGATTAATGAAAACATTATAACCATCAGTAGATAATCAAGAGGGTTTCTACGTAATTTTGGCACATGGCCCACCTAATGGTATCATCTATTATCAAGTTGAATGTCTCGTTCAAGTTAAATGTCTCGTTCACTCAATTAAAATGAAAAAAATGCGAATTCTTCGTGGGATTTGAACCCGGACCTGTGGGTTGGCAAGCCAACACGCTACCTCATCGCTACCGAGGCCCCATGGATATATTTGTGCTACCAAAGGTACTGTTGCTTCTCTTTCTCTCTCTCTCATCAATGGCACTATAACTATTTCATTCGGAATGAAAAGATTTGGTGGTCCATCACTCATGATAAATTTGGTATTTCGGTTTGTGTTAGCAGATGACTGTTTGATGCGAGTCCGTTGGATATCTTTGTCTTAACAAAGTTACTGTTGCTCACCGTTCTCTTTCTCTCATCAGTATATTATTATTTGGAATGAAAATATTTGGTAGTAGTTCATCACTCATAATGAAGTTGGTATTTCGGTTTGTGTGCTAGCAGATGACAGCCCCGCCCCCCCGCCTTAATTCTCTCAGTGGGGTAATTGAATAGATATCATATTTGGTAGAGTCCATCGCATATGTTTGGAGCTATTGTTAGATGAAATAATACTTCATTCAGGGGATTGCAAAGTCCATCGTATGCATCAACCATCATGCTGTTATTGTGGAACAAGAAGATAGGTAGAAGATCGAATAATGATAATTTGATTGCATCAGCTATTCGGCGTCGCCGTAAAACAACATCCGCACGATATGCAACCAGTCGTGCGTGAAAGTACACAGTTAGGAGGAATAAGGAAATCGAATTGAAGGCAGTCATTTATCATTTTTTCTGTGAAAAGTGAATGTTTCATGTAGAGGAAGACTATTTATATTCGATTGAAATATAACGTTAGATTTTGTGAGTGAGTTCATCATTGTTGATGATAAAAATGTAATAAATTGAATATTTTGGATCGTGTGTTAACAGATGACAGCCCCCGTTCCATTTTGCCAGTGGGTGATCAATGTTCTATCGCTTATGCTATACAAAAATAGGGGTATTTGTTGAATGAATTGATACGCTATTTAAGAAATTGGGAGGTGCATCGTATGCATCAGTCATCATTTTTCGAAAACAAGAATGTGATGACATTTTCGAAAGATGAATAAAAGATAGGTGGATGATGGAATGATAAATTCATTACATCATCCGAGTGAATGGCAAAAGAGAATGTTCAAGTGGTGAATGTCTTGGTCAGTTCGGAGGAGGTGATGGTTGTATCAATAGTATATATACGAACAAATTTTGTTCACAGATCAGAAGTATCTGACTGTTCATTTACGTATATTGTTTCCAACAGTAGTAGTTGTTGTACCAAGAAGCAACGGTGAGTTGATTTTTGTTGATATTATATTCCCATGTCCAAACTCGGAAACCCCACAGCCTCCTTCCAAGAAATTGAAACTTGAGAAATAAAAAATATGAATCCTATATTGCGTTTTTTTTTTTTTTAGATGGATCTTAATGTTTTGAACTCAATCTCTCTTCTAGAAACAGATAAACCAGTAATCAAGCTACAGGATTTAGTTGCGAATAAACCATACAAAATATATTCGGCAAGATTGGTAAAGACGAAGTTTGGAGAGTCAGTCCTGCTGGAATTCGAGAACAACGTTGTGTTCCTGCCTCAGAGAGTTACCAACGACTATAGGCCCAACATACAACATTTTGTAGCAGAAAAGTACGGACTAATATTTAGAGGGACCAAAGACGTTGGAAAACCTCATCCTGCAGCATACTTTGAAATCATTGAATTGAAATAGATTGTTTTGGTGAGTACATTTTTCATATAAATAATTGGTGGTACATCATGGATGAATTCAGAGGAACATTATCGAAAATTGATGAAACGCTAAAATTAATCAAAGAAAATTCCGCTGAGAAAAATGGAATCAAATTAATCAATAGACACATTGGAAAGTGTAATAAAGCTTTAGACAAATTAAATCTCACTGTGGGACAGAAAAGTAAAATTATTACGAAAATTGGTCAACTGAAACGATTACGATATTTACTTAAAAGTAAAAATGGGGGTTCGAGGCGAAAAGTGCGTAAGGTTTATTGGGAAAATGTCAATTCTTGTTTCAAAAACAGAGTAAAGACAGGAGTCATCATCAATGTGAAGCATAAAGAAATAAAAGCATTCTTTGCCGACAGCTTCCATTTGTTCAGACAAATCATAAACAGAATCCTAAAGGAAATGCCTGCCCTGAAAGTGAATACCACTCTTTGGGGTGATTTTGTGAAAAAATCAAATGATGAGGAAATAATTAGTCAAAAATATTTTGTATCACCAAATGCAATTTTGGATCAAGGAACGGATATTGTAGTGTGGTACCGAGAACATGTTGTTGATTACATCTTGAATAAATTGTCAGAGTTTTCGGAAGAATCAAGTGGTTGGGCATTACAAAAAATTCTATTGTTGGAAGTTGCAATTAACAAATATGAAATTGGTAATGGAACATCTTTCATCAAAATACCTCCACAAATTTCAAGAAAAAAAGCATGCATCAATATTCAAAATTATAATGATGAAGCATGCTTCTTCTGGAGTATAGTTAGTGCCTTATATCCCCCCACAGGAGACAACCGATACACAACATCCTATCCGCATTACAGTCTCGTCTTGAATACTGAAGGTTTAGAAATGCCTATGAAACTGAATCATATCAATAAATTCGAAAGATTGAATAATATTTCCGTAAACGTTTATGCGTTGGAATTGAGTCTCACCAGCAAAGGTTCATCTTATGAAGTAGTGCCCGTAAGGCTTACTAAAAATAAATTAGAACGTCATGTTAATCTGCTATTGCTTCAAAATCATTACTTTCCCAAACTGAATGATTACACTGCACCGATACCAGATGATGATGATGATGACGATAAAGATTCAGAATTAAAGTTTCACTATTGTTGGATCAAAAATATGTCACGTCTAATATCGATGCAAGTGAGCAGAAGAAAACAAAAAATTCATTTATGTGATCGCTGCCTGAATTATTTCCATAGTGGGGAGAAATTACGAGAGCATTACGTGTTGTGCGAAAAGGAGAACGATTGCAGAATATCATTTCCAGAATATGACTTTGTAGAATTCAAAAATTATATTTATAAACAGAAAGTACCTTTTGTAATCTATGTTGATATTGAATCCATTTTAGAACCGTGTAATTCAAAATTATCCCAAACAACAACGAAATACCAACTTCACAAAGCATTTTCGGTGGGATATTACCTGAAGTGTTGTTATGACGATTCCATTTCTCGTTTCAATAGTTATGAAGGTGAAAATTGTATGGCATGGTTTTCGACTGAAATGGAAAATATTGCCCAATTCGTAGAGAACAAATTAACCAATATCGTACCGATGATAGAAAACCCCAGAAGAACGACAAATTTTGGAACATGTCATATTTGTGAGAAAATATTCAAATCAAATGATGTCGTTGTAAAAGATCATGATCATTTAACGGGGCAATTTCGTGGTTTCGCACATCAAAAGTGTAATTTGATTTTCAAAAAATTGTTTGTCGTGCCAGTCATCTGTCATAACATGTCGAATTATGATGCACACTTTATGATAAAGGATTTAGCTCAAAAGGGCTCTTTGAGCGTGCTTCCATTGAATAAAGAAAAATACATTTCTTTCACGCTTAATGAAAGTGGAAGTAAAATAAAATTTAGATTTATTGATTCTTTTAGATTCATGGGTGCGGGTCTTAGTGAACTCGTATCCACCTTATGTATGGATAATCTTCAAAATTTGAAGCGAGAGTTCAAAGATTTGGATGATAAAACATTCAAACTGTTGACTAGAAAAGGGGTATTTCCCTATGATTATTTGGATAATGTTGAAAAATTAAATGATAATCAACTTCCACCGATCGAAAAATTCTATAACAAATTGAATGATGAAGAATTGTCCGCCGAAGATTACCTTCATGCACAAAATGTATGGAGAGGCTTCGGAATGTCAACCCTAAGAGAGTATAGTGACTTGTATATGAAAACTGATATTTTGCTACTTGCAGATGTCATGGAAAATTTCAGGGTAACCGCTTCAAACACTTATGGTCTAGATCCCGCTTGGTATTATACAATGCCTGGCTATACCTGGGATGCTATGTTGAAATATACAAAATGTAAATTACAAATTCTAAAGGATGTTGATATGATATTGTTTATAGAAAAGGCAATTAGAGGTGGGATTTCGGTTTGTAGCAACCGATTCTCGGAGGCTAACAATAAATACATGCCCAACTATGATCCTTCGATACCTACAAAAACACTTCTGTATCTTGATGTGAACAATTTATATGGTTGGGCTATGTCTCAACCATTACCTTCTGGAGACTTCAAATGGGTCGATACAAATATTGATGTAACAATGATTCCAGATGATTCATCGGTGGGATATATTTTACAAGTTGACTTGGAGTATCCCGAAAGATTACATGACTTACACAAAGACTTCCCATTTTGTGCAGATCATTCCGTTCCTCCAACATCAAAATTGCCAAAATTGATAGCTGATGTACATGATAAGAAAGGGTATATTTTACACTATAGAAATTTGAAACAAGCATTGGCGAACGGTTTAGTTCTAACTAAAATACATAAGGTGTTGGAATTCAAACAGTCTGAATGGTTGCGGCCATATATTGAACTTAATACTCGCTTAAGGGCTATGGCCACCAGTAACTTTGAGAAAAATCAATATAAATTAGCTAATAATGCAGTTTTTGGAAAAACAATGGAGAATATAAGACTTCATAGAGTCGTCAAATTGGTGAATTTTTATGAAGGCCGTTATGGAGCTAAGAATTTGATTGCTAGTCCGCGTTTTCATAGTAGAACAATTTTTGATGAAGATTTCATTGCAATTGAATTGAAGAAGGCTGAATTAATTTTCAATAAACCTCTTTACATTGGTATGGCCATTCTAGACATTTCTAAACTTTGTATGTATGATTTTCATTATAATTTTATGTTACCCACAGTCGGATCGGACAGTTGTAAGTTAATGTACACTGACACTGATAGTTTCTTTTACGAATTGACTGGTTCAGATGTTTATAAAGATGTAATCAAGAAACATATCAACAAATTTGATACCTCTGATTACGAGAAAAATAATGAGTACAATATTCCATTGGTGAATAAAAAAATACCCGGATTGATGAAGGATGAGACGAACGGAAGGATTATATCACATTTTGCTGGTCTTCGTTCGAAGATGTATGCTTTTAAGACACTTGTCACTCAGCAAGAAAGAGATCATCTGAAGAAAAATTTGTTGAAGGGGGGTGTTAGTAAAAAACGAATAGATATTGCGATGAAAAATTTGGGTATCAAGAAAAAATCTAAAGGGGTGAAAAAGTATGTAATGAAGAATACAATAACTTTTGATGATTATGTTGCTTGTCTTAGAGAATTCAAAGACAAAGCCATATCACAACAAAGTATCCGTTCCTATGCCCACAATGTTTTCAGTATAGAACAAACAAAAATTGCTCTCAGTCCACATGATGACAAACGAATCATTATTCCTCATTCATTTGATACACTTCCATGGGGTCATTATAGTGTGTAGATTTTATTTTTTGTCATGTTTCAGGAAGTGACATTATTATGCAATCATTGAGTGAACTGTGTATCAAGACGATTTGCCAAAATATTCAAACTCTACGAAAGTTTATGGATAGGCGATTATTACCTTCGAGTTTGACTTTAGAAATTGTTAGAAAATTTAGTCATTATAGATGGATGAAAATTTTAGAATGTTCGAAGGATGGTAGCGATGATGCTTTCATTCCTGAATATATGTTATACGAAAGTATGATTTTCACATCGAAGGCACAGAGTGCAGTTATCAGTTATTGTAATTGGGAATCAAGATATCCTGAATCAAAATATTGTATATGGGTTCATAGAATTTGGATTGAAAATCTCAATTTATATTTATGTAAACCGTGTTATAAATGGCTTTTGGTAATGCTGGAATTCAATAATATAACTGTGAATTTGCATGTTATAAGAGATCATTTCCATTTGGTACACGATACACGTGACATCCACACCATATATCAAAATAGTTCTATGTGGTGCCAAAATGATTTTATGGAATTACTATTCAGACTCAAACCACGTTCTGAATGTGACATGAATTTACATAACATGAACAATAGATACAAACGTTTCATGGATTGCCACGAGGATGATTATGATGATGATTGATGTATCACAATTATTTATGAAAAATGTTCTCTCACCAGTGATGTAAGTTATCAATTCATGAAAAATAAAAGCCAAAAATACATATTTTTTTTTTTTATTCATCCACTTCTGAATTACAATTGTTCAAGAGCAAATTTACATAAATGACATCTCAATTGCGATGGCGGTGGACCGTCTACGTGCGATTGCCATTCAGGCCGATTGTAGTGAATGAAACAGGGTAGTTTCACTTGTAAATCAAAATTAAGTCGGTAGTCTCGAGGTAACTTATTCCAGGCATATAAGAGTTCGATTGGTTGTGCTTTTTCAATCAAATAATGTAGGGGAAACTTTGCAAGTTCTTCTTCACTAAAGTGATGTAAACTTCGTTTAAGATGCCCATGATCTCTCAATGGATAGGTACAGTAGCATGATTCTTGATTCATTTTGGCCGTCTTTGAGTGTCACAAGAGAGCAAGCAAGCAAGCAAGCAAGATATACACTGCTACTACTACTGTACTGGTTCAATAAAGTCATTTATAGGAGGAAAATATGATTCATATTGATGGAGTGGGGGAGGAATTAAGAAGGCATGGCGAGAGGAAACGTTGAAACAAGCAAGAAAAAAGTTATTAATTGCTAATATAATTTATTCATCTATCATCATGCATTATGAAATGTTCGTACAAATAGTAAACATTTGATAAAGCGCACACGCATTCATCTATATTATTATTATTATTGTGGTAAAAACATTTTGGCACTTCCTTCCTCAATGGTGGATGTTCATCCAATTCATGCACTGAACAGCTGCAATATTTCTTGATGAAGTTGAATTTTTCTCTTCCCTTTACATACACCGCATCTACGCCCTTGGTCAGATACCGCATTATATTCTCAAATTGATGCGAAGGAGTGAATCCTGCATTCCAATCTATGCAATGATGGTTTTTCATCAACCATGATGCTTGTTTTTTCAAATCGTGTGGTAGATTGTTGAGAGGAAATGGCGGTTTGAACAAGTAATGGCTGATACGATGATGGTCATCGAAACAGGCCAACTCTTTCACTAGAAATTTATTATTTTCCAGTTTGAAGCCTTGAAAATCAATGACTAACCTCATAACTGTAGATTTTCAAATTTTTTTTGAATCAATTTTTTCGTCTCGTAATATTCAATTTCAGCTTTGAGTTGCTCCAGCTGACGAAGGAATTCAACTAACCTACATCTGCATTGAGCTATCATTATCAACTGACTGGCTGACTGACTGACTGACTGACTTTACTGTCGCACCGTTTTATTCAATGGATTGTAATAAAATTCTTTTTCGTGTAATATTAAGCAATATGCAGACACATTGTTTCCTGTTGGTTTTGAAGTTTCGAATTCAATACGTAAAACGACAGATCCGCTTTGAATAATTTCTTTTTGGTGGGAACAGTCAATGTGAATAATTGGAGCTTTGTCTCTGAATTCTTTAGGGTTGAATATAGGTTGGTTGGTTTGGATGTGATAATAACTCTCTTGAAAATTGGCAAACATTTCATAAAGCGATGCAAATCGATTCGTATCGAAATCCAAATTCAAATCTTGATACGGAAATCTCTCACTGTTTAAAAATATTCGCACATTTGACAGATTGCAGTGATTAAATTTACTCATATCTTTCAATAATTGACCTTTACAAGCATCTTGAAGAGCAATGATGATGTGTCGAGGACTCTCTAATTGAGTTGAAGTTTTCACAGACCATGTGTGACGTGTTGAGTCATTCAAAGTTGGATATTCTATCAATTCCCAACTTCTGAATTTGATGGGCAATTCCACGTTACTACGAACTATTTTATTCAAACGTAGTTGTTCGTTGATACTCGGTGTTATATGGGGTACGTTCCAATACAATTTGGTGATTTGAATTTTTGGTTTCTCCGAATTATCCGTTCCAATAACAGCATCGATGTCATCTTTTTCTCGGATGAGAACTAATTCTTGTCTCATATTCATTATGATCTTTCGATAGTCTTCGAAAAATCCCGACAATAATTTCATTGGTATGCACACATTGAAATTACCCTTTACGTCAATCAAAAGTGATTCATTATCTTTTGGAAACCACCCCGCATTTTCCATTAGCCTGCTTTCATTTTCGTTTAACGATAGGTAATTTTTCAAAGTGGAAGCTAGTCCCACGTTCCGAATGGAATCTATCACAACGCCATTCAATTCATACCTTAGTTCTCTGAACAGATAAGCTATGCCATTATTGATGAATTTAAATTTGGTAGGTACTTTGTTTTGATCCGTTAATATTTTTCCCTCGATATAAATGAAGCTGTTACATGGAAGTGTGTATGCATCTAAATCTTGTACGGAAATCCGAACTTCATCATTGTAGTTAAGGGCTCCGCTATTGTATGGCTGGTAAGTGTGGAACTGGTAATCTTCTATCGTTGTATCACTAAAAGGTTCACCTGTCACGTTCAATAAATCCATTATACAAGGACACGAAAGCCGAGAGAATTCAAGAAATGACGATTTTCAGGTGTTAACGTTTTCATTGGTATTGAAAAACCATCTGACTTCTCAGCTCGTCGCTTCATCTTTTTATAGTTTTTGTGTGCTATTGTGTACCGATGGAATTGTAACACCATAACTATTCAATTTTTCTAAGATGCAAACGAACTGTAATTGTTTCGCCACGAAAATTCACCAAATTACTATCTTGATCGAGCACCCTCACTGTTATATTGTTTATTGTTTTGATACTCACAGGAAAATAGAGTACAGTGAGAGGTTGCTCTACTATTTTATAGCCGTTTGGAACTTGGGGGAAAAATTGATGGATTAAGTGAACAGGTTTTCCATGTAGAAATGATCCTACGGCAATGTTGCAATCCACACAAATTGAATTAACTGCCAATATATTCACTTTATTATTTGAAGTATAATGTTTGTTGGGTTGGAGTTTGGTTTTCGGAAATCCCAACAGATTTCCAATGGAACGATCAATACTGAAATTGATTCGATCGCTGCTTTTAATCGAAACTGTGAATCGCTTCGTGTCTGTCGTAATATGGATCATGGTTCCTCCCTTCTCGTACATTTCTTCCTTTATAATCTTCAAAATCTCTCCAATTTCGTAAGACCCTATGGGAATTTCAATTTTGAATTCATCATTCGGACCCCATACCAATACATTGTTTGTTTCATTAACATTTGGAATGCTATTGAATGTATCAAAATTTACCAATCCAATTTCATAATCATCATTATCATTCAAATACAATGGCGGATTGAAAGAATCGCTCAAAATTGATGAATTTCCACTGAGCGTGAAAGTATATGACATTACTGCGATGGTTTGAAAACAAATGAAATAATATTCATTAGTAGTATTGATTATATAAGAATTTCAGGCAATATTGACCGCACTGATACGAATTGAATTTTTGTATTGATTCATAATTATATCTGATGATCACATCTCCATTGCTCCTGAAATATTTCACTAATTCAATAGGCGGTGGTAAATTACCGAAACTGTCAAAGTAAATGACATTTTTATTTTTTTTGGAATATGCTGTCCAATGAGTACCAGGCCCACTTTCTACATCAAGATTGATAATACCCGATTCATTTGCTGTTGAAATTCTTTTTGGTAATGAATCGCGCATAAATATACCTCGGAAATGGGGAATTCTCAATATTTTTGCATACGTGATGAGATCTCTATCGGACATTATACGTCGAGGCAATTTTATTTCTTTTGTTTTTTCCAGTATGGGCTTGGTCGCTGAAACCCCCTTGACTGTCTTGTTGTTGCTTTCTTCTTTTTCAAACCGTATCCCTTGTAAGGTCTCAGATAGTATCCTTTTCCAGATTTTTGCTGCTCGAGAGCTAGGTTATGTCTTTTCTGTTCGGCCAATTGTTCACGATTGGTTTTTGCATCGTTCACCGCTTTAGCAATGCCCGCACCGCCACCTGCCACAGCCCCCAAGGCCCCCAATAATGGCAGTAAAAATGGTAAGAATCCTCCTTTTTTGGGAGCACGAATAATGCGTTTTCGTCGTGACGCCGCCGTCGATACCACTCCTCTTTTCTTTTTCAGCCCCATTCCAAGTTTACGTTTTCCCTTCATCGCAGTTGTAACGAACCAAGCAGCTGCTTTCTCCCCTAGTTTAGCGTCTTTCGCTTTAACTCTTTCCCAAGCTTTGTTTTCCAATATCTCGTCAGCTCGATGTCTATCACTGAGAACTTTGCTTTTAGAATAGGCGATATCGTGTTCTTTACATGCAGTATCCAAAGAATTGATGCCCAAATCTCCACGTTCTAATCGTTGTTGTAATTTGGTTCCCGCTACAGAAAGAATATGATGAATAAATAAATAGAATTTTGATAATGTTAATCACTAACGTCCACAATAGTTGTATTTTGGCAGATGCAATTCAAAAGGTAGTTTATCTATTAGAGAGTTGACAAAACCACTTCCTCTCTTCCGTCTGCTATGAACTCTCACTCCGTTTTTGTATTTAACCATTCTAATCTGTTATATATGTCAGCACACCTTTATATACCCCCCAGTCTCAGTCATTATGAGGTTACGAAAACAAAACGTCACCTTACCCATCAGCAATTATGATTTGCAATGTGATAAGCAAAACGTTGGCAAACATGGCGTACTATTTGGGGGCGATTCAAAACGGGGGTTGATCGTTGGTAGTAGTGGGTGTGGCAAAACTAACATCATGTTGTCGCTAATCGAGCATCCAAATGGGTTGAAATTTGAAAATATCTATCTATACTCGAAATCTTTGAAACAGCCCAAGTATCAATATCTCCGTACTTTGCTTCAACCACTCAGTGAAATTGGATATTATGAATGCAGTGAGAGTAAAGACGTTCCTCCTGCAGATAGCATTAAAACAAATTCCTTGATCATATTCGATGATGTGGCATCTTGTGATCAAAATATAATCAAAGATTATTTCTCTTTTGGACGGCATAAACAAACAGACTGTTTTTATATATGTCAAACGTATTCTGCCATCAGCAAGCAGCTGGTACGTGATAATTCTAATCTATTGGTTATATTTCCACAAGACATCACCAATTTGAAACATATATATGATGATCACGCAAATATCGATATGGACTTTCAAAAATTCAAAGAAGTAGCATCTTCCTGTTGGAAAAAAAAGTTTGACTTCTTTGTGATTGACAAAGATTGCGATTTGTCTTCGGGCAGATATCGAAAGGGGTTTGATACATACATTCATATATAAAGATGGGCTCGAGGAATACCACAATTAGTTAAAATGGACCCTCCATTAGCAAAACAGCTTGTGCGAGCCAGACACGCTCTTAGAAAAAAGTATAAAATTATAAAGGGCAACACAGCTAGATCACAAAATCTCATGGAAAAATCATACCAACCAATTACTCAATCATTACAACAACTGGTTTCAACATTGAGCGATGCGACGACGGCGGCGGCGGCAGAACCCAAAACCATCAAACCAGAAAAGTTTGAAAAATTTGAAGAGTCTGAAAGGACGCCACTACCATCGCCGAAATCGTATAATCAGTTTACATTTGTATCTCCGGCTGCTACTGAACATGAAACTGGTACAGAGCTACCGAGCTTTTTAAGGAACGAAGAAACTTACGAATCACGCAACGAGGAGGGCGAATTGCCCGATAGAACGAGAGAAGACGAATTCATCGATGACACCCTATCTCAATTTTATCAGACAATCACAAATCCAGATGTTTTGCAGGAATACTTTGATCAATTCGAAGCGCCATTACCACGAGAATATATTAAAGGAATGATAAGAGATACAAAAAGTGAATATGATCATATTTTAGGCCTTTTCCATAATCCGATGGAAGACAAATTTTATATAGGAGATTCGCAAGTCGACTTTATAGGATCCAATGTTAAAGTGAGAGGTATCACTTACAATGGAACTGCAGGACTTTATGAGTTACTTTTTTTAAAAAATCCCATTTCTTACACCAAACAAGACATTGAAAATTATGTAGATATTATAAAGAGAACTAATGCATATCGTCGTGATAATAATGCCGATTTGCCAATCAGAAAATTTCCCGAAGATACCAAAGAAAAGTATGTTTACATTATAAAGCCCTATCTAGAGAAAACTCGTATCAGATCCGGTTCAGTACCGGCATCTTTATTGAAAGGCGTGCTCACCAGAAAGATGTCGAAAAGAGGGCAAGGTGCTAAAATGCCAATACTGACGATGATGAAATATGATGATAAGCCAATTGATTATAAATATTTTGACAATTACAACGAGCTTGTAGATAGATTGCGTTTGCTTGTAGCTTCCCAAGCAGTAGGCAACACTACCGGTCACAACAATGAAATAATTTCAATCATTGAAGAGTTACGTGAAGGCGCAATAATTTCATAAATAAATGTACCTCCCAGTTATTCATATCAGTATTCAAAATGCCTTTGAACAAATTCAATCAACATTTTCTTACCACTCCTTCTTCTTCTTCTTCTTCTTCTACATCAAAAAATATTGTCTCGTCAGCTAGACAACTACCCCCAAATCTTCCATACTTTATCTGCCAACCTTCTAAATTCCATAGTAAATGTATCTTAACTATTCGTGGTACAAAAAACATTTCTTCTAGTAAAACACATTATATCTTGGATGATAATAGTACTACTTATACGATTCCTGTTACAGGAAAAATTGAAATTTATAAATGTTTTCCCAGTACCTTGAAAATATCTCATCAGAATCAAAACGATTTTTTGACCGATCCTTTGAAGGAATACATTCTCAACAAAGGTGATGTTATTCAATTTCCCCTAGATCCCCTTGCATCACATCATTTATACATTGAATTTGTAATTCAATGTCCTTTGGAGAAAGATAAATAATATAATATGAAGGGACAAATAAAAGTTTTATTTATAAGAAAAACGATTATTAACATTTTTGAAAACTTTTGTTTCCCAATTCTTTTCCTCTTCCAGATTCATAATCTTTCTAAGATCTAACTCATGCCAGTGATGGGGATCCTCCTCCTCCTCCTCCTCCTCATCTTTCACCTGATGTTCCTCCCTATTCTCATCTCTATTATTCTTCATTTCCTTTTTCTTCTTCTTTTTCTCCTCTAGCCACTTTTGAAACCATTCAATTCTCTGATTTTGTTTACTGCCTGGAAATGATTCCATTTCCTCCTCCAATTGTTCAAAACGTTTCATGCACAGGCGAATTTAGTATTCCTAGAGGATCTCCTTTGTATCTACAGATCACTTTTATGGGTCTTATTTGCATACACCAACTACAAAAACCGAGCACCAAAATGGGCCTACTAACGAAAAAGTTGGCTCGTAAGTATTGAAGCTTAGTAGTTCTACAAATACAACAAATTCTTGACTGAACTACACGGTACATAGGTTTTTACTTGCTCTCGACGTGAATCTAAATATATATATATATTCTAAATTTTCCCCACTTCATCCTCATTCGAACTGTAAACGATCCTAAACACAGATTGACTCTCTCTCTCTCAAGGTTAAAATTTTATATTTTCCATTCTATTATGCCTCTGAATAGATTCAATCAACATTTTCTTCAAACACATCAGAGAGAAGAAGTTGAAGGAGAAGAAGGAGAAGGAGCTACTTTAGCCTCACCACTACAGCCACAATTGAATTTTCCTTTTTATGTTTGTGATTCCTTTAATTACCACGTTAAAGTTTTGATTCGTTTGTCAGGCACCAGAAAAATCAGTTTGAATAAAAATTATTATATATTAGATAATGGCAGTGTTGTATTTAAATTTCCTATGTCTGCTATGATAGAGAGCATTACGCAATATAATGTTCAACATGCCGGAGATGGAGAAGTTTTGATAAATAATAATACATCTTTGAAATTTCATCAACTAGCAAACAAGTCGATTGCGAAGGGAGATGAAATAATATTTAAACTCGGAACCACTCCTACGATTTGTATTGAGATATTGTTACAGTGTCCGTTAGTTAAAAATGAGTAAAGCGCAAATTGTAGCTGAACTTCATAAACCGGTTCGAATCAATTATAAAAGACGACATGTTATAGTTAAAGATTTACATGACTTGATACAAGCTGATTTGGCAATCATGAATAAATTTTCAAAAGAAAACAGAGGATACAATTACATTCTTGTTATCATAAATGCCTTTTCTAAATACGTTTGGGCCATACCGGTTAAGAAAAAAACTGGAAAAGATATAACCGCTGCTATGAAATCTGCATTAGCCCAAATGGCTACCACGCCAAAAAACTTACAAACTGATATGGGTACAGAGTTTTATAACAGGGACTTTCAAAATCTCATGAAGGAATATGGTATAAATCATTATAGTACTTTTTCGAATTTGAAAGCCAGCATTGCTGAAAGAGTCATAAGAACTCTGAAATCATCACTATGGAAACAGTTTAGCTACCAAGGATCCTATAAATGGCTCGACATTCTTCCTGAAATCGTTGAAAAATATAATAATACCAAACATTCTACCACGAAAGCAATTCCTAGCAAAATTAATGATAAAAATGCCAAATTTATAACCTCATTCCAACACTTGAAAACTGTTGACCCAGTAAAGCCCAAATTTAGGAAAGGCGAACGTGTTCGCATAAGCAAGTATCGACATGCATTCAAAAAGTCCTATACTCCAAATTGGACCACTGAAGTGTTCACAATAAAACAAATCAAATTAACAAATCCTACTACTTATATTCTAGAAGATAGCAGAAAAGATACAATACAAGGGGCCTTTTATACTGAAGAGTTACAAAAAGCGATGCACCCCGATATTCATTTGGTGGAGAAAGTTATTCGTAAAAAAGGGGACAAACTCTACGTCAAATGGCTGGGCTTTGATGCATCACATAATTCTTGGATCAATAAAAATGATATAGTCAATATCTGAATGTAATGTAAGCATTCCATTAATAAATAAAAAACAGTTATATATAGGTATTTTATTTGTTCGCACACCCTTGTTCCTATCATTACATCAGGAAAACGATTTAAACATGTGACTGCTGCCATTTTGTTAATGCTTGCATCTTGATCTATCACTTATTTCCATGTTTAAATATGTTCATCTAGAAAGAGTTTGGGATGGCGATACGTCACTTCCAATCCAAGAGTATGTACTTCAGGATTAACTTCTTTTATTGTATCAAGTATTTTCAATGACCAATCAACTAGATTCTTCTTCACTTCCAATTGTACCATAGTCATGAAAATATCAAAACTTGATGATTTCAAAACATCTATCCTATCCTGAAGAATAGGTATGAGAAGCCATAGTTTCCGAAGTGATTCGCAATTCAAACGAATACTAGAATCACCACTAAAAAGTCTGATATCATTTGGACTTTGTTCAAATGGTTTATATTCAATAGCAAATCTTCCAACATCTATTGGATCAACATGTAGTGCCGTTGACACCAGTAAACTATCAATTGCTTCTCTATTCTTCACTAGATCTATCCATTCCTTTTCCGAGAAGACTAAAGTATCACCACCATCATTGTCTGTAAGAACAACACAAGGAACATAGCCCAGATGTACTGATATGCAGATCGACACATACTTCGATTCATCAGAGTTTAAGTGAAATCGACGTTCACCCAAAAATATATCTTCTCTGTCTTCGAAAAAAAAATTCATTTCAACTGACACTATGTGTTCTCGTTCTTTCGTTTTATTTATATTACCGGAAGAAGGTACGGTTTTTTTCCCTCAAGGTTCAATCAAACAACAATCTCTTCAATTATTTATTAACCTTGATTGAGTAATCTCGAATTCCTCATCGACAATTAATTAGGTATCGAGTGAAAGGTATACTTTGCGATCACCATTTTCAGTAAAATCATGAAAAATATAAAAATTACTAAAACAAAGGTCATACATAATATGAAATATATGCTGTGTGATTCGCATTGCACAACCACAGTCTCATTTTTTTTATATAAATTCACAGTTTGCCATTCTCGGAGATCGCCTTCAGAATTGTCTTGAAATATTATTTTCAATTTATAGTTGATATGAGTTGCGTTCGTTTCTGGAATCCTAATTTGAAATGCGGGCAATTTACCATCATTTTCGTGGGTTCGACTTAATATTTTCCATGTAGTTCTATCGCATTCTATTTTCATATCTTTCATGTCAAAACATATTGCAATATAATGAGAATCTTTTGGCACATTTGTATATAGTATACCATCCATAATAGCTACCAATATTATAAAAGTTGATTTTAGCAGAGCCATTTTTCCCCAATGAGAAATATTTGTCTTCACTTCTTCGTGAACTACTCTATACTAAAACTATTCCATCATTGAGAATCATTTAGGGGAATGTCAGACGAGCCAAATCCTCTTTCCCCTCTCCCAGTGGCGCCCATAGAATTGACTTCTTCAATAGTTGGAATATAATAACGTTCACATATCAATTGACCTATTTTATCTCCTCTGGTAAAATCAACTTTTTCCAATGATGAATTATATAACAATATTTTAATAGACCCCCTGTAATCTCGATCAATCACACCAGCAAGAATGTCTATTCCAAACTCTAGTGCCAAGCCTGATCTTGGTGCTATTCTCCCGTATGCTCCTTCTGGGAGCTGTATTTTCAATAAACTATCTACGAGTAATCGTTCACCAGCAGGAATAGAAAAATCTATTGGACTTCTGATGTCGCAACCGGCAGATTCAGAAGTTGCTCTGGTAGGCATATAAGCGGCTGAATTTGTTTTCAACACTTTCAGAACCTTAAAATATTGATGTGATAATTTGAAATCGAATGCAAATGAAAATATTACCATTTTTTCGTTATTGTCGTTCATTTTTCGCAATTAATGATGTCAATTTTTGTTTATGTCTGTCTCACACCTGAAAAAAATTCACGAGACTCAACCAAACTCTCTCAATGCCCCAAAAACGAATTATTAAGAAGAACACTCACCTCGATTAGTCCGACAATACCAAACTCACTTATTTCTCACTTATTTCTCACAGTGTACTATGCACGTTATATTTCAATCGAATATAAATAGTCTTCCTCTACATGAAACATTCACTTTTCACAGAAAAAATGATAAATGACTGCCTTCAATTCGATTTCCTTATTCCTCCTAACTGGGTACTTTCACGCACGACTGGTTGCATATCGTGCGGATGTTGTTTTACGGCGACGCCGAATAGCTGATGCAATCAATTTATCATTATTCGATCTTCTACCTATCTTCTTGTTCCACAATAACAGCATGATGGTTGATGCATACGATGGACTTTGCAATCCCCTGAATGAAGTATTATTTCATCTAACAATAGCTCCAAACATATGCGATGGACTCTACCAAATATGATATCTATTCAATTACCCCACTGAGAGAATTAAGGCGGGGGGGCGGGGCTGTCATCTGCTAGCACACAAACCGAAATACCAACTTCATTATGAGTGATGAACTACTACCAAATATTTTCATTCCAAATAATAATATACTGATGAGAGAAAGAGAACGGTGAGCAACAGTAACTTTGTTAAGACAAAGATATCCAACGGACTCGCATCAAACAGTCATCTGCTAACACAAACCGAAATACCAAATTTATCATGAGTGATGGACCACCAAATCTTTTCATTCCGAATGAAATAGTTATAGTGCCATTGATGAGAGAGAGAGAAAGAGAAGCAACAGTACCTTTGGTAGCACAAATATATCCATGGGGCCTCGGTAGCGATGAGGTAGCGTGTTGGCTTGCCAACCCACAGGTCCGGGTTCAAATCCCACGAAGAATTCGCATTTTTTTCATTTTAATTGAGTGAACGAGACATTTAACTTGAACGAGACATTCAACTTGATAATAGATGATACCATTAGGTGGGCCATGTGCCAAAATTACGTAGAAACCCTCTTGATTATCTACTTTCGTTCACGTTCAACACAAGAATAAATAATAATAAATCTCACTAGAATTTCGAGAGTGCACACCGAAACGAAGATTGGAGTGAACTCTATGAAATTTATGATATTGACAGTGCGTATGATATTTTTATGGGAATTTTCTTCTATTATTTCGACATTCTGGCTGATTTCTACAAAGAATCGACAATCTCTGCTCTCAGAATCTAAAAAGAAACGATACGAAAAGATCAATGTGTTTCACAATGATATAAAAATGGAAAACCCAGTGATTGTATTAGATCTGTTCAATAATTTTTTCGTAACTGTTCCGCTATAACTTGAAGAAAAGATGACACAGTCGATTATTGCAGTAAATAATACCCAAGCATTTCTTATACCTTCTTCATTTGTCAGACCATTCTCACCCAATGAATTGCCTAATCTGCTTAGTGATCGACTAAAAAATTCAACATCTGCAGGTTCAGATGAAATACACACTTCCGTTTCGTACAAAAAATTGTGAACACTATAATTGTTCCTTTGACATTCTTATCGAATCTTTTATTTGAAAAAGGGGAATCTCCCACAAACCTCAAGGAAGGAAAAGTCATACATATTTATAGAAAAATTTGTTACGATAACACGAACTATTATTGACCTATAACGATTTCCAGCACCTTCTCGAAAGTTCTCGAATATGGATATTATTAGGACAGGCTTGTGAATTTTATCAATGAGCTTGTGCAATTCATGAGTTCTATGACAATCTCATGAGCCATATAGAACAAGGAGAAGTTCCAGTGGGTATTTTCTGTGGACCACGATATTCTTTTATCGAAGTTGTATGACTATGGAATCAGAAGTGTTCGTCTGGAATGATTAGAATCAATAATCAGATGTCGTTCTCAATATGTGAGTCTGGAACATCATCGAAATAATGTTATTTGTATTGTTGTATCTGTCGATACCGATATCAATGAAGGGGTTCCCCAAGGATCTGTCTTGGGCTCAGTTCCTTCTACATGCATGACATTGCAAATTCATTTCTTCTCTACTGATTTCCAAGAAAAACCAAATAGATCTGGAAGAAACCTGTGAAACTGCTCCATGTCAACTTACTTCTTGATGCAATTGAAACACTCCGTATTTTGATGCAGACAAAACAAACCTCATTAAATTTCATAGTCATCAAAGGGAATTAGATATCAATTCAATTCCAAATAACACACCTCTGACTATGAATAATAGATGTGAATTCGTGAAATTCTCATTCAGACTGGAAAGAACATTGCAAGCTCTTGATTTCCAAACTTTCAACTCTCCACTATATGTTCAGAAATCTCAAAGTCGTTTTGACACAGCAACAATTGATAAACTCATACTACGCACAATAAGAAAGTCGACCGAGGTATGGTTTCTGCCCATGGGGGGCCATAAACTGTCGAATAAAAAAATTATAACGTGTAATGCTGGTGTGAAAAAAGACTATTCCTGTCGAGAAATCTTCGGAAGAGTTAAAATACTGACCTGTATAGGCCGCTACGTATTATGAGTCTGTATTTTCGTTTCCAAACATAGATATTTTTTTTTTCATTAATAACGATTTTCACGGATAGAACACATGTCATGAGGATGATTCACGAATATCACTTCCAAAACGTATCATTCTCTATAGAGCTCCGGCACGAATCGGTGCAAAGATTTTCAACAACTCAGCTAACTCCATCGAGAGCCTCAAACATGAACGTACACTGAAGGAAAAAACTCAAAGAATATCTGGTTGAGTAATTTCAATGTTAATGAATGAATACTTTCAATTCTATCTGAAATTTCATTTTCAAATCTGTATTCCTATGTTTTCTAATTCAATGTTCTGTCTAACATGTGAATGTTCATCCCTTGTGTGAACATTATTTATATTTTCATTTTTATATTCATCATATGTCATATAGATAAAATTCAATGTGCTGCTCTCTCTATTCATCTTCCAAATACCGACCGTAATACCTTGCCGTTGTATCCATGACTCTTTCTTATACAATTGTAGGTATAGACATAGAGTCATTTCATTCGATTTGATTCGAATTTCACCATGTTTGTTAGGTCTCGAGAGTCGTATAATGGAGATATAGGGCGTTTCATCAATTTCCCTCATTCCTTTCTTACCTCACGAGGCATCTAGTGAATTTTGCTGATATTCGTGGAATATGTCCCTCTACTTCTACCCAAGTAGCTTGTCAGTTAGGAGAGAGATCCAGATCGGGGTTAGCAAAATTCCAACATATATCTGGATCCACGATGAAACACTCTGTATCGTCGAAAGTTTTTGTTTCCTTTGCATTCATATATTCCTGGCACACGCCAATTTCAGGAAAATGAAGAGTACACAAATCAATGTTGATAACAAATATGTCAGCGGATTTGAGACTCTCGGAACTACTAGGTGTTTTATGAGGACCTAAGAATATATCGATTTTTCATCGATTCAGACCTGGAGAACGTTTGTCCCAATCATCAAGGACAAAATACCA
Source organism: Gastrophysa polygoni (assembly GCA_963576655.1). Lineage (NCBI taxonomy): Eukaryota > Metazoa > Arthropoda > Insecta > Coleoptera > Chrysomelidae > Gastrophysa > Gastrophysa polygoni. The sequence goes on along the minus strand of OY755084.1, from coordinate 33,896,159 downwards.
TGTGTTCCTTTTATGGCCTCATAAAGGAATTAGCAAAATTGAACACCCTATTTTCCGCTTGTACAACTTTTGAAACCTTATAAATATGGTATATTCAGAACCGCTTCAGTGATGCAATTATTATCAACGATGGTGAATCTGTTTGAAATATCATAACAATGATGATATCAAAAATTGTGAAATATGTCTGGAATGAATGAAGTAGGGATCTGTCGTGTTTCACAGGCATATGAATGCGGAAAACAACTCACAAATGGAAATTCAATGATTGTCACAATTCAATGAAATCACATTGCGAAATTTCCTTCTCATTTGGAAGTTTGGAAGTGAAGTTCCACACATTCACACATTTCGATTGAACTGTTCGTGCTTCCTTCAAATGTGTGAACGACTTCGAGGTCCCAAGAATGTGTAAAATTATTATTGATCCATACCTACGTTTTTTCCTCGACTGATGGGCAAGTCGGTTGGGTAGAAGTGGGAGAACGTCTGACTCCAATTTCAAATCAATATATTGAGAGGTTTGTACGCACAAAGAAAGGAGTGAAATCATTGAAATACCCTATATCACGATTGAACAACTTGTACAAGACCCAAAATATGCTATATTCCGAATCACTTCGGTGATGTCTATCCACCATTGACGTATCTCTTTTTCTTGATGGAACACACTGTACATATATACCATTCCTGAGTATTTGGCTATCTATCAAATCATCAGCATGGAATGAGAAGTGTGAGTTTCTAAAGCATTCACCAATGTCATGATGAAAAGATGGAATATCGAGGGAGTCCTGATTGAACACCTGATGTTACTGTGACGAAATGTGAATAAAAAATGAAAATTATTGATCTTGACATTTTGTCGACATATGATGCAATCGACTGAGGTAGGTTGTCATTCACACTAAAATTATCCAACTCAACTGAAAGAGATGTAAGGCGAGAAACCAGTACACACGGCTCCCCTCCATTTCCATTACTCATGATATCTACAACTACCACTGAACGGTGATGGAAAAAGCCAAATGTTCCGGAGGCAATTTTTGCAGCTGGTTGATTAACAGGAATAGAAAGCATAGATAATCGATCGATAATCGTCCGACAGGGTTTCTCTCCGCCTCCATCAACTTGGGTCATCAATATGGATTACTCTTGGAAGCAGATTTGTTGAATACGATGAGCAGTGGTTGCTCCATAGACACTCGGCTCATGATTCAAAGAAACACTGGAAACATTTGGACCAGCACTGAAACCATTTTTTGGTGATGTGATGGATTCAGCAGTGGAATTTCGGAGTGAAGTATCATAATATTGGATCATCAGAGTCCGAGTCAGAAAGTTCGTTGAAGTCAAATGGCGATCCCAACTGGGATAAAGTGCCCTAAATATCCCTTGAATTGTTTTGCCGAATGGACCAATGATAGCGTTGATGAAACATAACTTTGATCGAAATAATCAATGCGTTCCAATCTGCTCTGGATGATCATAGTACGGGTGCATGTCTAGAAAAATATGAAGTGTTCTCAAATTATTCATGCTGTTTTGTTCAAATTCGAAATGTCAGGTCATGATACGAAGTAAGAATGAAATAGAAAATTCCATTGAAGAAAGTTTGACTAGGTTGAGACTGGATTTAGAAGCGCTGAAAAACAAAGTTATTCACGTAGAGCAAGAAAACAAAGAACTAAACTGAAAAGTAGGAACATCGGAAACAGCAGCAAAAAAATAACTTCCTGAATTTTGGTCTAGCAAAATCTTTCGCAGGAAATTATCCCAGGAAATATTTGTGAAGAAATCAACAATTTCCTTGGGATAAGCATAGCGTTAACAGATATTCACGATATCTAGCCTCTAGGACAATCCAATAATAGCCAAATCAATAGTAGCCCAGTAGAGTTAGTCATTGTTATTGGTACTCATCTCCTGAGTTGCCGAAACAACCCTCAGAAGCACCGAAGGGCTTGTGCGAGTGAAGGAGACGGGGATCTACAGTTTATACAAGTGGAATCCAAACCACTGTGGCATTTGGGATAGTGCTATGTAGAACTTTATGATATACATTGTACAGCGCATGAATGAACCCAAATCCAAAGACCTGCCAGGAATCGAACCCACGAATGATGTCGCTATACCATCCCGACTGAAGCATCTGAGCAAAGCTGAAGAAACAAAACAAACACCAACCACCCAACTAATTGAGATACTGAAACCGGCCAGGAAACATCAAGCAACAAAAAGTTCAATAATTGTTAACGATCCACCATCGCCTTGCCAAGGTACCCCGGATACTCCAAAAGTGAGAAAACGTACGAAACCGAACTGCAACCGATATAATACTGCAATTCATGATCGGCGAGGAAAAATCAAAAAGTCACCCCACGAAAGAAATGGAAAAATAAATTAGTCATCCAGATCCCATTTTCGTTTAACTGTTATCAAGTGAACAAACCTTTCATAGCATTTTCCACTGAATTCATGCCATTGAGCAATCACCTAATTGATCATTATTGTTAGCAGTCTTCAATCGAAATTCATTTCTATCGAATATTATATAGGTTTTCTTGTTATGATATGTTATAATATGTCATTCTCAGATACATATTGTCCACGGTTTTCGAAGGAATTGACTGAATGAAGAACTGAAATGAACACAAAAGTGTATGGAGAATGAATCCATGTATATTGTATAGAGAGCATACACATGACGCAATAATTGCGAAAACTATTACCAATTTAGTTAATTTCGAATTTCTCGAAAGAAATGGACTGGAATGACTACATTCGAATATCCGTAGTATATCCGCAAATTTCGATGAATTTTCAATATTCCTTCAATCTCCAAGCACATGCTGTGTAAAATTCGATAATGACCTTATCACAGATGAAGCAGATATTCATATTATTGGTGACATGAACATAGATCTTCTTTCAGACGATATATATGCTGGAGAATATGATAACATCATTAATACTGAACATTCTGTTCCAGACGTGAATCAGTGTATTAGGCCAATTAGTGATACAAGCTTTGATTATATCTTCATCGAAGCTTTTCTGTATTGCCATAGTGTAATGGACTGATTCCTACATGAACAGAACAATGTGTTACTTGTTGTTCCTATAAATGTCGTAGTTTTTCGAATGGTTCCATTCCACAACTGTTGGACAGATGAAGCAACCTCAAAAGATCTCCGCAGAAGTAGTCAAACATAGAAAAATGTGGATTTCATGTATCAAAATTGAGAACTTTATCAAAACCTCATTTGTCATTCTCGTATCTGTATATGTGGATAGTTGGTAATTATCATCGATATATGTAAATGGAATCAAATACAACGATATTTCATGGAATATTCATCGAAATAGTCCATGATAATTTCTATCAAAATCATAGATGCTGACTCATTTCAGATAGAATAGAAGTTCCGTTCCATTAGAGGCAGATATTCCTGGACATTGAAAATTTTCAAAATAGCCAGCAATCAACTCATTTTACCAAACATAAATGAGAATGCATCATCGCGTTGATGATTGACTCACCGACTGCAGTTTTGATAGCATCTTCGGTCCTTGGGAAATGGGCCACACCCACTTCCTTGAATAATGTACCATTGGCTTTGCATTCGTGCTTATGTCCATCATATACTGCGTAATCTTTTTCAAGAACAGCTCCATGTCTTCTGATATCTGCGAGTATCCATTCAGGGTAACCTCCAGAACAATAAGCGTAAGAAGAACAGTCCAAAAGTTGCTGGTTACTCAAATTCACCAAATTTCCTGATTGCAGAAAATATTGGCCTTCCAAACTGCCTAACTGGAACAAAAAACGAGATGCAGGATCATTCTCCACAATTATTTGTAATATGTGTTATGATTTCGTGCTCAAAAATATTCGAAATGCCAGAGAAAAATTCATTAGGATCTCTCTCATTTGAATCCCATAATGTCCTCGATCATTCTGTTCCGACAAGAGATTATTGATGACACCATGAACGAGAATTGAATTTTCAGAGTGCGAACTCAATTCAATCACCCTGGAACCTCAATGACAACAAGTGACCAAATTTCCATTGATGTAAGTGGAATAATAATTCCTTATGAGATATTGAGAATTTGCAAAAGGAGGGAACAGCAATTCTCATTCTGAAAAATATTATGAATCAAGTTCTCATAGACCCATCATAGTAGAGAACTTTGACAGGAATTGGATTGAAGCAAGCAATTCCAACAATATTCATAATACCCCAGAGAAAATTCAGATATTTCCGAAATTCGAACCAGCCTCTGAAAAGAAGATGGACAGGCATCGATGATTAGGCTGTTCGAGTGATTCCCGGATATATTCAATCACGATGATACACCTTCAACTTCTGCGATTGAAATGGAACATACTATCAATACTTCTGATGGAATTCCAGTATATGCAAAACCTCACATATACCCTTTCATTCACAAACAAGAGGTTGGGAGAAAACCGACAATATCAATGAACCAAATTTTCTTCAATAATCGGGGTTGTACCAAGAATAAACTAATTCTTCAGGAGAATTGAAACTATTGGCTATCGTGTGGGCAGCGAAGTGGACTTGAGTTCAATATAATAACCAACCATAAACCACTTCAGTGGCATTTCTGAATGAACGAAACAAATTCGAAATTACTTCGTTGACAGATCAAATTAGACGAATATCATTATTATTCCATCTACGAGAAGAGCAAATTCAACACTTCTGGCTATACTGGATATAATATATACAGGATGAGTCACGAGTAACGGGACGGACTCTCACGGCGAATCATGAAATGGAAATCATATTTGTTTCGAAGAGGGCTTTGGATACTTCGGTCATGAAATATTCACTAATATACAAGATGTTCTACAAGAGCGTGGCATATCAAAGTTGCATCTCTTCTCACGGAACACCCTGTATTTCATTTCGATTTCCCAACTCTTCCCAAGAAATCATATGGACTTTTTCCCAGATTCCCTATAGCTATCACTAACTGTTTTCGAGATAATTCTATTTCCATCAAAATGATGGAGTCCAGAAAAAAAAAATGATGGAGTTGTTCGATCTGGAACAAATCCCCTCCGACAGAACCGTTTCTAGCTGAAGAGAAACCTGGTACACTTCGAAAGAGGATCAAATTCTTAACAGTTGAAAATTTGAGTGTTGTTATCGAGATTATTAAGATAAATCAATTTGAAAATGCGGAAAGTGAAATGTGATATTCCGAACACCCTGTAGGCTACTGAGTGAACGAGAACTTTGCCGATATTGATATCGATCAATAAATCAATTTAGATATAGATAGGGTATAGATAGGGTATAGATAGACAACAGTATGAGTTAGGTATAGAGAATCTTAAAGGAAATCCATATTGCGTAAAATTCAAAAATGAGAACAAAACGACTTGGCTTATATACGAACAAAGTTAAAAGTGGATCATAGTTAAGAGGACATCGATAAAAGAATGAACGTAGTGATCCAGAGTTATACAAATTCGTATGTAGATTCTACTAGACATATCCATGTATCTCCAGGTCCAAGGATACATGGGACCAACTGTTATGGATGAATAAAACTATCACAACGGATGTCCAGAACTATCCTTGTCGACTCGGAATTACCTAGAGAATCGATTGCATACTCTGTGTTTACGAAGATTCGAAGACCATACTGCTTCAATGGAGAAACACTGTAGGAAACCGATTCTCGACTGGCAGTGAAGTAGTTGTTTCTCAAGATTTTGAATCCGTTCCAGAAAACATTTCATTTTCATTACGCCACGAAGTCAACATGAGCAACATGTTATTGGCGATTGAAGTGAATGAAGAATCTGTATAAGCAAACCACAAAATTGGCAAGGGTGCTGAAGCAGAATTGTAGGAATTAGAATGATCAATTTCGAAAACAATTAGAGAATCAAATCGAGATAGAAGACCATCATATCTTTCCAGCGATCCATGAAGAACTGATCATACCACCATCCCACCCTAATGATCAGAAATATTGCCACACCACTGAGAATCAATGGTTTGGGCTCTATTTTCAAATCAATTTCTGGAAATTCCTGTGATGTGTTCTCCAATTTTAGATATCAAACCTATACAAATGAGATCAATTCGAGGTCATTATTCCATGAAAAAGATGATCACTTAGGAATTGATTGTAATATGCAGTCATGAGCAAACCCTGTATCAATAACAAAAAGGAATACAAAAGCTTTCTGGCACATTTCTAGGTGAAATTGCAAGCAAAATTGCAAGCTGATTACAGATGAGGAATCGATCATCAATAGGAAAGCAACTCAGTTCATCAACAAACCTGTAGTATTCGAGGCATTGCAAAGATTCGAAAAGTTAGCTCTCCTGAAGTTCTGAACTGAGCCATGGATAGCTTTATTTTTTGTGATTAGTTTTCAATAATGGAAATAACATGTATTTTTTCAGCGACACAATTCATGAGAACATAATCTATTATTATGGAAGAATCGTAGTGAGTGTTCATTAGGATAGCATCTGGGAATGTAGGAATCACCATAATCCTAGCCAAATTTCAGTGAGTGCTACCAGGTCATAGCGGTAAGTATTCGAGTCATTGTATACATAGATCATGAAGTTCAATATTGAGTCCAGTTCTCAAACATTTTGATCGAACCTACGTATCTCCTCACCATTGGTAGATATTGTATGTAAAAGAAGGTGAGTCATCATTAGATTACATGTCTGAAATTATTTGCTATTCACAATTCATCACACAGTACAGTATGAGATGTACTATGTTATGTATCAAATGATTCTACTTACAGCAGCGAAAAGATAACAAGTTCCACATCCCAACTGATTCTTTACTGGTGTGACGGCTCCTTTCTCTCTCCAATCGATTGTTTCTGGAACATCAGCTGCAGTAGAAATTTCCATTGTCTTGATACTGTTCGATTCCTTGTGATGTCTCACGGAGGATGAGTGAGTGAGTTCCTCCTCCTGCATATCAGTGAATTGATTGATTCCCATGTAATACGAGTGCTTTCCGGCCAGATATTCTCTATTGTGAGCTTCGATTATTCTCACGTTCTCTTGAAAGATCGAATAGCGCATTCGTTCTTCTATGGCACTCTTGTAATTCCTTCCAAATTCTTCCTACGAAAATAAGGAAAAATTCAATGGATAAGTGAACTCATCAATTCATACTACTTTTCTCGAATAACACGAATGATAATGGAAATAACGGTGTACAACACAATCATTCGGAGTACTACCCATCAGTATTCTTCTCATGAGACCAAAAAAAATCAAATCAACAACTGAAGCTGCATTATCATGGTATGAAAATCATTCTGAAGGTAGATCGATATACGTCCATCACTCAAAGAATTCACTCTCTTGTATGCTACTATGGTATTCATCATCTGAATCCCCAATGATCAAATACTAGCTCATTTCCAAATGAATTCGGTCCTTTGAGAATATATCCATCTGTCTCTGACGAGGAATTGTGATGATTTTCATATCTCCAGGAAAAATCGTGAGAGCACCATGAACACCTCTATTTTTCGAAGGTGTTCAGGAGTGCACAAAGAAGTCGAAGAATCAGGAAAATCAATGCAACTTGTCTTGCCGATAATGTATATGAAATGAAGAATATTTTTTTTTTTTATCTGTGGACAACACGAAAGGGAAACCTATGATGTTCGAGGAACATCGTGTTAGCCAGCGGTGGAATTTTGGGAAAGAAGGAAGGTCTTGGAATTTTTCTTGAATGTTTGGAGGTTGTAAGGATCAGGAAAGACTTCACTAGGCAAATAATTCCACAACTTCGCCGTTCTATTGATGAATGATGCTTGGTATAGCGATGTTCCACAGGTCTCGAGCCTGACAGTGTAGGGGTGACCAGCTTGAGCTCGTCTCGTTTGTCCACTAGGAATCGCGCGTGGTGGCATAATAGATGATATTTCCGTTGAGCACCGACCGTGAAAGTACCTATAAAAAAGGCAAAGATCGCCGACCTTTCTACGATGATCTAGAGAGGTCAATGATTTGGTGAGTGTTTTGTCATCGACTAGGCGAATAGCTCTCTTATGAATTGAATCTAAGAGCTTGAGCGTATGTTTGGGGGCTGAGCTCCAAACATGTGAAGAGTACTCCAGGACAGGTCGAATTTGTGCTTCGTAGATCATGAGCAGTTGCTGGGATGTGAAGTATCTCTTCGCACGGAAAAGAAAACCGAGTTTTCGTGAAGCAGTTTTCGCAATGGACCTCACATGATCGTCCCATCAGAGAGCACTGTTGGTGGTGACACCCAGCATGGATATTGACGACCTCATAGGAACAGTGGTACCCGACATCATCAAATTGGGCATTGTGTGATCAGCCTTCTTGGTGAACATACAAGCTTGAGTTTTAGTTGCATTGAACTGTACTAGATTCTCAGATCCCCATTTCAGAATTCTTGTCAGATCCTCATTCAAAGCATCAACCTGTCTTCGCCTTGCACCTCTGGCCTCATTGGATGATATAGGGGCTCTAGAGGAAAAGGCGGAATGAAGTGTACTATCATCCGCAAAGCTATGAACTGGGCTGGAGGTCACATCCAACAAATCATTGATGTGGAGCAAAAACAAAGTTGGTGCCAAGACAGAGCCTTGTGGAACACCAGCATTGATCGTCATTGTATCAGATGAGACCCCGTCTACCACCACGTAGAGTGATCTATCTGCAAGAAAACTCGATAGTAAAAGACACAGTTGGGGCGGCAAACCATATGACGGAAGTTTCCCTACGAGGCCTTGGTGCCAAACTCGGTCAAATGCTTTGGAGATATCCAAGGCTACAGCCAGAGACTCCCCATGTTTCTCTATTGACACCTGCCACTTATGTGTCACATAGGCAAGCAGATCTCCAGTTGACCTCTGGTGACGTAAGCCATATTGCCGGTCGTTCACGATTCTTGAGCTCTCTAGATATCGGATGAGCTCGATGTCGATTGCTTTTTCCATTACTTTAGACATCAGAGATAGTAGTGCAATCGGTCTATAGTTGTTAGGGAGGGTTTTCTTGCCCTTCTTTGGAATCGGTTGGACCCTAGCTTTCTTCCAGTTAGAAGGAAATACGCCGAGTTTGTAGGAAAGGGTGAACAACCTGCAAAGAACTGGTGTTAGTTCTGGGGCACATTTCTTGAGAACAATAGGCGGTATTCCGTCAGGCCCCATAGCCTTCTTGACGTTGAGGCTAAGCAGAATGTGTCTGATTGTGCGTTGCCGGAAGACAATTTCTGGCATAAAGTTATCGACATCAGAGATAGTAGTGAAATCGGTCTATAGTTGTTAGGGAGGGTTTTCTTGCCCTTCTTTGGAATCGGTTGGACCCTAGCTTTCTTCCAGTTAGAAGGAAATACGCCGAGTTTGTAGGAAAGGGTGAACAACCTGCAAAGAACTGGTGTTGGTTCTGGGGCACATTTCTTGAGAACAATAGGCGGTATTCCGTCAGGCCCCATAGCCGTCAGGCCCCATAGCCTTCTTGACGTTGAGGCTAAGCAGAATGTGTCTGATTGTGCGTTGCCGGAAGACAATTTCTGGCATACGGTTATCGATGGTAGCGATTTTGAGAAGTTCCTGGCCTCGTGGATCCAAGGTAGAATTGTCTGCAAACATCTTGGCGAAGGTGTTGGCTTTTTCATGAGCCATATGAATGGATGAAAGAATGAATGCTTCATTTATCATTGGATGATCAGATTCCGATGTGGAAAAGTAAACGGAAAGAATCGAGACGAATATTACAATGGATCGATTGTTGATAAAAAAATGTTGTATGAAATGACATGATGACAAAAATACCCGCACCAATCTAATTTGTCAAATATTCCATCAATTTTGTTCGGAACCCGTAAATGGAATGATTTGGATTCAAGTCCTCATACCGAGAGGAGTGATTCACAAATCGATGATATTCTAAATGACATCATAGATAGGGTGATTCACTTGGAATTGCCAAGTTTAAGTCGCTTTTCCAAGCAAACCAAATAACCGTATTTTCGAACCACCCTCAGATGTAACTGAGAGTTGGCTGAAATGTGGGAAGCTCCCAAGTATCACCTTACTTGAAACCATATCATCTGTTAGTATACTCAGAATGTCTACACAAATCAGCTTTCGAATCTAGATCAACCAATCTAACTGAATTCAGTTTCGATATTATTCAGTTTCCTTGACTGGAACTATATCATACGTTTTTGACAAAAAGAAAACCTATTATATTTTTCCGTTCTCTCATCCGTTCAATTTCTCGATCTATTCATTATATACTAAAGCATAGCTCTGATTTCTCGAAAATATCAATTATTTCAAAATCAATGCCGACGTCAACTCCCTCTCTGAGTTATGAAAGTTTCCTGACTTCGTGTATATATTTTAGAAAATAGAAAAATATTGATCATCTCATAGGGGTCACAATTCAATTCTACGGTTACTGCTATAATTTCAGAATGAATTGTACTGAGAGAACCAAGACCTATCTACATTATGATGAAATATGGATTGCCTCAATACAGGCTGGTTAAATAATCATAAGTATTCCGTTTTTAATATGAAGTCATATTTTTTCGAAACAACAACCCAATATATGATCTCTGGTCATGAATGCTGATAAAAATTACTATCATTTATGTGTTGTATCATACCCATACCTTATTAGTGTAATTCCTGACTTGGGCATTCAGGTATATTCATTTGTTGGTTTAAAAATGCAATAGACCTTCTCGATGGTCGCCCTGTTCACCGGATTCCAAAGACGTTCAGTACATCGAAATTTCAGGTGGATATATCAAGAATTCGATGGAGATTTCGAAAATGATATCACATACGGGTTTTTCTTTCGAAATATCAGTCGCTCTACTTTCTAATTGAAGCGGCAACTCAAAAATATTTCAGATGAATGGAGTAACATCTTATCCATATGAGCATACATTTTCTCATGAACTTGATATCCGTGATTCACGATATACATGTAGGGTGAGGTATCCAAAAACAAATGAAACAACAATTCAAAGATGACATGATCAGGGTTATAAATCTGCATGGAGCTTGGAGAAACTTTTTTGTACTGTCAAGTTCATTTTGAGAACGTGGTATATTGAGAATATTCCTTTGTCTGAATGAGTTCTATGATTTGCTTTCGTTCCCATATCAACCCCTCGGAAAGATTTCTGAGAAAAATAATTTGTAACTCGCTTTGAATTTCGCCCATTTTTCTGGATCAGCGTTAACATTAGAAACAAGGAAAATGAAAAAGAAGATGCAAGTACCCTTCATGATTTCCATCTTGATGAGCTCAGACTGAATTATGACCAACAACCAACGTCAATTCATAATGAAATCTCAATAGGGTACTCGATTCATTGATCAGATTAGATCACGAGTTCCATTCTGATTGCAGTTCACGTTATTCATGCCTCCAGATGGAAAAACGAGAAAAATCATTTTCGTCTTTGTACATATAATTCTTGAAGCAGGCTTTGTACGGAATTATATGATTAATAAAAAAATACAGAGCTTACAAGAGAGAGGAAACACATTAGAATATTTTAAAAATTGAGGTACTTTGATGAGTACTCGTGATACAACGACTGAAAATATTTCCAGCAATGCAGCGTTGCCCCCCATTCAAGGAAGTAGCATCATCCCCGCTATTTCAAATGGGTCTTCGATTCATCAATCATTCCTAGACTTATTTGCCCACCCATACCGATCTCTAACGGTTCACGAGTTGATGTCTATCTTCCATATTCTTTGTTCAAAACATACCATTAGTTCAATGTTCATCACTGCGGTATCCCGATTCGAAAGATCTTGAAATGTTTTCGCTGCAAACCAAGATCCTGTGTTCTCATTTCTTCTGGCATAGTTCGTTGTGCATCATACAGGTTCTGATCTAGTCATTTCACCGCTAGATATAAAAATTGTGGAATAAATCATTGGGTTTGGAACACCCTGTTCATCATTGGTCAACTTCGAATACAACCGATATTCCTCATTTCGAATGATGTATCATGCTCCTATATTTCAATAGTACGGTTCCAGAGATGCACGGCTTCGGAGTTCCTGTGTGGGATCGGAATTTGACGTATTCATCATAGATAGCGATGGAATGTCATGACCAATCTTGACAATAGATTCGATTGACAATCAGCTTGTCTATATGAATAGAATCTCCAAGAAATAGTTCAAATGACAATAGATATTCGAATGAAGTTTAGATGACATTGTTCTCTCTCCATGTTACTGATGATGTTGTGAGGGGAATGGATCACGGTATTGGTCTTGCTAGATTTCCGCAGAGCGTTCGACACCATCAATCATAACCTGATGCTATATATAACATTACATTGGCCTCCCTAGAAATGCTATAGATCTGCTAGCATCTCACCTTCGTGGTCGCAAACAAATGTTTCAAATTGACGATGTACACCCCCAATACATGGCACTGAAATGTCGAGTCCCTCAGGGCTCTATTCAAGGACCTCTGTTATTAGCAATATACACCTCCGACCTTGTTGAAAGTTAAAAATTTTGTAATTCACACTTATATGTGGATGAAACTTGATTCCATGATAGTTTTCGATATTGTACTTTTTGGTAATGAAAGTGGGCGCGACCAAATTTGTAACGATGTAAGAATTGAAATGAAAAATGAACCTCTCCATAATGCAAGTGCAATAGTTTAGGTATATCATTAGATCCCTATTCGGAATTCGAACATCACATGATTCAGCTTATAAAACGTGCATATGCTACACTGAAGACTATATATATAAACGGACAATGCCTCCATAGACAGACAAAATCAATGTTGTCTCACTCATTGTTCTTGTCAATTCCCAATTATACCGATGTGCTCTACTAGCCAATATCAACGTAAAATACAAAGAAAATGCAAAACTCATGCTTGCGTTCTATATTTGAAATTCGCAGAAGAGAACATATCTCGCATGAACTCAATCAAAAGGTAAGGATTGGTTGGAAATGAGGAACAGATGAAATATACATGCAGCTGTCCTATTCCAAAAAATAATTTTGGCTACAAAGCCGTCATACCTTTACAAAACCACGTACAGAACCGATGTACATAATGTGTTATACCTATCAAGTATGTTCCATATACAAAGGAATACCTAAGGCAGTCATAACTTGCAGCTTCAAACAATTCAAGGAAAAGTATCAGAAATATTTATTGCTGAAACAATCCTAGTACTCAGTAGGCACTACTTGATTTCTGTTAGTTCATCAAATACTATGTCATTGATATATGTATATTATGTCAGTCATATGTATCTAGCAATATGTTTCGAGGGTTGAGTGGTAGACCAAGTTACAAGAGGGTTTCAAAACACCTTGTAAATTGAACTTTGCCTTTTGCTACCATTGTGATTTATATTTTCCTGTGAGATTTCGATGAGATTAATATGAACGTTCATTATTATTTCCATCATCATTATCCATTTCGAACCAATGGGTACGATAGGCATCAGAAATTCGTCAGAATTTGGAGGTATCTCTCGGAATTCCTCATGGATGTGATACTCTATTTTGTCATCTTCCGAGAGGCAAAATATGTTCAAACTGACTTCTTCCAGAGATCCCATATACTCCACAATATTAGGTTTTTGTCAACCCAAAATTGCCGTCTCTGGAAAATTCATCTCCACATGTCCGAATCATTTTCTTCAGGAAGTTAGGATCTTCTTGAATGCGGATCTTCTTGGATCAGTATCATTTCATAGAATTGTACTCTACGTTGGTAATCTCCTGGTGTCAGAGTTTTTGAACTTTTGTGAAATTGTATGCGTGCATTTTATTATCAAGGATCCTTTGCACGAAGGCACGAGTTATGCCTGGTATCTGTTCCGCACTTCTTGTGGCTTGAGGAAAAGTGCAAGAATAGGCTGAAACATTCATGATGCACGTTGTCTCTTTGTCAGGAGTCATAGTTTGATGTCTTTATAATTCCACTGATGACCCATTATTCTGTGATCGTCCGAACATTCGATCGAACCTCTTGCACGTTCTCACTCTAATATTGTTGCATTGTCGATGAAGAATGAATGATATCATCAAAACTTCATTCGGATGTTCATATCTTCCATTTGAATTATCATGTTGTCACTCTACTCATATCATGCGCAAATATATTGTCCTGAAGGACATCGGTCAATAGCTTGCTGAATCGAATTTGTTCCGGTTCAATGAAGTTCCTGTATTATCATTATTATCATTATTAATATTATTATCATAACTATTATAACCAATTTGTATTGTTATGTTTGTTATTGACATTTCATCGCTACCTACAATATATGTCAAAATACGATTCTCATCACAGACACTTGACCTCTTCTTTTTCGGAAATCTCACTATTAACGTGAAGGACATGATATACAAGTCGGAAGGGATTTTACTACAGATCGAGATATCGCAGTGATGAACGTTACCTTCGAGTTGTGTCTTGAACAAAAACTATGGAAAATATTCATCGACTCGAAAATCATCAGAGATGAGAATAGAGAAGTATTGGGCGAAAAAAATTCAGGTTGTTACTAATAAAAAGGAAATCATATTATATAGAGGGTGTCCTATTCGAAATAACTAAGATGATGCCACTTTTCGCTATAAGCGGTAACGCTGCGTTGCTGGTAATATATTGAGTTGTTAGATAATCCATCTTGTATAGTGAACTGAAAGTATTATCATTCTGAAGATTCGCGGAGATGGTGATGAAGCATTGAGTATCCAACTGAAATATTCTTGTTATTGTGAAGCTTCTGGTTTCTTCGGAAGTGACGCCACCTTCGATATTTTCTATAGGTAACTCTACATAATGGCATTCTTTTCATGGTTACATACTGAATATACGGAGGTTGAATACTGTGATGTGGTCTTCCATAACTCGCATCAGATACTGTACATAATAATGTGAGAATTCTTTGGGAGATGAGAACTTTGTACGAAAATGAAAGAAGCATGGAACAAAGAATCGTTTCGTAATTGTATCGTTTTTCATGCGCTTCGGATATTTTATGGATGTCTAATTAAAAACCAGGAATATCCCTACCAGAATTGAACATGGAACGGGGTATGAAGAGGTACAGATCGTATTGGAAGTAGATATCCTTATCTAATCGATCCTTTTCGGTTCGAATGAACTATTTCATGATAACCACATTTCCAGATATATCATAACTGGATATCAACTTGTTTTTGGATCCCTCATATCATATTCTTAATTCTTCTCATCAGTTTCTTATCCACCTGAGTGTATCTTTTTGCCATCGATATATGGTAACAACAAAATCGCTTCTGATCAATATTATCCTCATCTCCTCATCGAATTATTGTGGTGTACCTCGAGGAATAACGGAATATAAGGATATCAAGGATATCCAGAACAAGATTCAATGAACTCATTATGTATTCAAGGAAAATGTTTCACCGTTGTGAATATGTTGAATGAGGATAATCGTTACTTGCGATGGTTGAATACAAGGGCTTACTCTAACGAGAAGTAGCCAGAATTGAATTCAGGGAAGGGGCTGGATCAATATGTAACATTTGTGAAAGGAACGCAATAATCCATCTAATAATATGAACATTCCATGAAACAGAACATATTTATCCACTTATTAGAGAAGGTATGAAATCCAAATCGGAATTTTCACCTAGATCGTGGGATTTCTAGCTAGCTGAGAGACTGAAAAAATACTCTTCACTATGCAATTGTTGTTGGATTCTGTCATCCACCTAAGATTCCTCACACCCCGAATATCTGAGAAGAGATGCCCGTCTGACACATGTTCTTCTGAGAAATATGGAATGTTCTTATTGGTGTTTCACTAGGATTTGCCTTTGTACCATCATCCTTCTGCTCTACATCAACGATCTATTGGATGTGACCTCCTGCCTAGTTGTTCAGCTTTCCGGATAATAGTTCATAGAGCCTACCTCTGTGGGGATTTCATATCAACTAGAGGTCAGAGGTGCATAACTCAAGCTTGTTATTCACGAGAAAAGCAGATCACGCAATACGCAATATGATAATTTCAGATACCGTTGATCCTATGAGGTCGTCGATATCTATGATCGGTATCAACACCAACAGCCGCTCTTTCATGAGTAAATCATGTGAGGTTCATCAGAACTGCTTCACGAAAACTTGCGATTCTATTTTGTGCTGAGAGCTACTTCACATTCACGCCACTACTCACGGTCTACAATAAGCAAATTCGATAGTCCCCGAAGAGCTCCCAGGCATAAGCTTAGGCTCTCAAATTCTATGCAGAAGGAAGCTTTACGCCTAGACGGTGGAACTACACTCGGGAAATCGTAGAAAAAAGAGGGATCTCTATTCCTTGATGATCTGAGAAAAATTTTAAAATCTGGATCTGAAATCCTACTGGAGTTCACTGCAACAAGAACTCAAGCTTGTATCATCACCAGGTAGGCAGATCAAATGATGCCCAATATGATGATCTCAGGTGTCACTGGTTCTTCGATGTGCTATGATGTCGCCGTCATCGTCATCAAGTCGCATCATCAAGACATCATGCGAGCATAGGGATTCGTGGAGAAGAGTGACTTCAAATCGACCAACAAAAGCAACTCAAGTGGCTGATTATGATAGAAATGATCAGACAGCTTCGCTGTTGGGTATATGGACTGCATTGAAAGAGACTCACGAGCGCAATACACCAAGAAACAAGATCAGATTGTTGCGAGATTTGGTCAGAAACGTGACGAATGAAGGTAACAAAACATTTCGGCAGACGATGACCCCATCACAGAGATGATGCAATGAATGACAGCACTTGGCGAACTAGGACAAGAGTTTTTTTTGACCGCTTCCCTGTTGAACTCATTGCCACCGAGCTGTGATGGATTGGTCTCGACTATTGGAATGGGACGCGATAATGACGTGAATCATGTCATCTGTGAAGAGTATTGGCAGTATCCAGGGACGACTCGTCAGGAACACGATGCGAATGCTGTGGAAGCATTCCGTGAAAAAAGTGAATAACTGTATCTTCTCGATGGTACTGACGGATTGGTTCTGTATTCAGGAGTGATAGAAATGGAAATAGAAATAGAATTTATTCATCACTAAAGAGTTTACATATACATACGAGAGAATACATAGATACATGCAAAACTTATCGGACTAGTCACAAGGAAAAAAATTCTGAAATATACAATTCAAAATATTGAAAATATGCATACAATTGGATTAACATTCTTCACAATGTAGCGTCTAGCAACTCTTCAGTGTATGAAAAATACAGGAAAAATACAATTGGATTGAAATTCTCTACAATGTAGCGTCTAAAAACTCTTCAATGGAGTGAAAGGAATGATTTATTAAATATCGGGTCAAATTATCACATTTGGACTCGCTGAGCTTAAGTGCGGGAATATATTTATAAGTCGATTATAACACTTGATTCCTTGGTATATGTGAGAGTCCTTACCAATGCTCAATCGTGAGTATCGCTGGTGGATGCTCTCACTATTTCTCGTACTGTATTTGTGTAGATCACATCTTTTACTCAGGTTATTTTCTTCTTTTTTGACATTGCTGATGACCAAAAGTATATAAAGTGAAGGAACTGTAAGAATTGAGAGTTGAGTGAATATGTTTATGCAGGAGGTTCCACGAGCTACACCAGCCATACCTCTGATTATTTTATTTTGCATGATGAAGACTTTGTTCATATGTACTGAATTTCCCCAAAAAATCAATCTGTAGCTCAATGCAGATTGTACAAGTCCGAAGTAGGCCAATTTAAGTGTGTCTAACGATATTGTGCCCTTGAGTTGTCTGATAATGTAGCACATTGTACTCAATTTATTTGTTAGATCATTAATATGTGGTTCCCATGTCATTTTCTGATCTATTCTGACACCTAGAAATTTAATGAAATTTACCTGTTCTATTGATTTATGATTCACTCGTGATAAAAAATTCATATCACGATTTATATTTTTTGATTTATGTTTTTGATAAGTTAACTAATAGTCCATTGAGCGAGCACCATTTATGAAAATCATTGCCACAAATGCTTGCTCTGGTAACAGCATTATTCAATTTATTTTCTGATATGAGAATGTCAGTGTCATCAGCATACATGACTATTTTTCGAGCATTAGGACATGAGTACAGCATGTCATTGATAAAAATTATAAAGAGAACAGGTCCCAAGATTGAGCCTTGAGGGACACCGGTATTAAAATTTTTTTCTGTTGATCTAATTCCACCTATAACTACAATTTGTTGCCTATCTCTGAGATGAGATGATACCCATTCGTTTGCGACTCCTCGTACACCAATCCGATACAGTTTGTCCAATAGAAGATTATGGTCAACTGTATCGAATACTCTAGTCAGGTCAAAGTAAAGTGCGATGGGATTGTGTTTGTCGTTGAGAGAGTCATATGTCTGTACAAAAATCGCCTATTGCGGTGATTTGTTTTGTCTGAAACCGTTTCGACAATTGAATAATATATTGTGGTGACTTGAGAATTTGTTAATACGAATATTATATGCCATGTCAATGATTTTTGATATTTGACTCTGCAAACAAACATAACGGTATTTTGTAACATCATCTTTCGATCCCTTATTTCTGAAGATTGGTATCGATTTGGAAACCTTAAGAGCCGATGGGTACTGTCCCGAAATGAATGATTCATTTATTATATTAGCCAATGGTGAACTTATTATCTCCTTAACATAACGCACAGGTTTCCACACATGTCATTCATTCCACAAGCAAACTTCTTAGTTGTCTTCAATATATATTCTTCAATCTCTTGACTGGTGGTAGGACAAAGAAAGAAGCTGTGTTCATAGTAGGGAGATAATTTCAATTCATCAACCTGTGGTTTTGGACAAGGTATGTCCATGAAAAAGTCACTTGGAGCATTAGAAATTTCATTTTGGTTCGATATTATTTTGTTGTTTATGATAAGTTGTTTCACTGTGTTATTTATAGACTTATTTTTTGACTCATTAATTATTTTCCAGCTCTCTCTCATAAGATTTGGTGCTCGTTGTAATCTGTCATTGTTATAAGTATGTTTATTTTCTTTCACTTTTTCATTGTAGTAATGCTTCAAGATGTTATACCTTGTATGTACTATATTGTTAGACGTACGCTTTACAGTTTTTGACATATCACAGCAAATTATGCAGCTCTTTCAGTTCGGGGGAGTACCATGGTTTTTTATTTTCATTCAAATGGAATTTTCGCCAAGTAAAAGCGATGTTGTAGTGATATATGAAGGTCGTATAGAAGTTATTGAATTTCTCATCTATATTCAATGAATTGAATATTTCTCTCCATGTTTCTTTCTGTAGTAGAGTTTTGAAAGTCATTAGATTTTTTTCTGAGATATCACGTTTGAATATTACTTCATTTTAGTTTTTTCGTAATGTACATAAAACTGGCATATTTGAGAAGTATGATCAGATATATGATTTTCTTTGATTATTTGTTGCTCATCGTCTAAATTTGTGAAAATGACATCAATAGAAGTGGAGCTTCTGTTGGTAATTCTTGTTGCATGATTGATATGATTTACCATTCCAAATTCATTGAAAATATTTATTACTTCTCTGGTATTCACGGAGTCAGTTAGAAAATTGATATAAATATCACCACAGACTACCAGGTACTCTTTACCGGTATATATATCACATATTTGATCATACAGTTCTTCAAGAAAAATTTTGATGTCACTGTCAGGTGTACGATATACAGAAATTACAAATAATTTTGATTCACTTTCAGTCAGATCTACACATATTACAGCGGCTTGTAAGTGCTTTTCTATATTATGATGGAAAGCCACTGATCTTGAAATTGAAATGATAGCATGGTGTGATTTTACAAATATGGCACTACCACCATGTTTGAGATTAATGCGACAGAAGCAGTCTATGAGAGACAATTTCACTCTTGTTTTCGAGAACCAATCAGAATCGCCCATTTCCACAGTATTCCCTGTATTACAGCGAATATTTTTGTTTACTAAAAATTATCGGACTTGCTCTGCCAATACAGAAGCCGAATTAACCCACACGTGACCAACAACCTCGTTTTTCAGTGATGATTTTTCGACTTCGTGTCTGGTCAAGATTGCGTTTGTCGAATCACTTTATTTATTGATATAATTCGCAGGTTACTGTGACATTTTGTGTCAAATTGAGGATATTCTTGTTGGACGATTATTGAAAAAGAATAATACCTACCTAAATACCTATTTATATGATGAATCAAGGAAAACGGTTCGGATATGATTCTCTAAAAGGGATTAGAGAAACCCTGACCATTCTTACACTGCAGAATACTATCAGAACACGCGCATCAATATGGCACCAGTTTATGGACTTCTGTAAGTTGAGAAATTATGAATTTGTTTCAACAACTCCAGTCAACCAAATCAGCACAATTTTGGAAGACTGGGCCTTCAATATGAGAAAAAGGAATGGCGAAGATTACATGGAAAGTTGTGTTAATGCTTTGTGGAACACCACCGCAAAATTAGTTCAAGAGAAGTACTACAACGAATTCAACATTTCATTCGACCCATTTTCCGATATGGACTTTCTCAAAGCAAGAATTGCGCGAGACGCTAAAAGGAAACTTTTACGAAACAATCTTACTAAAAGAAAGCTTTGACAATAAAGGAAATTCAAGGTATGGCCTCTGCGTGGCATGAAGATAATCCAGATGGATTACAAAGAAAGGTACGTTCCTATGAGATACCTAATGATCGGGATATTTTGTATTTGGGGACGGTCAGACAATACATCAATTCAGATTCTTCACCGAAATAATAAGTAGCGTAGTTGGTAAGGTCGTCGGCTGCTGAATACGAAGGTCGTGGGTTCAAACCCGTCGGGCAGAATTTTTTTTTCAATTATACATGTCACATAATATTGAAGATTGAATCTTCTCATAGTCAATTTATTTCATTCGAACTGGATACCAGTTCATGTATACAAAGTCTTCATAGTAGGTATTCCATATATGTGCTTTTGAATTAACATGGAGAGGACATGAAGCAGCAAATTGTAATATAACATACTTTGAGTGGGAAACTGATGATGAAGGGAATTCTACCGAAAGAATAGAATACAACCCAATTTTCTCGAAAACAAGACAAGGTGGGGTCCAAAATTGTACAGATAGCAAATGGTTGATACCAAAATCTGGAAATATGAGTTTATGCCCTGTTCGCCTAGTCAGAAAGATGATTGAAAAGAGGGGGGTCTCCATAAAAACTGATAGACTGTTTCTCACCGTCAATCCCAATTGGAAACATGGAGCGTGGTTTAAGAATATGCCTTTGGGGATTAATTCTTAGCGAAGTAGACACGAATTGCGGCAGAAAAAATTGGCCTTGATACAAAAAAAAATTGAAATTAGGACCAATCATTCCCATAGATCCTCCACTGTTACTTCGCTGGCAAAGAATGAAGTCCATGAACAAGAACTCATAAAGATTACTGACCATGCTTATGCCCGATCGATAAAGCCATATTTGCAGCTCGATTCAGTACATCATTCACGTTTAGTGAGTAATATGAGGGGCACCGGAATCAATACAGCCATGAAACCAACTGATTCTTCTGAGAACAACCATCTACAAGATGATAACAATAAAACTATTTATCAAAATTGTACAATCCACATTGTGAATAACTATAAGTAGTTGATTTCCAAAAAATTGAATTATGTATTCCATTACTATCATTATTATTTCCTTTTTTGTATTAACTTCTACCTAGTTTGAGTTGGAATATACATTATGATGATTATATTTGGTGTATATCATATTGTCTCGTTCAATCATGAAATAGTCATACGAATACAACTCGTGATACTATTTTTCCTGGAAATATTCGTCGATTGTCATACTCTAGCTTGCTGCTTTATTTTCGCTCATGACATTTATTCAAAACTACGAGCCGTAGGCGAGCCGTAGCCGTAGTCGTAAAAATCGCCGAATATTTCCGGCAAAATATTATCACTTGTGGTATTACATATGAGAAGTTATGTAATCTGAGATTTTTCATTTCATCATGTCTCAGCCAGTGCTCCGTAATACAAAAAATATCAATATCATATTGCTCAAGTATTATTTCAAGATCAGTGGCCTTGCCGGGGATTCCTTGAATATTGAAATGCATTATATTCAGTTTCCTGTCATGCCTATTGACGTCATGCTTGATGGTGTCATTTCTGGTTTCTCTAAAAAAGATATGGGTCTGGTTTCCTCCTCAATGATTTTCCTGGTGTTGAATTTTTCATAATGTCGATTGAAGTCAAATCTTCTATAGTTAACTCCCCTTGGCCAGAATGAAGGAGTGTAAAAAGTATCCTTAAACTTGAAATCTGCTGCAATAGCATATGATTTGAGTTTTCCATTTTCTTTCAGATCTCTAACGATGAAATCCTTCACATAATCATTCGTTTTTCTTCTGAGGAATGTAATAATGTCTTCCTCGGTAACTTCTTGTGACACCTTGTATAGATACAGCCATACTCTTTTTTTAGCACCTTTGAAGTTTTCGTCGCATTCATCAGATTATCGTATATTCTTTTTTGTGAATATTTTCCTTCCTTTCACTGTCTGCCATTTTCCTTCATTGACGTTGTTCTGTAATACATCCTCTGATCTTTCCGCTGTTGAGTTATCAACACCATGCTCAAGAATAATAAGAGAGCACATAACATTTGTTTGTGTTTTCGTTAGTTTCCCCGATTCTTTCGAGTCAGTTATAATTGGATAATTTTGACACTTTTGGTTGGTTGCCCCTGTATGCAGTAACTGTAGAGATGATTCTTTAGGTTTATCATTGTCATGATTCATCTGAGCCGTATTTTTGGTAGGCCCAGTGTGCGGACCCTTGCCACTAAGTTCTATTTGCTCAACAATAACATGTGTTGGGTTTTTTCCCGAGCCTGAAAAAGCTTGCTGATGTTTCTTTGGTAATTTTTTTCCCTTATCTCTGCATCATTTCCATTCGAATTCTCATTCTTACGAAGCTTATATATTTTATTATTCAGAACTACTATCAAATCATTGATTTATTTCAATTTATTCTCTAGTTTTTCATCTAGGAGCTGGTTCAGATTCTGTAGGATAGATTCTGATTGTGGAGTTTCGATCTTATGTTTTTTCAACAGGTCAATATTAGTTCTCATTGCGTCATTTTTGATTTCCAGATTTTCAATTTTACCTTTCGATAGTTTATTGTTTTCTTTGAGTTCTGAGTTCAATTCCTTCAGAATCTTATTTTCCGATATTATTGACTTTCCTTTAAGTGAGGAAGTTTCAATATCACCAAGTGTTTCTAGGTTAGGATTTTCATGTTCTTCAACTGTTTCATCAAACTTCTGTTTATTACAGCACTTTTTCATTCTCTTGATAGCACAACTAGAGTGGAAGATTGTCCCACAGTTTTCACATGTTACTTTCTTTAAAACAGCTGGTTTTTTGCAATAACCACACAGAGCTCTTGATGCATCATCTTTACTTTCAGCCATCTTGGTATCTTGATATGTTATGGTGCTAGTAATAGGAAGCTGTTTTGCATCTCGAACTGGAAGAATCTCAAAACAAAACCATCACGGTAGCGAATAAGGATGAAATCCAAATCAATTCCTCCAATTGTGATGATGACTGGATACCAGTATTGATGCAGGATTGTCTGTGAGTGTCATCGATAGGTGTGAATTGGAATTCAGTCAAGAAACTGACAAGAAAAACTGCAAGTGAAGTTTTCCGAAAGCAGTTGAGAGATACGATCTCATAGTGGTCAAGGACAAATTATTGTAGTAGTAGACTTGAGTGATCGATTGTACAGAATGCGTACCAGGGAGCATTTGATGAATGCAGCAGTGGATGCCGGTGAAAAATCCACGACTGGCATTGGATTCTCGGACATATACATATGGACGACTGTGACAGATTTCCTCGGAAATTTGCCTTTAGAGGAATATAGGAATTCATAGTTCCAACTGGACGCCAGCGCCAGCTCATTCAACTCAGGAAGTTTCTAGGAAACTTCACGAAATGTTTGTGGTTTGGCCGTTTAGGTCCGTGGGACTAGCCACCGAGATCACCTGATCTCACGCCGCTTGACTTTTTTTATGGGGTGTTTTGAAAGAAAGGGTGTACAGTACTCCAGTGCCTACCAAAGAAGAACTGCGACGGCGAATAGTGCGGTGTATTGAAGATTTGGATCCTCATGAAATTCAAAAGGCAACCACGAGTCGCGTACAAAAGCATATTTTAAAATGTTTAGAATGTAATGGACAACATCTCGAGCATTTATTGTGAAAATGTGATATCTTGTGCATACTTTTGTTACTCTCGTTCCTCCTAATTCTGATATTTCCTGTACTTTCACAGTGAATTTAGCTTTTTACCTAGATATGCTAGATAAGCTGATTTTTGATAGAGTTGTTGGAAACTTTGAGTCATAGTTGATGAAATTATTTTGTGATCTCACAAACTTCCTCCCGTTCATTGGTGTCAATTCAGGATACATTTGGTTGAATTTTATACAAGTTCTGGCAATCATATGATCACATTGTCCGTGTATAATGAATAACTTCATAAGAACTTCGTTTGAATAATTGATATTCGCGTTCATCCTGGGAGATTTTTTGAAACAGTCATTAACAATTACTGAATTACTCATTAATGTCACCGAACTGTCATGAGTTTGATATTTCCATGGCTATCTAAAATTACCTTTTTCATAAAATTATATTTTCCACAAAAAGCGGCTTTATTAAGGAAACTTTATGATTTAAATAGGGACATGCTATGTCATCTTGTAGCATTTATATTCGTCTTACAATTCATTGAGAAAAAACAGTAGATTACTACCTTTTGAAAAAATGAACTTTTGACCACTTGTATGAACAACGGATATAATAATAATTTCAGCACGCCCTGTATGATATGGAGGCGACTTCTCGGTGTGAATTGAATACATCAAGCCTGTCCATACCACCACTGAAATATCAACTCTTCATGATTCGAGAGCCCTGATTCACAAAAGTTCAATTAGGGATATGTTTTGGATCATATTTGACACAAATCATTTTTTATCTAGAAAACCGATAGAGATAGGTATAAGGATTCATTAACGAAAGAGTATTGTAATAAAAAGGCAATTCTGAAAATTCGTCAGTATACGGGGTGTTCCATAAAAAAATGAGGTTGCTAGGACTTTTTGATAGAAACGGTAACGTCGCAATCTCGGAAATATTTTAGATCGATAGAACAGGTGATAAAATGTAAGATGCGAAATTTTCAGAAGAATCCTGCGTTGGGTTCTCCATAAACGTCTAACGTACCATCGACCGTGAGTTACCCTGTAGATATTGAGATAGTTAGGAAGAAATTCCTGATGGAAATTGTTGATGGAATGCAAAATGGGTATCCGGAGATGACGTGTGTGAAATATTGCAAAACCTGCATCACTGGAACATATTTCAGAGTTCACATCATATTCATCAAAGGAAGTTCTTGGTCATGATGCAGAGGCGGAAACATATCGAGTTATTTACCTTCCCAAAGATTCGTGGATGTCTCAATTGATGTCGAATTCATTGATGTCTGCATGAGTAGCGAGCAGAAAATTTCGGAACCATCTTCCACCAAACAGTGGGATACAAGATACATCGTGGAGATGAATCTACACAGAAGGGCTTTTCTGACAAATGAAAATTCATGGGTATAAGCAATCAGCTAGAGTGTAGATCATCGGGTGTTGAAGGCAACTGAGTTGGTGCAAAGTGCAATTGATATCTGATTGTACACTTGCTACGCATCGGAGGGAGAAATTCATGTTCTACTATACGTAGATGATATACTGGTAGCCAGTTGATACAAGATATTCATTCAGTTCCTTCTGAAAATATGGAATGATACATCGCCATCGACGACCTTGGAGAAGTGGATAGTTATCTGGTTATGTCATGAGAGATTTTAAGATGTTTACGATAGATCAACAGGTGTACATCGAACACATGGGGTAAAAATTTGGACTCACTATCGCAAAGGGTCAATAAATACAACTTAGCTTCACCTATCGAACAGATCAGTATGACGACGTATAGCTTGATAATAAGTAGTACCGAGCAGCAATTGGATGCCTGCACAACATTTCTGCAAGCACCAAACCAGACATCGTATCAGCAGTTAACATCTTGTAGAGGAAGGTTTCTAGCCAACGACTATAGACTGGAAACGTAAAATTCGATACTGTCTGTTGGTTTTCCGAGGAAGTGGTTCATTCATTCCCGAACTCTTCGTGGCATTTTCTCACCTCGTTTCTAAATAATGAAGGAGAAGTCTTTGAGAATTATTTCGATATATTCGTAGTGAGGACAGATTTTGTGATCTGCCTCGAAATGTCATTGCGCTTGGAATCAAACTTTTGGATACCTCAAAGAGAAATTCTCTATGTGTTAGTGACACCTTGTTCTTGGAGAATTTGGTTCAACGAATATATTCAATAAGAATCTGCTTCCGTTCCCAACACAATCATGATATTTTTCTTCGCAAAATTTCTTCAATGTGAAGTCGGTTTCGACACTGGAAAGTGACAATTCATTAGACGGAAGAATTCTGATAACGAGGTGTTTCCATTGATTGATATTGAGTTTCCATTTTCAAATTCAATTTTCAGAAGTGGATGCTGAGGTCTATCTTTATCAACTGAACAAGAAGCAATATTTTTTCAGGAGAATGCGAGCAGTCTCTTCGATTTTCCGTTCCTAGTTGTTGTCTTCTCCTATGATCTTAATATTACTCCAATCAGCCATATGTTGTCCATTTACAGTGAGGATATTTCCAGATGATTCTGATTCGTCATCATATCTCTCCTTGTCCTTCATTTATCGGTTGTATGAGTCAAAATCGATCTCACTGTATTCTCTGTCTTGAACACTGTTTTCCCTCGAATCTTGTAACCAACACGTTCAATTTCCTCAGATTTTCCGGGAATGTATGGGATTACATTTGTTATCAGTGTTGGTTGTCTTTGTGGTTGTTATATATGCTGTCTGTTCTCAATTTGTTGGATCATCTCATCAATGGAATGTTTTGGATGAGTGTTGTTGTTGTTGTTTATTGAATTTTTCTACAATTTCTCCTTCAAAATCCTCCATGAATATATAACTCAGAATAGGAGATAGGTGATATAGACTGGAAACGTAAAATTCGATACTGTCTGTTGGTTTTCCGAGGAAGTGGTTCATTCATTCCCGAACTCTTCGTGGCATTTTCTCACCTCGTTTCTAAATAATGAAGGAGAAGTCTTTGAGAATTATTTCGATATATTCGTAGTGAGGACAGATTTTGTGATCTGCCTCGAAATGTCATTGCGCTTGGAATCAAACTTTTGGATACCTCAAAGAGAAATTCTCTATGTGTTAGTGACACCTTGTTCTTGGAGAATTTGGTTCAACGAATATATTCAATAAGAATCTGCTTCCGTTCCCAACACAATCATGATATTTTTCTTCGCAAAATTTCTTCAATGTGAAGTCGGTTTCGACACTGGAAAGTGACAATTCATTAGACGGAAGAATTCTGATAACGAGGTGTTTCCATTGATTGATATTGAGTTTCCATTTTCAAATTCAATTTTCAGAAGTGGATGCTGAGGTCTATCTTTATCAACTGAACAAGAAGCAATATTATTTCAGGAGAATGCGAGCAGTCTCTTCGATTTTCCGTTCCTAGTTGTTGTCTTCTCCTATGATCTTAATATTACTCCAATCAGCCATATGTTGTCCATTTACAGTGAGGATATTTCCAGATGATTCTGATTCGTCATCATATCTCTCCTTGTCCTTCATTTATCGGTTGTATGAGTCAAAATCGATCTCACTGTATTCTCTGTCTTGAACACTGTTTTCCCTCGAATCTTGTAACCAACACGTTCAATTTCCTCAGATTTTCCGGGAATGTATGGGATTACATTTGTTATCAGTGTTGGTTGTCTTTGTGGTTGTTATATATGCTGTCTGTTCTCAATTTGTTGGATCATCTCATCAATGGAATGTTTTGGATGAGTGTTGTTGTTGTTGTTTATTGAATTTTTCTACAATTTCTCCTTCAAAATCCTCCATGAATATATAACTCAGAATAGGAGATAGGTGATAGGAGGTGGTGGACCCATAGCCATACCAAAATTTTGTTGATAAAAAATCATTATCTAATTGGAAGTGAGTTGTTTTGGGATATAGTTCCAAAAAAATCCTATAATGCCTTCTACGCTCAGCTTAGTTCGATCATCTTTCAGTTTCTTTTTCACTATCTGTGAAGTTTCTTCTACAGGAACATTAGTGAAAGATTTGAGTGCATCGAAACTCGTCAAATATCGTCTCTATCGATATGGTTGTTATTTAGTTTCTCCAAGGAATGAGGAGTATTTCTAATGAAACTTTCACTATTTCCTGATGGAAGTTTTATCATTTCTAGAAAAAATCGTCATGAATTTTGACAAGGACAATCTATTGAACTCACGATTGGACCAAATGGATTGTTCGGTTTATGTATTTCTGGAAGTCCATAAAAATGTGGAGGTTTGCTATGGTATCTAGATTTATGTTTCCTATTTGTTAGTGTCAGTTCATTCTCGTGTTTTTCACCGTATCTGTTCCGTATCTTTCTCTCTATGTTTGCTGTAGGATTCCTATTCAATTTTGTGTGATTGCCCCCATTTATAATCTGTATTCTTTTATCATTATATTCATTATATGTTCATAATGACTGTTTGAGATTATTGAGTGTGTTTTTATCTCCTCTCATGATATTTGGTGGAATAACATGTTTTCCCTCGATATTTATATCATTTCTGATTCCATATTCATTGAAAAATTAATCAGGAAGTCTTTGTGCAGTTCGTTCAATAGCTGTTATCAAATCTGATATTGGAATATAATTCGGAGTGATTGAAAAATTCATACCTTTGGACAGTATCAATTCCTCTGAATCTGTTGATGTTCTCGACGATAGGTTTATAACAGTTCTATTCATGAAATTTTGTTGGAGATTTTCCCATCCCAATTTTTTCATATTCCTATTTTCAATTCCAATCATTGGATTTTCCTATGTGTATCAATTATTTTTAGTCATTTTCTTTTTTGTATCAGTTGTTCAAAGGAATGAATATATGTGTTGAATCATTTTCTTTGGAATCGTTATATAAAATTTGCTGTAACTGTGAGATGATATTTCTTGTTCTCACCTTGCTGTATTTGTGGATATTCATTCTTTCTCTCAGCAATGCCTTACTCGCTTTCAGAACTATCCATTTACATTTTCTACTATGAAATGGTGCTTTCAAACGTAACCCTCTTGGTATCACGCCATTGTCATGAAAGGTTTTCAGGTTTTCGAAACTGGTGAGTACTGTGAGGCCCATACCTATTCATTGAATACTATCTGTGAGTTTTCTGAGGAGATTGTACATTCATTTTCCAGTTTTCTGTGGGATTTTCTCTCCTCGTTTCTGGAAAAAAAATTACCGAAAATTGAAGACTAATCATCAAATATTGTATTGACAGTATAGCATGTGTTTGTGGAAAATATTACATCGTTGAAACTAGCAGGCCTCTATCAGTGAGGATGAAGGAGCATAAGAACAATATAACGAAAAGATATACTGACAAATCAAAATTAGCTGAACATATCCTCACTGAAAATGGTCAACATATGGCCGATTGGAGTGATATTGAGATCATAGGGACTAGAGACAACAACTAAAAACAGAAAATCAAAGAGTCTGCTCGCATTCTCCTGAACGGAGACAATAGTTTTCTTCTTGTTGAGTTGATATAGATATAACTTGGCACGCACTTTCGAAAATTGAATATGGAATTGGAAAATTCAATATCAATCAATGGGAACACCTCGTTACCAGAATTCTTTCGTCTACCAAATTGTCACTTTTCAGTGTCTGAACCGACTGCACATTCGTTCCCGAAACGTCCATCAAGATAGGTAGAGGTTTTATTCTCATTGAATATATTTGTATTCCCAAATTTTTCGAAATCAAGGTGTCACTGACAGATAGAGAATCACTCTTTCAGGTATCTTGAATTTTAATTTCAAGCGCAGTGACATTTTGGGGCAGATCACAAAATCTGACCTCATTACAAATATATTGGTATGATTTTCAATGACTTTCACTTTATTTTTCAGAAACGAGAAGTGGAATTCTCACAAAAAGCTGAGTAATGTACAATTCAATGTTTGAAACGAACATTATTATTTCCTTTGATCATCAGATGTGAGGATGAACGGGAGAAACTGATTGGCTCAGGTGACCCTGATTGGGCAGATTGTCGCGAAACGCGAAAATCAAACTCCGGAAGTTCATCATATTGTTGGGTGGATCAATTAGCTAGGCTCAGTGGCCACAGGATGGTATGCCATTTTCATCTTCGGAAACGGAATATGTATCATCAAAAGAAGCATGCAAAGAAGTTATATGGTTACAAAACTGATGAATGATCTCAAATGGCAAGGAAATGATAATAATAATAACAATGTTTATTCATGAATCTACAAACTGTGTGATATATAATATTTCAACGAATATGAATAAACAGGGTAATCACTGAAGCTGTATTGGGTACAGCTTGTGCGTGATAGGTGCATTGAAATATTCGAAGAAAGCCAAAACGTTCAATCACAATTGGAGCTAGGTATTTCAACAACTAGAATGGATTATATGGATGCAAAACTTCGATTCATGTGAAAGGGTATTCTGTAGTTCTCGCGAATTGAACTCAGGTTCGCAAGTATCAGCAAATGCTGGGGAGTCGGATGACCGGTTTATATCATGTCATCGTGGTTGTCATCTCTAGACTCCTCCTCAAACCTCAGCCCCAGCTTGACTCGGAATCTTTCAAATTCGATTCTTTCCAATGCGTTGGTGACAATATCGGCTGTCTGGTTTTTGGTTTCGACGTAATCCGATCAAATTTCTGCTTGTTCCAGTAGGTCTTGGACGAAATTAAAGCGGATATCGGTGCGCTCCTTCTCCGGATTGAATACACAGCTATTTGCGATGAAAATTGCACACTGATCAACACAGTGCATGATCTATTGGGGAACATTCCACAAATCTTGAATGGAATTCTTGGGGACAGTTGGTTGCTTCTTTCAACACTACGATATGTCTCCTCCTGAAGCCATGAAGACGAAGCCAGTGACTGATGTTCGATTGTCATGATTTGAAGCGTGATCTGCGTCGGAGAATCCATTGATACATTTATTCTCACCCTCATGAAATTTCAACCTCATCGAGGCCGTCTCTTCCAAATAACGCAGTATGTGCTTGGCGGTGATCCAATGATTCCATCCAGGATTAGAACTATTGCGACTGAGAAGATTGACACCATAACAGATATCTGGTCTTGTGCAATTAGCGAGATACATCATGCATCCCACAAGTTCTTGGTACGGTTCATTTTGCATTTCTGCTTCCTCCTCTCCATTGCTTGGACAGTCTTGATCAGAAATACTCTTTGCGATGTTGATTAGATTACTGCATGACAATCGTTCATGCTGAATAGATTGATTATCTGTTCAATATTTAATTCTTGGTCAAGGGTTACTTGTGTTTCGGGTTCAATAACACTGATTCCTAGAACATGATCTTGCCTTGAATACGAAAATATACACAGGGATCAGATTTAGAATGTTTGAACTCGGAATGATTCAAGGCTTCCTCTGATTCTTCATTCCAGACACGACTCGATTGTTTCCGTACTAAACTTCCTTCAATCTACGAACTTTGTTTGGATTATGTGAATCAACAAAGAATGGCGGTTGTTGCATAGAAACTCTTCCATTCGATTTCCCTTGTGTGAAAGCTGTCACGACGTCCATCTGTCCATTATTGATTCAGATTTCTCGAATGGAAATTCAAAAATGCACGGCTCTGAATTGGAATCCAACGCATCTCTTCGAGAATTTGTGCTTCAGCTAGTGTCCCAATATGCGAATATGTTCCAAATTTAGAACCAGTCACCGGTCCAAATTTATTCGGGAGTCATACCAGCAGTGTTTCTGCTCGGAGATCTATTGAAAAGATAGGCAACATCTCCTTAACTGAACGGTTGAGTCGATCGGCCATTCCATGTTTATCGGGAGTATACGTGCAAGTGGTTCGATGCTCGATACCAGCTTGAAGAGGACTTTTCTGCATTCCGGCACTCATATGTTCTGAACCATTGGTCGTTCGTAGTCTCTTCAGCTTGTTACCTGTATGAGTCTCAGCGTATGATCAAAAACATCAAAAGCATTTATTTTTCAGTTTTTGATGGGATTTTCTCTCCTCGTTTCTGAAAAATAGAGTAGAAGTTATCAAAAATTATTGCAATATATTTGTAGTATAGCATAAGAACAATATAAAGAGAAGATATACTGACAAGTCAAAATTAGCTGAGCATATCCTTACTGAGAATGGACAACATATGGCCGATTGGAGTAATATTAAGATCATAGGAAAAGAAGACAACAACCAAAAACGGAAAATCAAAGAGTCTGCTTGCATTCTCCTGAACGGAGACAAAAATATTGCTTCTTGTTCAGTTGATATAGATAGAACTTGGCATCCACTTCTGAAACTTGAATATGAAAATGGAAAATTCGATATCAATTAATGAAAACACCTTGTAACCAGAATTCCTACGTCTGCCAAATTGTCACTTTTCAGTGTCAAAATCGGAAACATCGAAAAAAGTTTACGAAGAAAAATATTTCAATTGTGTTGAGAACGGGAGCAGATTCGTTCCCGAAACGTCCACCAAGATAAGTAGAGGTTTCATTATTATTAAATATATTTGTATTTCCAAATTTTTTCAAAAACAAGGTGTCACTGACCAATAGAGAATTTCTCTTTTAGGTATCTAAAGGTTTAATATCAAGCGCAGTGGCATTTTGGGACAGATCCTAAATCTGTCCTTACTACAAATATATTGCAATAATTTTTAATAAGTTCTACTCTATTTTTCAGAAACGAGGAGAGAAAATCCCATCAAAAACTGAAAAATGAATGTACCACCTCCTCGAAGAACTTACAGACAGTATCAAAAGCATTTGTTTTTTGATAACTTCCAGTAGGAGAGATGAATGGATTATTTCCAATATCTATCTAATGATTGGAAGATAACAAATACAAATGAAGCGAATAAATCTGTAAATGACCAAACCTCAGTGGAAATCTTTTGGATGGCTCTATGACTATTTATTCTTCAGTCATTTGAACGACTCACCAGGCTTCTTCCTTGGTGAGTGGCTGATATGGGCTCTTGTAGGGAGGGCTCTCCAGATATGCCTATTTTCGGATCTTATCAAAGGAAATCGCGGCGTTCTGGAACGTAATTTGAGCGTATCGTGTGCTGAGCACTCTGGAAGCAAACTTAGGCCTTTCAATGTTCGAAAAGCTTCTGTCTATCGCTTGCTGATTCTGATAAGCTGACGGCCACACACGTGACCTTGGTAACTGAAGAGGTGGTAATAATCCTTATACAGTGTGAGCGTTTGATCACTCTCAATAATGCAAACTAACTTAGTTCATAATGAAGACCTCGAAAATACTCATTACTTTTAGTTCTAATACTAAACAGCATTATTGACTTCATTGCTGAATCTCATTTTCAACAGATATACGAAAATTCAACGTGAAAAACATCGAAGAATGAGAGCAAATACCGTGCACAGCCGGGTGAAGCAACCTGTAACGGTCCGATCAACGATCAATCAGAGTCGAATCAGAGGTCATGTGGGAAGTTGCACCAGAATCAGAATACCAATCACACTCGGTGGTCTTTGAAATGGCTAGAAGAAGTACCGACTTCAGCGTCGTCTGGGTCTGATTCTTCTTCCACATGTCGGTTCGAGAATTGCTGTGGCTGGATCAATCTCGTTCGAGGTGACCAGGGTTATAATATTGACGACATATCGGTGGAGATTGTGGTGACTTACGATCCTCCTTACGAATGGTGTAAAGAGCCCCATTATCATCGATCGGTATGAGCAGTTTTGTCTAGATGGTGAAGCTTGACATCTCCGATCCCGAATTCTCCAATGCTACAATCATTGTTTCGAATTCTTCCGTGAGGCCAGCAAGCACGAAGGCTCCCACTCCCTTCATCGAATGCAAATCCAGCGTCAATAAGTTGATGTGCCGTCGAAATCATCAGATGCACGTACTCAGACATGATGTTACACACTTTTCTCAGGAGGCTCACCGCGATTCAAGCCCTTACCGGCAGATATATCTCCAACGCATTCTCACAAGTCATAAGCGGTATTATCGACTCAGATGGAAATAAAGAGGAGGATCAATCTCTAACATAAATTTCGCACGTGCTCTTCTGTCTCTCGCTTCATCCACTTGAGACATGATTTCTTTATAACTATCGACTGTTACGCTCCAAGACTCCTTGAATCCATCCACGTATTATAATTCTCGTGACCAAAAAGTTCCTCGACGGAAAAACCTATTGTATTGAAAATTGCCACCCTCAAAATCTCCTACGACAACACCTGATCTGTGCCAATTTTCCGTAATCTTTCGCATCGTAATCGGTCAATCAAATCAGCCAGAGGCCCATCACCTGATAAGCTAGTCTGAATCAGAAGAGAGCAGTTTCTCCATGACAGTTGATGAATACAACTGATGAACAAATGTCATCGTGGTTGTCATCTCGAAAATACTTACCACGAATTCTCTAGACTGCACACCCTATCACAGAGACTCGAAAACAGGGACTGTCAATCCTATGTGAACTCTACTGAGCAATCTGTGTCTGTCAACATCAAGGCTTTCTGGCATTTCGCCAGCAGGAAAACCAGCTCTTCTGAGAGAAAAATGGCAGATATGTTTGCTGTTCACTTATCCACTGGCTGCGGTAATGATTCTGAAGACCTACTGTTTGATACACACTCGAATCCAATTTCGTATCTGGAACAATGATTCGTTTATTTCCCCCAATATTCGAAATTCGACTGCCCGATATCTACTGCCTAATATCAGCAAATGTGTACAAAAAATGTGTAAAGACAACTCCTCACGTTCCCTCCTCATGAAAATATTTTCGACATGATCACATAGTTCGAAGAAGAGAATTCGAAATCAGTTGGAGAAGAAAAGTCGAATACTTTATCAGTTATAGGTTAATCTCTCTGGGAAACGAATCTGAATACGGCGTCTCAAGATCCTGTCACTGGCACTATCACTCACTATTCTCGAAAACAGACGTTTCTTGAGAGAGTCGCCCCTAGTGCTGTAGAAATTTGATAATCTCTTCCACAATAACTGTAGAACGAGGTATAATGGAAACAACCTGATTCTCAGAATTAGTTTCAGTTGTTCTGTTCAATTTGAGCTTCAAACCTCCCTTCCTCAACAATATGAGTTCCACTACTACCAATAGTATCAACCCCTTCACACTACGAGGTCATCCGTGATCTGAAGTCACGGACCCAGAGTTTTTTTTTATGAACCGAAGGTAACATCGAATGGAATCGTGTCCACGGTTTCCATCCGAAATAAAAAACAATCGATGTTATAACTGATATTCCTAGACCTATTCTCATCTTTGCCCTTCAATATGTCTTTTTTCATCATTCAGACCGCTGATTTGGCTGATCTCTTCGTGGCAGGGTGATATAGGGCTCTTGTACTGTGTTCAGCTCAATGTCTTCTGAAGAAATACGGAAATCATCTGACATGAATATTTGGGCTTTATCGGTACAGAAAATCCAAGTGAGCCAAACCTCAAGAATATATTGCAGAGAAAACTCATGGTGGCTATAGCTGACAAACTATTTATATCCACTCGGATTTAGCGTTCTCCACCACGAAACAATATTCATTGAAAAGCGGACCAAAGAGATCAGCATGTTATCTGGTTCACACTTTGTGAGGCAAATCTAACGGTTTTTGAGACATTTCTGGAGGACTATTAGAAAATTTCGCACAAATTTCCAGAATTGGCATTGACCTCCTTGTCTGACTTATGTAGACCGGTTCTGTCAATTTTGTGACCCATATATACCACCGGATTTTCACAAAATGCAACTTTTTTTCAAACCCTGTGTTAAGTCCTCGGACTCCCCACCATCATACGTCTCATTATTAATATTACTGTTATTGTCTCTATTTTTGAATAACCCCAATATCCTCATATTACCTACTATACCACGGTTAAAACTGAACCTGAATGGTATCACCCTGTAGTCCGCGAGTATAGTCGTCAAAAGGGTTTTTTTTTCTTCGCACCTACCGAGAAGAGAGGTCACGTGAGTTTTCGCCGCATGCCTCACTGAGCGTTAACTGTCGGGACGAGTATCATTGTATTTTGAGGCATTGTCGCGTGATATTATTCCCCGGAGTCAACCGATGGGCAGGCTAGTGCCGGTAGTCTCCCGTGTGTACTACAATCCAGTCTAAAATTCTCCCGTGTGTAATACAGTCCATTCTAAAATAGCAGAGAGGATCAAGTGGAAGTCAGCCAGAAAAAGCGGAGTCACGGGAGTTATCCAGGTAGGAAAAGGGCCTGTTTGACGACTCGGTTTATTAAAAGGGTGACTTTCTCACTTCCATCCCATATCTCATAAACATTGGTCTCTTCGAACCGTATAGTAGATAATATTACTCAACCCCCTTTATTTTTGGAAAAAAAATTCATAATTATTTTCAACTCTTATTAATATTCGAATATATCAATTGTACCTACGTACCTACTCTCATTCAGGAAAAAGTTGTTGTTGAGTGTGCTATATCGCTGGCAGGCTAGCCGACCTCGCTACCTCGCGCGGACATAGTTTTCTTTTTTTGTTTTTTTTTTGTTTGCCTAAGCGGTTCATTTAGTTTTTGCAGTAATTTACCTTGGTTGTTTGTTTGTTTTCCATGTAGTTCATCAACCTCCACTGATTGAATAGAAAAATAGATCGCGGATATCAGACTTTCTCCAAACCAACTCGACCATCGTTTTTTATTCGATCGAGGTTTATTGAATATTTGGAAACTTGTCTCTTTCACTCGAAATGGCAGCCGCCAAAATAAAACAAACGGAAGCAATTCGTCAAGTAGCGATTGATCGAATTTTGGATGTGTACACGGTGGCCCATAAGGCTCGTGATGATGTAACTTATCATCTTCCATTGAAAATGCGTTATGCCAAACTTGAAGAGATTTATGAGGCTTTCAACTCTAATCACACCACTCTAGTTCAGTTTCATTCAGTCCAGGAAGGAAGGGCTATAGATGAGGCAAAAGATATCAGGGAAGAGATTGATAAAAAATATTTCTCTATAAAAGGAATTTATCATGATCTCAGTGTGCCAACGTTCAACGGAGATCTCAAAATGTGGCCAACTTTCATTGATCTTTATACATCTCTCATACACAATAATGATACCATTTCGGATATTAAGAAATTTCAGTATCTTTTACAATCACTTGATGGAGAGGCTCTACTGATTGCAAAAAATGTCCCTCTTACTGGAGCTAATTAAATAACCGTTTTTGATAATTTGAAGCGTAGATTCCAAAATGAAAGGCTCCTCGCAACTTTTTATTGGGAACAGATATACAATCTGTCGAAATTAAATTCAGAATCTCCTAAGAGTTTGCGACATATTTTAGATGTCTTTTCCGATAACTTAGCTGCTCTAAAAATGTTAAGATTGCTGGTAGATCAATGGAATTTCATTCTGTTTCATTTGCTGAGTAAAAAAATAGACTCAGATACGTTGAAACGATTCGAGCTTGAAAAGGGCTCCTCAAGCCTTCCTAAATATAAAGTTTTGTATGAATTTTTGGAAAAGCAATGCACAGCATATGATTCTGTTTCCATGGTTCAGTATAATAATACTGAAAACCATGTTCCTTTCTCTTCAAGGAACACTCAATTCAAGAAATCTCAGACTGAAAACCGGTTCAGTGTATCTAATTCATTTTATGCTCATATCTCAGATTCAAACCGTTGTGCACTTTGTAATACGAATGAACACTCCATTTATAAATGTTCAATCTATTTAGCCAAATCACCGCAGGATCGTTATGAACTTTGTAAACAAAAACGATGGTGCATCAACTGCCTTGGTTCGAAACATCGTATCAAAAACTGCTCCTCCGATAGTTTTTGTAGATTTTGCAAAGATAAGAAGCACCACAGTTTGTTGTGTTTCAAGGGAGACTCTCGATCTGGGAGGGAGGTTGGTAGTTCGAATCCTCCTCCTCCATCCGCATCTACTCTCGAGGTGTTAGCCCAGCCTCAGTCCTCTACTTCGCAAGTGTTAACTAATGTGTTGAACTCAAACTCCACTATCCTTCTATCGACTGCTCAAATCCGTGTCATGGATGCTAGAAGCAATTTTCAGTCTGTGAGAGTTCTCTTAGATTCTGCAAGCCAAGCCTCATTCATGACTGAAAGATGTGCCTCCCGACTTGGCTTACCCCGCTCTAACATATCTATGGCCATAAGTGGCTCAGGAGATATGACATCCTCAGCCTCTAAATATATCTCATGTCTGGTCAAACCTCTCGAACAAGATAACCCCACTTTCCAGGTAGATGCCATTCTACTCCCACAAATCTGTACTAAAATGCCGACTCATAGTTTTTCCTTGGATAATTTGACTCATTCAGTAAATCTCAAGTTAGCAGATAAGAAATTTAATGTCTCTAACTCCATTGATATGCTCCTTGGAGCTGATATATTCTCCTCAATCCACGAAGAGGAAAAATTACCTGGGCAATCCAACCAACCAACTGCAATCAAGACAGTTTTCGGATGGATAGTCATGGGACGAATTCCTCCTCTTGCAATTCAACCCACGTCAATTCACTCTATGTTATCGATTTCTGATGCCCCCCTCGATCAAATTCTCAGGAAGTTCTGGGAACTTGAAAATATTCCGGACACCTCTCAGCGGTCTCCTGAAGAAGTAAAGGCCGAAATTTTGTTTCGTTCTACTCATTTTCGAACCCCTTCCGGTCGATATAGTGTAACATTGCCGTTTCGTGAACCTGAACCCTATTTTGGTGATACCCGCGCCACGGCACTGTCTCGTTTCGCGTCTCTCGAACGAAGACTGTTGAAGTCTCCGAATCTTCATGCTGAATATTCACAATGCTTGAAGGATTTTCTGATGAGTGGTCACATGGAAGCTGTCGAACCACCAAAATCATTTGATCATATATTTTATATTCCTCACCACTGTGTAACTAACCCTAACAGTTGCACCACCAAGCTGCGTGTGGTTTTTGATGCCTCATGTTCCTCACCGATGGGTCTATCTCTCAATGATGCTCTTCTGGTCGGACAAAAACTCCAGCAGGATATTACGCAAATTCTTTTGAGATTTCGAGTACACCCCTTTGTTTTTATCACTGATATAAAGCAAATGTATCGGCAAATCTTGGTTGCCAATGAACACCAAGATTATCAGCGAATCTTATGGCGATTTTCACCTGCTGATCCTCTCCAAGATTTCCGATTGAAAACTGTTTCCTTTGGGGTATCAGCGGCTCCCTTTTTAGCTTTACGGGCCATTAACCAACTCTGCGAAGACGAAAAGACCGAGTTTCCTCTCGCTGCTGACGTTTTGTCTCGCGATATTTACATTGATGATATCATGAGTGGCTCAAACTCTATCGCTGATACTAAGTTGTTACAAATGGAACTGATTTCTATGCTGAGTAAAGGAGGCTCCGAATTACGAAAGTGGGCCAGTAATCACCCTGATTTACTGTCTCATCTCGCTGCCTCAGATTGTCAACAATCACCACTATCATTTGAGTCGGGCGATTTTGTAGTCAAGGTTCTCGGCCCTAGGTGGAATCCTACCTTAGATTTCTTCTCTTTTGACACCAAACCTCTCCGCCGCCCCTGTTCTAAAAGAATTATATTGTCAGAGGTAGCCAAAATGTTTGATCCACTCGGATTTCTCACCCCTCTCACATTCTTTGCGAAACATTCAATCCAACAACTTTGGCTCTTAGGTTTGGATTGGGATGAAACTCCTCCCCCTTATATTTCTACTTGGTGGGCTAGATATCTTGCCGAACTACCTGTTTTATCAGACCTCCAAATTCCTAGATGTCTCCCCCTTGAATATACCTCCTGTCAAATACACGGATTTGCCGACAGTTCAGAAAAGGGATACGCAGGAGTAATATACCTCCGATTTTCATTCTCAGGCCAAACTCCTAAAATTTTCCTCATTTGTGGAAAATCTCGAGTGGCTCCGTTGAAAACCCAGTCTATTCCCAGGCTGGAACTATGCGCTGCTGTAGTTTTTCTAGATTACTCAAATTCATATCGCAAACTTATGCGAATAGGCTCAAGATTGACAAGGTTTTTGCTTGGAGTGATTCCATGGTTACTCTAATATGGATAAAATCTCCATCACATCTTTGAAAACCTTTCGTCGCTCATCGAGTCAGCGAAATTCAAGAGAACGTCTCCCCGGAGTGTTGGTTTCACGTGAAATCCGAGGATAATCCAGCGGACTGTTCCTCGAGAGGTCTCTTTCCGAATGAGTTACTGAATCATCCCTTGTGGTTCACGGGGCCGTCATGGTTAGGCTTGTCCGAAGAAACCTGGCCAGTCAATACGTTTGTACCCGTTTCTTGTGGATTAGAAACTAAATCCACTGCCCTAGGTTCATTCGTCTCGTTAGATTCGTTAGACCTCGTTCTCAATAAATTTTCATCCCTAAATAAGATCAAAAGGATTGTTTCATATGCCCTCCGCTTTATCCACAATACGAGGAAGGTCTCTGAAAGACTTTCAGGCCCTTTGACTCAACCCGAATTGAATAGGTCATTAATGATCTTAATTACGCGTGTTCAACATTTGTCACTTTCTCAAGAAATTCAATGTATTGAAAATTCTAAAGCACTCCCTAAAGGCCTTCAGAAATTGAATCCCTTCATTGGAGAGGATGGTGTCCTTCGGGTAGGAGGGCGTCTCCAATTTTCTGGACTCGTTTATGATCATAAACACCCGGCCATACTCCCTCGA
This sequence comes from Gastrophysa polygoni, assembly GCA_963576655.1. Taxonomy (NCBI): domain Eukaryota; kingdom Metazoa; phylum Arthropoda; class Insecta; order Coleoptera; family Chrysomelidae; genus Gastrophysa; species Gastrophysa polygoni. The sequence goes on along the minus strand of OY755084.1, from coordinate 33,855,020 downwards.
AGTAATCGTTCGACAGATCTTCTTATCGAGCATGTTCATAACGAATTCATGCATCCCGGAATGCAAACTGTTCACTATCTTCTTTCGTGAAATTTTTGGATTCTATCTCCGAAGAGAGCTATCAGGCATGTCTTGTCTAAATGTATGAGATGTTTTCGCGCCAAACCTGGCTCCTCTTCAGAACCGTTTATGGGTGATTTACCCTCTCTACGAAGAAGCCAACTAAAACCATTCTCTTGTGTGGGGGTGGATTTTGGTGGCCCCATTCACATCACTACTTCTAAGGGCAGAGGTATTCCCTCGCATAAAGCCTATTTATGCCTTTTTGTCTGCTTTGCGACGAAGGCGATACATTTAGAAGCTGCCTCTGATCTCTCTGCTAATGCGTTTCTCGCCGCTTCACGTCGTTTTGTCGCTCGTCGTGGTCGGTTATCAAAAATGTATTGTGACAACGGAACGAATTTCGTCGGTGCAGCCAAAATTCTCAAAAATCACGTTCGCGATGCAGCGGCAGTGGAAAACATTTCATTCTCTTTCAATGTTCCTGGCGGACCGCATATGAACGGCCTCAGTGAAGCAGGCATCAAATCCGTAAAATCCCATCTTATCCGTGTTGTGGGAAACCAAATCTTGACTTTTGAAGAGTTTCATACGCTTTTAGCCCAAGTCGAAGCAATTGTCAACTCTAGACCCCTCTACCCCATGAGCTCGGACCCTAACGACTTCTCCGTGCTCACCCCTGGGCATTTTCTCACCCTCGAGCCCTTAACCGTGGTCCCTGATACCGACTTATCTCACTTGAAGATTAATCGTCTGAACAGATGGCAGTTACTCCAGAGATTTCACCAAGACATTTGGAAGCGCTGGCATACTGAGTATTTGTGTACCTTACAACAGCGCAACAAATGGTTGCAAAAGGGGATAGTTTAAAACCCGGTACCCTAGTCCTCATTATGAACGAGAATATTCCACCCTTGCAATGGCGACTATGGCACATTATAGAACTATTTCCAGGCGCTGATGGGGTAGCGAGGGTAGCCTCCGTACGTACTGCTCAAGGGACGTTAAGACGACCTTGCGTGAAGCTATGTCCGCTTCCCGCTCAACACCTTAGTTAAAATATTATATATTTTGGTGGGGGGAAATGTTAAGTCCTCGGACTCCCCACCATCATACGTCTCATTATTAATATTACTGTTATTGTCTCTATTTTTGAATAACCCCAATATCCTAATATTACCTACTATACCACGGTTGAAACTGAACTTGAATGGTATCACCCTGTAGTCCGCGAGTATAGTCGTCAAAAGGGTTTTTCTTCTTCGCACCTACCGAGAAGAGAGGTCACGTGAGTTTTCGCCGCATGCCTCACTGAGCGAAAACTGTCGGGACGAGTATCATTGTATTTTGAGGCATTGTCGCGTGATATTATTCCCCGGAGTCAACCGATGGGCAGGCTAGTGCCGGTAGTCTCCCGTGTGTACTACAATCCAGTCTAAAATTCTTCCGTGTGTAATACAGTCCATTCTAAAATAGCAGAGAGGATCAAGTGGAAGTCAGCCAGAAAAAGCGGAGTCACGGGAATTATCCAGGTAGGAAAAGGGCCTGTTTGACGACTCGGTTTATTAAAAGGGTGACCTTCTCACTTCCATCCCATATCTCATGAACACCCTGAGTCCACGATCTTGAAGTCTTCTCAATACCAATAATGCTCTGCATCGTTTTTGCCCGTGATGTCATCTGAAAAACCCCGAATGGTTAAGCGACTGTCCATCAGATTTTGGAAAATAAATGGGGCGCAATGAATTCCATATAGTAGGCGTTCGCAGGAAAATAGTCCCCCATGGGTGGATATTGTTACTTATTTCCGACTTCCTTCCGACAACAATACTTGTCGGTATGCTTCTCAGAGGTCTATTTTTGGAAATCGTTTGCCACCTTGCAATTGGTTGAATGAATATTCAATTCGCGAAAGAGGGTACCTTTGTAACTCGAATTGAGGGTTGAGAGTTATTCTGAAATATTCACGAAATCGATCTGCCCCGTTTTGTTTCAATAACGGAACAATGGGTGTCGCCCATTCGGAAAATTCCAACCTCTCCAGTTCAGGCTCTATCCCCGTTTTCAAACTAAACGAGATAGGTCGTGCTTTGAAGAATCCTGGGGTAGCTCTAGGCTTCAATTCCAATGAATCCGTGAATTCATTGAATGTGTCGAGAGATTTTTCGAAAACCGCCTTGTATTTCATCATTGGATCATTCGAATCGATCGCAGAACAGAATGGAATGTTGTCAATCTTCGATTTGATATAAATAGGTTCACCATTTTCTTTGTTATCTATTTCAATACTTCGCGAATTGAACACGTAGTTGCAATTTCTCAGGATCACACATCGGTGTTGAATGGCTTTTGTTAACGCAAATATATGTCAAATATCGTTTCTGAACATACACTCAGCACTCCTATGATTCTGACGACCGCATACATAACACTCACTTGTGTTTCTTGGAGCGCCATTCGCTGAAGTCCATGCCATGGCCTACCTATCGCAGGATTCGGCCGTCCTGTGCTTCCTCCAGGAGAACAACTGAAATAATCATCCTCCTCAATTTCGATCTGAGCCCTAGCTGTCTTCACAGCAGTGACTCACACTTTCGAAATGTCATCATTCCCTCGTGAATCTTGCTTTCCGGCAAATCTGGCACGAACAAATTTCGCAGTTCCACCAGGTGCCGAGCAAATGTGTACGAAAGATGTATAAAAGCAACTCCTTCAGAGTGGATCTTTTTTTATCGAAATATTGTAGTTGTAATTTGGCTCGATAGCTTACCTCCATCTTCAACTAGTTCTCTTTCAGACTCCTGGAAGATGAGTTTTCTATCAACTTTCTTCAAATCCGGAGACCAAAATCTCGTCAAGAAATACAGAACCATGAGCATGTGAAAAATGATAACGAGAGTTTTCGAATCATTTGTATGTGACTTCTCAACACCATCAACATAAGGATTTTCGATCGATGAACATATAATCATATCCTTTCGAATGCCTTGGATCAAGGATCCCAGGTCAATTCCATTCATACTGATTTCTCTAAGGCATTCGATGGAGTGAGCCACAATCTACTCCTATTCAAACTTGAGAAGTTCGGACCTACTTCCCAACTGGATCGAGTGCTATCTTTCTGATTGGACACGAATTGTTGAGGTGTATGGGTTTCAGTTGAAGGAAGTAGCTGTACTTTTTGGAGTTCCTCAATGATCACATCTTAGACTACATTTGTCCATCAATGATATTCATGAATCTTTTCCCACTCCTCCTATTCGCTGACAATCGGAAGTTCTGTCCTGTTATCACTAACGACATCGAATGTCAGAACCTCCAGACCGAGCTGAGCAACTTGATCGATTGGTTTACTGAAAATTAAACGACTTGAACGGTGCTGAATGCTTTGAAATATGTCGTCCCAGAAACCGAAATTCTCACTTATATGAAATCAACGATACCTGTATTCAAACAGTACATATCATCAAGAATCTGGGTATTCCTCTAAATCCTGACCCCAAATGTAGTCCTCACATTCCGCACATCACGTGTAAAGCACTAAAAATGCTCGGTCTCATCTGAATATGTTCTGAATATCTCACTACAATCAACCTCATTGAAGTACTCTACAGCACGTAAGTCTGTCTTCATTCGGAATATGCAGCTTGCGTATGGTATCCTCAATGAAATATCATATATATATATATATATAGGAGGAGGGTAGTCGTGACTGACTAGTTGAGGTAAAAAATCTAAAATTTAGAAGAAAACCTTCATCTAGTTCTCTAAATTTTAGATTTTTTATATATATATATTTTTATATTTATATATATATATATATATATATATATATATATATATATATATATATATATATATATATATATATATATATTTATATATATATAAAATCTAAAATTTAGATATATATATATATATATATATATATATATATATATATATATATATATATATATATATATATATATATATATATTTATTCAAAACGCCTTCTCACGTTACATAGCTTTCAGGATGAATCCTATCGATTATACTCACGATCATCTTGGAATGTTGTTGGATATCAAAGCTTATCGATATATCAGAGCTTATTGAGAATCTTTGCTTCCATGTCCCACCCAGACAGACCCGCTTGAATAATTTGTTCCACATTCCCATTCACAAATTCAACTCTGTCATCCCAAGAGCTTGCCAATAATCATTCTCCTACCCAGGTTTTTCCATCTGGCCAAACTCAGTTCAAGACATGCATGAGAATTCGTGATATTCGAAAATTGTTGTAAAATTGTGATATCGATATATTGATATTTCAAGACTTTATCTTATAATTCTTTCGTGTTTCAACTATCATTATTTTCAGATGTGAACTCATATTGAGTTCAGTTTTTGCTTGTGATTTCATATCTTGTGGATAATTTATTGATACATGAATGTGTGAAAATACATGTAGGTGTCTCCTTATCAACAACAGAAGGTTTATCGAGATATGTTGTTCATGTCATGAGATACCAACAAATATCACATAGATTATAGCCACGTGATATGTAGCGGTTTGGATGACAAGCCGCCCTGGATTCCTCGACAATGAACTAATTGAAAAATACGAAATATTATTGAGTGATCTCTGTTTCTTAGCCAGAATCCAGCACAGTGAAATGGGAATTTCTGAAGCTGCGATCCAGATGTGGACTCGTGGAGAACCAAGGAACTGTTGAGCGATATTGAGGAGTGTTGGAATGATTGCTGTTGATAGTTTCTCAGTTTCGCCCAGTATCATTATCTTTTTGATCTGACACCAATATATGTCAGAATAGTTCAGTCCAATCGAGTCGTTTCATTGCTGAATATCGACTGATATCATCGTTCGTATCCAACTGGAATTACACCAGTCAATACCCATGTCACCACTGAGAGCGCTCTATCTTGCGACGATGATATTAGGTCCACTGCGAGAACTGCTCAACAAAGATAATAGCTTCATATTCTGTGCAAAAAGGTACTCCACACCACAACAACTGCTCTCAAATATGTGCAGAAGCTCTCGGATTGAATTCATCCATTGACCTCTCTGGTAAATCGTGTAAATACCATCTAGAAGATCGTGGAAAGAGCTTATTTTTCTTTTGATAAATATGTTCATGACCCAAAGGACATCTTCTATCATGCCACCACGATCGATTCCACGTACACAAACAAGAGGAGGTCAGGCTGGCCACCCTTGATGATGGATGAACTGAGAGAGTTCTGATTGACTATCATTGGGGGAAAGTTATATACTTCATTTTCTCAAAATTCGAACTCAGTGATTCACATTCTGAATGACCTATCGCACTCCAATGACCATCGCATGGTGATGATCGTCCTGCTCAAATCTATGAACTCAAATCGTACTGAACGTTCTATGATTTCTAACGTTGAAAAAACGAACAATCGTGATTCAATGAATCTTCAGAATATCACAATGATATTTGCAATTACAATCTGTTCCGAATTTATATTCTTTCGAGTGTTTTTCCATTTGGATTCGGAATATCATCATGCTATCATCTATACACACGATACATCCTGACCTGATTTTTTCGCCAAAAAACACTTACAAAATGTTATCACTGACAGATTGAGATCAGTGTCGGATTCCATGGCCACCGGATGCACCGACTCATAAATCTCATGAAACATTCCTACTGATCAATCATTGGGGAAATTCATCATAGATAATTTGTTATCGCACTCCAGAAATGATGTTGACGTTGTCGGATATATCTACTGAGGAATGAATTTTCCATTCCTCAGTAGAGATTACACATTCGTTAATTCGACAATTGACATCACATTTTCATAAAATGAACGTATATATATATATATATATATATATATATATATCAGAGATGCTATGAGTTGAGACAAAAATAATAAATACCTATCCAACTGATGGTTGTGTAGTGTACTCACATCTTTTTGGGGTTGAATACAACGATGTTATATTGAAACATGGCACACAATGACATCAGTGAAAATAAATAACATTGTACAGTACAAAAATGACATTACATTGGGTTATTACTCGGTACGTCATTGTTCCAAGTTCACATATTGAAATCATCATTATTGTTGAATTAAATTCCAATTTTTCATTCCCGGACCATGCTCCTCCGACACAAGGCCGAAAGTCAGGTTAAGTTCAACCTCAAAAAAGATGTGAGTACACTACACAACCATCAGTTGGATAGGTATTTATTATTTTTGATGATGGAAATAATCATTTCCGAAAGATTGGATAAACTTTGAAGAGTTTCTCAATTATACATTGCTGCATTCCCCAATACATGGGTTTCATATATATATATATATATATATATATATATATATGATATACGTCGGATTGTACTGGATTTTTTTTGAAGATATTGTATCAGATTAACACGAGTAACACCACTGATGATCGATTCGATAATACAAGTGTTGAGTTACAACTTAACTGAACGATCGTTGAACTAGCGATCTATATTATGAGAACTGCCTGTCTAGTCTCTTCATATTACCCTTCCTGGCCACGTTCCACTCAACTTGGCATTCTTCATAACATTCAAGTGTTTTCTTCCCAACCTCAGACTAAACATTGTTAATCACACCGATCGATATCTAAACCGTTAAACGAATCGCCCTCGTAAGTCGGACTGTCATACCTGAAATAAACTACACTCAAGGCATATAGTCCATTTCTTGGAACAATAATCTATATCTAGCGTCGATGACTATCATATCATATGACATTTTCAGGTATTTTCTTCGTTATCGAGTCATTAGTGTATGATTCTTCACTCAGTTTTACTTGTTCGAATATTAAAGATTGATAAATACTTGCACGGAGTGCAATAAGCACTTCAAACATTTACTTCAAATAGTTTAACCGATACGTTAGTAACAGAATTAGATTTTTTCCAACGAAACCAATCGAAATTTTTCTTGTTCCGTATGTAGCAAAATGCGCCTTTTTCAATGGCACTGTCAGAAGATTCTTTGAATCGAACTCCCCGTATATGTATTGACCATTTTCGATTTTTCGAATTTTGCATTTGCTCCGATGAAAACGGATTTATTAGAACTGAACTTTCAAAAAGACCGCTAACCACAATCCAGATTCTATTCTGAAGATGAAAACAATATAGAGGCTGATTCGGAATAATTCCAATAAAAATCTCAAGCATTGAAGATAGGTATGTGGAAATGAAGGTACGGGTGACGAACGATATTATTTTTCACGATACCTTCCCCACTAAGAGACTCGGATGCTTTTTATTCAATAAGTGTCTCATGAAAACTAAGGAATGTGGTAATCGTAGACGAATCATGAGAACAGGCCATATAATGAGGATTCGAGGGGAATAAAACTTCTTCTGACTTCTTTTTTAAGCGAAGGTCTACGTATTATACAATAGTAATGGAAGAAAATCCGTGAGCAGTATGGAATGAGGCACCGTAGCATATAACTCATGAATCACACAACGGTACCTACTTCTTAATCTAACCCAAATTTGCCATGGCCATGCATGAAGGAGAATATTAAAGAGCTCAACAATGTTTTATTCAAATCATGCTATATTGAAGAAATAAATTGTTAGAATAATCCTCCACAATAATAGAACTCATAAGTTCTCTAAAGTGCTAATAAAAGTGTCAAAGGCTTCAGATTCGGAAAGGGGATTTCCATACTAGATCAAGTTTTATAGTCCATGCGATTGAGCTATCCATGTTGTATAAAAATAAAATATCTGATCTCAATCGGCATTATCAGGTGATTTTCATGGAACACACCAAAGATAATTCTACGAAAACGCTGATCGGACATGATATTTTTTTTTTATGATTGCCAGTTTGAACTGGCAATCATCACTAATTGTCAGTTCAAACTGGCAATTTCAAAAAAAAATATATCATCATGTTCGCTCAGCTAATTGCCAATATGAACTGGCATTCATGGCCAATTATCAGTTCAAACTGACAAACTGGCATTTATAAAAAAAGTCATCATGTCCGTTCAGCGCTTTCGTAGAATTCCGAATGAAAACAGGCAATTAAAGTGGGAGTTGGTTATCATTCGAACGATTCCGACATAACGACAGGTAATCGGCTTCGTTTTGCAAATAGCTTGGGGAAAAAATCAATGAAATATCATTGATAATTTTCGATTGAAATTTGGCGAGCATTGCAGAATAACCCCAACTTTTTCGGATTTTCCGCCATGGTAACAGAACACGCCAAACCAATGAGCTGTATCTGCTAGACCCATATCTGAACGACACTTATTTTCGATTCGGAAATGAACAACCGACCAATGTAAGTACTGATGAAATGAGATTGGTTTTCCATCTCATTTATTGAAATTGCCAAGACCATTCAAAATCTATCACATGAACAACAGCGAGCATTTAAATATACCAAACTTTCGAACAAATTCGATGCTTTTATCATAAGCAATTGCTCATCAAAGTCCAATATAAGAAAGAAGTAGACTGTTCCTAATTTCCTCTTTGAACCCGATCCTTCACAATTTTGTCCCGAGAATGAAAATAATGAAAAAATATGCTTTATTGATTTGTTATTCCACACGGTTGCTGAAAAAAATAGTGTTCGAATACTTGTAAACTATTTTTTTGGACTCACACTCATTGTTATAAAATGAAATTGGAAATACTGTGATTACAGAGATTACAGAGGCAAATAATTTCTGATACAAAACAGAAAACCCCATAATCGAGTGGAATCTGGTGGATCTTGAAAACTTGGCGAGCATCGAATCGATCATCACTATACCGGGTGACCCAGGGTTTTCATGCCAGAGCTTTCGTATTTTTATATGCCATAATTCTGTATGTCATTCTAGCTACCATGATACATCATTGAATGAGAAATGAAATGGACTATAAGTTGAACCAAAACGAACATGAGTGTGCAATTTGAAAAACAAACGTAAGGGGTGGTTCCTCGGGGGTTGTTTGCTATGGGGTAGATTTTGCTGAGCTGCATGAACGAGCTTATGGTCTCCTATGATAAGTATTTCTTTCCTGCAAATAACTGGAATATCTGCTGGCCTAAAAACTCTGGTACACCCGTTACACCTCGTTGAAATACTGATTTCAGAACAATAATTCGTTCATTTAGAGAAATCAGTTCATTTCATCCACTTGATCATCAGTAGGATCTACTCGTTTAGACATATATGGAGGTAGTGAATTACACAAATATTCATTATGAGAGCTCAAGTCTGAAACTTCGAAAAACGTTCAGAAAAGTTAGTGGTTTATCATAGTCAAACAAAAATAAAAATGTGTTCATTCGATCTGTTTGAAATCAGAACATACTTCATTCTCAAAAATGAACAATACTCTCGTATAGATGAAGCAATAAATCAATAGAAATATGTCAGTCTGGACTCAACAAGTACAGAACTCAAATTCAACTAGAACAACAACACATTAACGTTCGAAATTTGCAATTGAAACTGTTTGCTTAGTGTTGAACCTGCAATTTCAGAGTCGTAGCGAATTCATTATTGAATTAGAATCTGCCAAGAAGTCAGAGCTACGAGTTCTGTTTTCGTTCAGTGGAATATACTGAAATTTCATGATTTCGATTTTCTTTCAATTATCTCGAAAATAGTTCAGCGCTCGTAGATGGGAGTTTGATGTTTTCAGACTTCTTTGAGATCCTTCCGGTAGTGATTTCGTTTGTAATGTATGCATATATTCAATATTCATGTATTTTTTTTTATCTGTGGACAACACGAAAGGGAAACCTATGATAGTAGTAGAGCAAGCGGGGTTTTGGATCGTAGGTACCCCCTACTTTCCGCTAGGGGTCGCTACAAATTGAAGTCCATCCAGTTCTCGAGCTCTCGTTGGTAATAGGGGGGTCCCGCAGGTGTGACGTCACTTCTTGCAGAAGAAGAAATCTTAAGAAATATCGTCAATGACCAGAAGGGGGAGGGGGAGGGGGGAGGGGGAGGAAGAGGAGTCACTGAAGCCCTACTCTGTATAATGAAAGAGTAAGAAATTGAAATAGAAAAAAAAGAAAGTGATTCGTCCATCTTGGGGATTTGAACACGGGACGGCTGGTTCGTGAAGCAAACACTATACGAATTGAGCCACAATCGTTGTTGTGAGATTGGTTGTTGTTGTTGTTGAATGTTTGCATCGGACTCGTTTCGTAACCCCTAAATCAAAATAAAAATTCACCTGCCACGTCTATGATGATGATGATGGACGTTGGTGTGTTATTCCGATTCCGGCGGCGGCGGCTCCTGGAATCAGAATCAAAGAGTCTGACTAGCCGAGCCGAGCCTCGACAATATTTCATTTGAGGAATGATGGAGAGAGAGAGAAACTTGTAAAGAAAAATTCAGTGTGTAGACTTTTTTTTTATTCATTATTAAAATATGCACATTTCACGATATATAATTGATAATTCAAATGTGAACAAAACATTGGAATTCTTGATGTGAAAGTTTCACAAAGAGGTCTTTGAATTGCTCCAGATCGAACTGATAATTTCCAATCTTTATCAATGTTGCGTTGTTTTCCAACAACAAATTCTCCAAGCCATATCTACCACAATACATTTGTTGGTTTTCCATCGGTGTTATGGGGTAGTAATTCTGCTGGTCATGTCCAATTATATAACCAACAACGTTAGCATTCTGTTTGATTGCGGCTCCGGTTTTGATATTTTCATCAGAATGGAAAGCTGGATATTGTCCTAGTGTAATAGCATCAGTATCATTACCTATTTCATAAAGGTAAAACAATCCTTCTTCTTCGACTGGAAACGTATAATTTTCGACTTGAATTTGAGGAGTGATGGTAGTAGTAGTAGTATTAGTAGTGGGTGGTTCAACATGACTGTTGAGTATGAGAATTGTAGAAATAATTAGATACATTCTGCTTGCTTGTTGGATAACAACTGAAGAGAAGAAATGTTGACGTGTACTTATAGTTTTTTCTTCTATTCTGCGCATGTGCAGAACAAATAATGAAAAACACGTCTTATTTTCCAATAATATAAGAAATATACATTTCCTAAAGTACATGACAAATCATTAAACAAATGTCTATTGCAATGAAATGATTTCATGAATTCTCTAAAATCTTTCAACTTCGGACATCCATTTTCCGTCAGGTCGTATACATTGTTATTGTTGTTGTTGATCAGTAATTGTTCCAACCATCTCTTCTTCTCCAATCCTTTGACATACACATCAGAATCACCAATATTGGTTTTGATGAAATCTAACAATTGTTCGACTCCGATAGACGCCACACAATCATGATCGTTGCTGTTCCATTCTAATCCATGTACGTGATTGGTGGTCCACATCATGTGATTTTGGATAGTTGTATTGAAGTTGAAAACATCAAATGGCATCCTTATGAAGGCATGTGTATGATGTCCATTCTCCATGTTGAGAATTGATATTTCCTTACACATGAAATCACCATTTTTATATTGAAATCCTTGTGTATCTATTATATACATTTCGACTATGAAACGAAAGGATTTGGTGGTGGTGTTGATGCGCCTACACACAATACACGACTGACTGACTACACACACACAGACACACATATCAGTTTGTATGTATACGAGGTTGTCTCATGACGTCAACTTAGGAGGAGGAGGAGGAGGAGGGGATTGGTATCTCAAGCGATATTTTTTTTATCTATCCAACTATTATGCTTATCACTGAATCCTAACCAATTGACGAATACCTTGTTTTTTGATTTCTTTAAAATTTTCACCAGGTAAACATCATTGAATTTTGTACGTTGTAATTGTTCGGTGTAGAAAGATCCAAGTATGTTTTTATCATTCATATCTTTCAGAAGATATGTGGTTGGATTAGTGAGTTGTACTTCTCTAATTATAAAGATCTCCGTTGACCAATTGGGCATGTATTTCTTGTCGAAAATTCCTCGAAGTTTGGATATTCGCACTTTATCGCCAACTTTGAATTTATTATTCAAATCAGCTTGTTTGATTCTGTTATATGCTGTTTGTAATAGAAGTTGTTCATTTTCATTTGAAACATCAACCGGTTTCATGCCAATTGTTCGGTGTTTTGTGTTGTTGTATTTTTCTACAATATGTGGTAGAATGTTGATCCATTTATAGTGACCTTGGAAATCGAATTCTTTCCACATGATATTCTTCAATGTTCTATTCACTCTCTCGACAATAGAAGCTTTCTTCTCACTGTATACTGGATAATGATTGATGTTATATTTTCTCGTCAATTTCTTGAAATTCTCGTTGAAGAACTCCTTTCCCATGTCCGTGGCCAAATTGAGTGGTTTCTGTTGCTTGAAAATTGTCTCCATGGCTCTAGTTGTTTCCAGGCCAGTTTTGTTTTTCAGTGGTAAAGCCCAAACGAATTTCGAGAAACAATTTATCACTACCAGTATATATTTGTATCCAGAATTTTCATCAGCATAAGGTATCATCTCCACTAGATCTGCTTGGAATAGATCATTTAGAGATTTTATAATTACATGACGTCTCTTGAAGTTTATTCGAGCTGGTTTGTGGATCTCTTCGACCACTTGTCGTTTTGCATCTGTAGCGAATTTGTTTTTGTTATTATTGATTTTCATTTTTTCTCAATAATCCGAGCTTCCATCAATTCCTCGATGATGGAGTTTATTTCATTAGTCACTGATGTATTGCCAGCTTGTTGTGAAGCTACAAGTAAACGTAACCGATCCACAAGTTCGTTTGGATCATCCCAATGCACGTAATCTATTTTATTGTGAGTCACTTGCATCAGTACTCCACCTTCCTTCTTAGATTGTTTATTCATAGATGATAATATTTGTCTATACTTCTGCATCTTGCTTCCAACAATTTGTTTATTGGCTTTATAATAACGACGATTGGCATTTGTCATTAGGACGATTTTCTTGTAATTGTGTTCGTCTTCCACCGAGAAATCTTTAGGAACTTTCATGAACAACAGTTCATACAATCCCTTGGTACCTTTGAAACGTTTCCCTTTAACGATAATATCTGGTCCATCTACGTCGATTTGACTGTCACCGACCATTAATTTTTCAGTGTCAGTTAATCGAACACCATATTTATGATCTAATTCTTTGTTTTTACTATCATCGTATATATTATGGATGTATTTTCTGGGTAAAGTATCATATTGTTCCAGATAATCTCTGAACGATTTTTTAGCAATGTCCTCCAAACGATTCGACTTGTTAACACTGCCATCAGATATATCGTTGTATTCTTCTAGAATTGTTTTTTTCAATCGACTGGGTTCTTCATCATCATCATAAAATGATGGAGGAATTGATTTCGATAATCTTTGTACCACATTATGAGGTATCTTAGGTGTATCGTAATAAAATACGTCATCATCATCATCATCATCATCATTATCATCATTGTAGTGAGGAAGATGAGGAGGAGAAGGAGGACGATAAGAAGGAGAAACCATCATAGTACTACTCTCCATCGGTGTAACTTTTTTTTCCTTTTTCCCAACAAAAAGTTTGTTAGCCATCATAACATTTGCTGAACTGTTGTTGTTGTTGTTGTTGTTACCACTGTCATCGTCGTCGTCGTCGTCGTCGTTGTGAATTTGGTTCGGTTTTATCGACCTTTTCTTCAATTTGTCTTCGATATTTTTCACATGCTTCGTGATGGGTTGAAACAAACTCTCCTGTGCAATTTCACCATGCTTCAAAAAGTTCAATTTATTCCTTATATTTCTTCGTTTGACAATGAGTCTTCTTTTAATATCAGTATTTCTTTCTCCTCTCATCTCAACACACCGTACTGAACTGTTTCGAAATAGTGAAATAGAACAGCTTATAACAGACCTGTTCGAACAGCTCGAACGATCTGTTCGAACAGTTCAACGATCTGTTCAAACAGGTCGTCAGATCGACTGAATTATAATTAAAGGACCTGAAGACATCTGTTCATCAGTTCAACAGACCTGTTTATCAACTCCAGACACAAAAAAATACTTGTTTCACAATCACTAACAACGTTTTAAAATAACCACATTATTTCATCTATTACAAAAGACTTTATGCAAACATATGTCACAATCGATTTTTTTTGATTTATGAGGTCCATCAATAACGTCATAGTTGTCGTCGTCGTTGTCGTCGTCGTCCTTGAATTCGAAATGTCCCCAACAAGGTTTCCTCAGATCCATTATTATTAGTCTTATAGAATCATCACTAGCGTTTCTTCTTTTTCTTTCTATTCGACTATTTGTCATTTTAGATATAAGCTGACCCATTTTGAAGAGAAATGGTTAATTTTGTTGTGTGGTGAGCGTTCTGCTCAGCTCAAATATATATGAAATGGTCCAACCCCCTCCTATATCGACCACCCTCATTCATTGCGCAATCCTTGAAAATTGATAGGAATCCATAGGGGGAGTGCTGCCAACACATACCGCAAATATGTTTGAAATCATCGAATGACATGTCCGTTCCGACGTGTTCATTATATACATGTTTCAAATTCAGATCGTCCTGTTTGAATAAGATCAAACTGTTCGCGTTGTCTCGGATAAGGTGTTTCTGTATTTTGGCGTACGTTTGACATAAATAGAAGGAATCAACATTATAATGTCTTCCCATACTGAAATATTCACGAATCACATCTTGATTAGCACATGCCACATCATCGAATATCATTATGGAGTTGGGTTTGGCTTGAGAAGGATGTAAAATATCTTCAGAGGCATTAAATGCATAATACCCGAGTCCTTGTATGGGTTTCAATAGTTTGGCCAAATAAACGTATTTTGGTTGTTCCAAAGAATGGGAGTAAACATAAATATTTTCGAATTTCAATCCGTTCTCATGTTCTATGAGACTGATCAACACGTTTGTTTTTCCACAGTTGGAAGGTCCGACGATAATACAACGTATCGTTGCTGGCAATAAAACACCATGTTTGTTGATGTGTTTATGTTCTTCAAAATCATTATTTTCGACAGTCAAAGAGACGGTTGGATAATTGACTACTTTCATGATTCCGAAACGACTGAAATATATAATGGAAAGTAGAAGATATTTATGAGTATTACTTAATACGTTGTTTTTCAATCAACATGTATCTCTACAGCGGTCGAGGTTCATTGAATAATGCTATAAATAATTTACCATTCGGAATACATATACCAGGCTATCGTTTTTGTGGTATGTATGTTCTGAGGAAAGCTCAGTGGTGATGTGTTTTTTTTGTAGGACCAGGCACACGCCTGAAAGAAAGATTACAGAGAGGTGATGTAGGAATCAATGATTTGGATGAGGCGTGTAAAGAGCACGATATATTCTACAGAGACAACAAAGATACCTCATCACGACATCGAGCTGATAAGGTACAATCCAACAAGGCATTTAAAAGAGCATTTTCAAATGATGCTTCAGTCAGTGAGAAACTGGCCTCATTGGCGGTTGGAAATTTGATGAAGACAAAAGTTGAATTGGGAATGGGTCTTGCCTCCGCCGCCGCCGCCGCCGCCGCCACCGACAGAAAAGATAAAAAGTTTACTAATTGTTTGAGAAAAGTCAAGAGTAATCTTTTGAATTCCTTGAGAATCATGCATGAATATACAAATGATGTTGGAGAGAATAAGAAAAAAAAAAAAAAACCAAAGATGAACCGTACCAGAAGGAAAAATGACAACAAAAAAAATATTGTTCTTGATGATGATGATGATGATGATCGTGCACGTACCACAGGAGCAGCAACAGCTGCAGCAGTGAATCATCATCATCAGAAAATGGAAGATGTGATCATGATGAATGGAAATGACAACAACAACAACAACAACAACCTTCGAATAAATGATAGAAAACGGAAAATAGATGCCGATGACGACAAGACGACAATGGCGATGACAAAACATCCAAAACTTATGGCAGTAGCAAAACGACAACGACGACGACGACGACCAACAACAACAACAACAACAACAACAACAACACCAAAAGATGACTTGAACGAACAGATAATGTATCCATCATTATCGAGAAAAAGAAGTAGATTATATAATGATGATGATGATGATGATAATGATGATGATAATGAAAATGATGATAACAAGGATATAAAACGTATGAAACTCGTGTGATAGTGTTAGTCTAATAATAATGCCAGTGCCAGTAAAATATAAGTGTGAGCGTTGTGGAGGTGAAACTGATACACCAAATTTACTTTGTGTGCGTTGTGCAGTTGAATTAATCGCACATGATCGTGGTGTGAAACATATTTGAATAAACCTATATAATCTATATAAAAAGTTGAATATTTCCTCGAAACAATCAGTTATAGCGAATATACCAATCTGGTGAGATGGCTGCTACTACTACTACTACTACTAAAAAGAAAAAGAACACTAATTTAACAAAGGGAGGGAAATATAAGAAAAGTAGTATTGGATTCACGAAAGCTATGGGTCAAGTGAAAAAGGAACTGGTAAGACGCAAACCGAAAACTTTGGCTGCCGCCATTCATATGGCATTGAAATCCGTGCGAGCTTTGAAAAAGAAATTGAAACCTGCTCGCGTTATAAAATTACCGAAAACTGGCGGAATACTACCATTGATACCGATTTTTGCTGGACTTTCTGCTCTCGGTGCATTAACCGGTGGTGCAGCAGGTGTAGCAAAGGCTGTTAACGATGCTCGAGCTGCCAAACGAGAACTTGACGAATCACAACGACACAATAAAACGATGGAAGCCGTCGCCATGAGGACTGGCAAAGGTCTCTATGTGAAACCCTATAAAACAGGTTTGGGTCTTTTTTTACACAACAACCATCCACCAGCACCACCACCACGACGACAACGATGACAACAATAAAAGAGATAAAAAACATTCAACGACCTTTGACTGATGTCGACCTCAAGAAATATGTGAAGCTTTTGAAAATTCGGAATTTCCGAAATGTCTACATGAGAGATAACTTTCCGAAACGGATCAACAAGGGAAACGAATGTGGTATCATCAATTTGGACAGTAGGATGGGACCAGGAACACATTGGACTGCCTACAAGAAGAAAGGCAATAAAATTATTTATTTTGATTCGTATGGAAATTTATCACCCCCGATGGAAGCTATGAAATATTTTGAGTCATCTGGTGATGTTAAAATCTTTTATAATCATGATGTATTCCAAAGTAAATATAGCTTCAATTGTGGACATTTATGTTCACTGTTTCTTTTTTATAATAAATGATGTTGAACTGATGTGTGTGTATTCATTTCAACTTGAACCTTCCAAACAGCAATAATGACAAATTTCATATTCCAGTTAGATGGTAGAGATTCACTCTTGTATACAAAATTACCGAATCCTATAAGATTACAAGATAATGTGAATTATTTGTTGGGTTTAGTGGAAATTATCACTTTTAACACAATATCCAATGTAACTGTGAAAAATAACAAGTTTTCCATCGGTCAGTTTGATCTAGAGATACCAGAGGGAACGTACGAAATACAGGATATTGAAAAAAATCTTAAATCTCAAATAGCTGTCAGAGAAATGATGAATATAAAGGACAAACGAGGAGGAGGTGGAGGAGGAGGAGGAGGAGGACAAAATGATGAAAGTAACACCCATCTCATAATACATGCAAATAAGAATACATACAAGTGTGAAATCAAAAGCAACAAGGTGATAGATTTTGAGAAAGAGAATTCCATTGGATCACTACTAGGATTCAAAAAACGTCAAAAACTCAAACCGAATAAAACACACATATCAGATGCTAATATTGATATACTACCAGTGAATTCTATATCCATAGAATGTAACCTGGTTACAAATTCATATCGTAACAATATGCCTGGTCACATTCTGTACACGTTTGCACCGAACGTACCACCAGGTTATAAAATCATTGAAAAGCCCACTGAAGTCACCTATCTACCAATCAACACAAATTACATTGATGAAATTCACATCAAAATAGTGGATCAGGATGGCAATCTGGTCAGTTTCAATGGTGAACGCATAACAGTGAGATTATACCTGAAAGCAGTTCTATAAAGAAATGGTGTTCATATATAATACAACATTCGTATCTCCATCACAACCACCATCAGCAGTTGCAGCTCCAACAACATCAACTATAAATAGAAAAAAATCGAAACAGTGTAGCAGTTCCAAAAGGCGCTTGACACAGTTAACATCTGAGAATAAAGATTTTCTAACCTTGTCTGGTTTCAAATTATTGGTGTAACACGAAGACGACGACGACGACGACCAACAAAATTGGTGACCACCACCACCACCACCAAGAGACATCATAGGCAAAAAAAAGAAGAGGAAAAAGAACGTCTGGTTGAGATTCAGATTGAATGTTCAAAGTGGTATCTACAAACTACTGTTTTGGTTGAAGTGTAACTGTGGCTACTATACATCATCATCATCATCATCATCACCACAACCAACAAAATGAGTTTTAATATTTTGAATATAGGTAAAAAAGTGTATGAAGATAGTTCGATTATTAGTTCTGAAGCACACACTCATGGTCCTTATGCGAATACAACTTTCCATAAATCGGATGAAATCAGACTGCCTATACAAACACAAGACATATACACGCTACCGTCCCAAAGTTTTTTGTATAACGAAGGAAAAATAGTCAACACATTGAATCAACATAGTACAACACTTCGATTCATCAATAATGCTATAGTTTTCCTATTCGATGAAATCAGATACGAGTTGGGTGGAACTGTGATCGATCGAGTCAGAAATCCAGGGATCACTACAACCATGAAGAATTTCATATCGTACACACCAGGAGAACTGAGACGATTCCATAATGCTGGATGGCATCACGAAGAAAAACCCAAAATAACTCATGCAGAAGGCAATTTTAGTGTTTGTTTTCCTCTGAGATTATTGTTGGGATTTTGTGAAGATTACAAATCCATTATGGTTAATATGAAACAGGAGCTCATATTAATCAGAAGTCCTACTGAAGATAATGCCGTGATAACGACCAAAAATGATGAGAAACCAAAAATCACCTTGGATAAGTTAGTTTGGAAAATTCCACATGTACAAGTATCGGATATGGAAAAACTACGTTTACTAAAATTCATCGAGAATGGAAAAGATCTACAAGTGGCTTTTCGTAGTTGGGAATTACACGAATATCCGACCCTTCCAAATACCATGAACCATACATGGACAATAAAGACTGTCAGTCAAATGGAGAAGCCCAGATATGTAATTGTAGGTTTTCAAACGGATAAGAGAAATAGTGTCACTGCAGATAATTCAAAATTTGATCATTGCAATCTGACTAATATAAAGTTATACTTGAATTCTGAGGTATTTCCGTATGATAGTTTGAATGTTAATTTCAATAAAAATCAATGGGCCATCATCTATGAGATGTTTGTCAAGTTTCAGCAAACCTATTACTACAAGGATATTGCTGAACCCTGTTTGACTCCACAAGAATTTCTATCATTAGCTCCTATTTTTGTTATAGATTGCAGTCATCAAAATGAGACACTTAAAGGGGGCAGTGTTGACATTCGATTAGATTTGGAAACAAACAAAAATATTCCAAATAACACTGCTTGTTATGCATTGATTATACATGATAGATTAGTTCAATATAATCCACTTTCTAATATTGTCAGACTTTTGTAATTTATCAAGACAAAAAAAAAGTTATGTATGCATGTAGATTGAAAAAAAAAACATGAAACAGCATTCGAAACCACTTTTATTGAATAAATGATTGTTGAAAATTTATATCACTAATCGACTCTTTTTTTCCCTCTTCTTCCTCCTCCTCCTCTTCCTCCTCCTCCTCCTCCTCCTCACCCTGCTCGAACTCCTGCAAGGTTGGTTGTTCCAAGTAGAGTTTTCGTTTTTTACTGCTGCTGCTGCCACTGCTGCTGCTGCTGCTCTCAATTGCCGTCGTTGACATTCTCCAACAGTTTGAATTCCTCTTCCTTCTCTAGTTTTGTGCGCATGTAGCGAACAGGCAAATTACCAAATTTCCGCTTCAGCGTTGTGCATCTTGGTGAATAAGACAACGTTAGAAATATTTTGTCTCCTCCCTTTATTGACATATCCTTCACACCATATCTAAATCAATAAAGAAACAGTCAAGAGTCGTCGTCGTCTGACAGAAATGAATTTCATCACCACAAAAGCACATATACTGAGAGAGAGAGAGAGAAAGAAAGAGAGAAAAAAAAATGTAAAAAAAAAAAAAATACTAACTGGAAAAGCTGCTTCATAACCACAAATGCCGTCTTGATTGGGAAATGAACTTTGTCGTCAGTAAAAACAACTATAGTGCACGGAACTGTAGACATCTTCGAATCTGATGGTTGAATTAGAATGGAACACACTGCAATAATGCGCGACTTATATACCATGAAAATATCCTGAATAATTACGAATATACATCAAGCATTTTCGTTGCTATGCTATTATAACGCGTATCGGTACGATGACAACAATGTTGCATTTCTATCGAAAATTTCCGAATGGTGTGTTCTTGCATAATGAATGCATAGTGCATATGCATGTTATATTGTAATTATTGCATAATTACATAATTGCATAATTATCTGACGCGTATCGGTATGATGACAACAAAGTTGTATATCTATCGGAAATTTCCAAATGGTGTGTTTTTGCATAATGAATGCAAATGCATTTTACATAATTTCTAATAGAACTCCAGCTAAATGCATGATTATTGACGTCAGTATTTGTGTATATATAAACAGTCAATTTTGTTGGATTTCTCATCAGTCTCTCGTTGTTTCTCTGATCTGCTCCTGCTGTTGTTGTTGTTGTTGCTGACGACCTTTGCTGTTATATATATCGGTGAGTATTTATTCTTTTCAACTATTACTAAGATTTTTTTTCCTTTTTTTTTTTTCATCAATTTTCTCTCTCTACACAACGACATAATACAATATAACAATGACACGATGACTAAATTGGAATATTTTTTTCAGCAGTTACCTTTGACACCACTTTAAAATGAGTTCATCACAAAAAAAAAAACTAATTGATATTTTATCAGACGAATTTGTTAGGAAAATTGAAATGGTTAGTAGATTGGTCAAAACGAAGAAAGAAATTAGAAGATACATTACGTGTATAAAGAAAAATATTAATTTATTGACTAAGTGTATAAAATCAAAATTTGATTGTGTAAAAAATTTTGCCAAGATAGAATCAAATTTGTGTCTTCTTAAAGTTTATCTAGAGAATTTCAAAGTTCAATTGAATGAAAAGAAAAAAATGAAACGACAACATGTTATTTGGGAGAATTTGGAATCCTGTTTCAATGGAAGAATCAAAACAGGTGTAATAATCAATATTAAATTTAAAGACCCCAAATTATTTCTACAAAGAGCCTTCAAGAGTTTTTACATTCAAATG
Source organism: Gastrophysa polygoni (assembly GCA_963576655.1). Lineage (NCBI taxonomy): Eukaryota > Metazoa > Arthropoda > Insecta > Coleoptera > Chrysomelidae > Gastrophysa > Gastrophysa polygoni. The sequence continues at coordinate 33,833,481 of OY755084.1, read as the reverse complement.
AAGAAACAATTGCAATCATTTATGATTAAAACGAACACTATTTTTTATGGTATTTTCATCAAACCTCAGACCGGTGAAACTTCTATAAAACACTTCGCTACCAAAAGTGATATAATTGATGTCAACACTGATCTGAGAGAGTGGTTTTATAAGAATGTAGTAGACAAAATTTTGATTAAATTGGAGGAATTTCAAGAACGTGATTCCGGATGGGCATTATTGAAAATTCTGAACTTGAAAGTTAACATGAACAGATATAGGCCAATAAATGTTGGTGTATCAACCTATGTGGATTTACCACCGTTCATAAAGAATTCAAGAAGTGTTATCAATATCGAAAATGATGATCAATATTGCTTTTTATGGTCTGTTGTTTGTGGTCTCTATCCGGCTAAGGATAATGTGAGTCGTAAATGTTCATATCCTCATTTCAGTAGAGTACTTAAATATGAAAATATAGGTTTTCCCATCGAGTTGAAAGATATATCCAAATTCGAGTTATTGAATGAAATATCTATAAATGTTTTTGTTGTTGTTGATGAGAAACATGAGATTGCACCACTACTCTTGAGTAAGCATACATTTTCTACTCGTTTGAATTTATTAATGATATCTGGTAGAATCGATTTTCTGGACATCGATTCCGATGATGATGATGATGAACATTTCTACCATTTCGCATACATAAAAAATTTATCTAGGTTAGTTTCTCGACAAGTCGGTAATGTAAAAAATAAAAAATGGATATGTGATAGATGTTTGAATCATTTTCAGAGTGAATTTAATTTACAAAAACATTTGATTGATTGCAGAAATTTAAATGATACAAAAGTTATAATGCCTGATGAGACTAATAACATTATGAAATTTAGAAATTTCAAAAATAGAGAACCTGTACCCTTTGTCATATATGCAGACATCGAATGTATACTGAAGGAATATGATCATAACAAAGGAAATACACATTTGTATCAAAAGCATGAACCATTCAGTGTTGCTTTTTATCTGAAATCAAATCATGAAGAAAGGATTGCATCGGAATTCAGATGTTATACTGGTCAAGATTGTATGGATTGGTTTGTTGATCAACTAAAACGAATTGCACAAGAAATACATCAGTTATATAAACATATAGAGCCAATAAAAATGACTGTGGACGACCGAAATGATTTTTTATTAACCAATACTTGTCACATTTGTAAGAAATCGATCACTTCTCCCAACGATTAGGTGAAAGACCATTGTCATATCACTGGCAGATATAGAGGAGCCGCACATAATTATTGTAATAGATTATACCGAAAATCACAAACCATTCCTATTGTAATGCATAATTTATCAGGTTACGATGCGCACTTCATAATTAAATCACTTTGTACGAGAATAGAAGGAAATTTGAGTTTATTGCCTCTGAATAAAGAACGCTACATTTCATTCACAAAATATGTTTCAGGTTCAAATATTCAGTTGAGATTTTTGGATTCATTCAGATTTATGTCGAGTAGTTTGGATAATTTATCCTCTTATCTTGATGATAAGCAAAAAATCATTACCAGGAAATATAATCCTGACGATTATAAATTCAGACTGGTTACGAAAAAAGGTGTTTTTCCATACGATTGTCTGAGTACTTGGGAAAAAAATTGAATGAAACGTTTACCTACACAAAATGAATTTCATAGCTTGATCAATAATAAAGATATTTCAGATGATGATTATAATCATGCTCAAACTGTGTGGAGGGTATTCAATATCAATAATCTGAAAGAATATGCTGAACTATATTTGAAAACGGACGTAATGCTGCTTGTTGATATTTTCGAGAATTTCAGAATGATGTGTTTGAAAACTTATGAATTGGATGCATTGCATTATTATACAACACCTGGTTTGGCTTTTGACGCAATGTATCAGTATATCATATCATATCAGTATATCATTCAAAGAAGAAGGTGTGTGTTTGAACAGTGCTGTTTAATGCTAATTTTTCCTGGTAAATATTTGTATATAATCGACTTAAGTTATATGTATCGAAAGCTAAATTCACAAGACATCTAACTGTTTAATTACATATTTGATGTCAGTTATTCTTAAAAAGTTATTTGATCGGTACTCACGCTGAAACGTAGTCCGAGATGAAATAAACAGAAATACGTTGAATGGAATCATCGCACCATTGGCGTATTGAATAAGTTTCTCTGAGGATGGAAGTTTGTAGCTGTTGCTCTAAAGCGGTTGAAGCTCATCTACTGTTGAGATGTTGTGTCTGTCACAAATCATTTTATAATGTTTGTGTTAATATCTCTTCGTCTGAAACGAGACTGATCAATTCAAAAAAATCAGTTAATTGGACATGTAGTAGATGTGAACAGATTGGCAATGATATAAATTCCTTGAAAGCAGCTATAATAGCCCTCCAGGATGAAGTGAGGAATGGTAAACCTAATGAAAATGCGTCACTCAATAACATCCAGTTCGAAGAAGTTGTTCAAGAAGTCTTCGAACGACAAAATCGTCGATGTAACTTGCTGGTATTTGGAATGAATGAACAGTCTTCTACTATTTCGAAAGAGGAACGAATAACTACAGAAGAAACAGAGGCAATGAGGTTATTAACTCATATATCACCAGGTATTAGTTCCATCACCAAGATGCACAGATTGGGAAAATTTGATAAGGACAGGAGAACTCCTCGTCCAATTAAAATCAGTTTGAATAGCCACGAAGAGGTTTTTGAGTTGATTAAAAAGTCCGCCAATCTGAAAAATTCTCCATTTAAACATATTTCCATTTCCTTCGATAAAACCCCAAAACAGCTAGAATTGTACAAGCAAGTCAAACAGGAGCTTCTAGAAAGGAAAAACAACGGAGAAACTAATATAAAAATAAAGCATTTCAATGGCATTCCAAAAATAGTGAATTTTTAAAATCCGCACCCAATTACTCTCTTACATGCTATTACCAAAATGTTCGTGGACTTAACTCCAAAACAAGTGCCTTTCATAATTCGGTTTCTTCTAGAGGAATAGATGTAATATGCCTAACTGAAACATGGCTCTCCCCTGCTGTGTTTGATGCAGAACTTTTTCCGGACAATTATAATATTCTAAGATGTGACAGACAATTTGGGGAAACAAATACAACAAAGGGAGGGGGGGCAGCTCTTGCCATTCGTAGTCACTTGAAATTTAGACCTATAGACCTATCGTTTATTATTTCTACAACACCAAGCATTGATATAGTAGCTGGAAGAATTCTTGGAAATGATTCTTGTTTTATATTAGTTGTTTACATTCCGCCTACAGTTAACAATGATGATTTTGAAGAGTTTTTTAATAGCGTCAGCTTGTTGAGCTATCTCAATGAAAAAAATGTTTTGTTTATTGGAGATTTTAATATTCCAATGCTCAATTCTGATGTGAATGATAAGAAAAGTAAGGTTATAATCAACTTCATGGAACTTTTTGAATTGAAGCAATATAATAAAATCACCAATAAAAATAATCGTATGTTAGATCTAGTCTTAATGAAAACTGAATGTGATGTTGAGAGAGATATGGACCCTCTTGTGACCGAAGATGATTATCATCCAGCCCTACAATTCAGGATCAGAACCTCACACACGCATGTCATAAATTTCTCCCATTCTAATGACATATCAAGAAATTACAACTTTGGAAAAGCCAATTTTCCGCTAATGTACCAACTTGTTGCCAACATGGACTGGAGTAATGTATTAGACCAAAATAACGTGAATGTTGCATGTCAGAATCTCAATGATGCACTATATAACATTTTTGATCAAACTGTTCCCCTCAAAATAAATCGAACCAGTAGATACCCGCCCTGGTTTAATTCACTAATTATAAAAACGATTCAGAAGAAAGAGCAATCTCATAAAAACTATCGAAAATATAAAACATCATCTTATCTTCAGCAATTCAAATCATTAAGAGCTCAAGTAAAAACTCAAATAAACGAAGCATATAAAAACTTTATCAACGACGCTGAGAATAAGATATGCGAAGATCCGACTGCCTTCTGGAGTTTTATTCAAAATAAAAAAGGCAACTCGAGAATACCAGGAGTCATGAAGGACGATCATAATGTTTACAGTGAACCGCAAAAAATAGTCGACGCCTTTGCAAACTATTTCAAGAGTGTCTACCTTATATCTGACATGACCCTAACCAATGCACTCGAAAATATTCCTTGTCATTATCAATGTATCAACATCGAACAAGTGAGTGATAAGGATATCATAGAAGCTACAAAGAAAATGAAGAATAAACTGATTATTGGTCCCGATCAAATACCAAGTTTTTTAGTTAAAGATTGTGTTCAACCCCTACTAATCCCATTACGCCATATCTATGATTTGATATTGAGAACTTCTACCTTTCCCGATGTGTGGAAAATTGCCCGTGTCTGTCCAATTTTTAAAAAAGGCGATAAAACATTGTTAAAAAATTATAGACCAATCTCCGTGCTGAGTAACTTCTCTAAGGTATTTGAAACGATCATGTATGTTTTCCTTTATGACTCGATCAAAAATGTTATATCAGATGATCAACACGGATTTGTAGAAAAAAAGTCTTGTATTACCAACTTGGCGTGCTTATCACAATGTGTTACCGAGGCTCTCGATAGAAAATTACAAGTCGATGTTATTTTCACAGACTTTCAAAAGGCCTTTGACCAAATTGACTTTTACATTCTTCTACATCGGCTAAAGTCATTTGGTTTTTCTGTGAATTTAATTAACTTATTTACAACTTATTTATTTGGTAGAAAGCAATTCGTGGAGTACGAAAGTTTTCAGTCCCCTTTGTATAACCCCAGTTCCGGTGTTCCTCAGGGCTCAAATCTAGGACCTCTGTTATTCCTATTATTTATTGATGATTTAGCAAAAAAAATCACCTTTTCGAAACTTTTATACGCTGATGACCTGAAGTTATTCAGAGTTGTCAAAGATAATAGAGACTGCAGTAATTTACAAGAAGATGTAGATTTAGTATTCGATTGGTGTCTCCATAATCATCTACAATTGAATATTTCAAAATGTTTCATTATGTCATTCTCAAGAAGGAAAGAGATGATAGAGTTTCCTTACCAAATAGATAATATTATCATCAATAGGGTCCGGGAGATAAAAGACCTTGGGATTAAGTTTGATTGTGAATTCACATTTTCTCTGCAAATTGAGGAAATTATATCTTCAGCAAATAGGATGATGGGCTTTATTATGAGAAGTACTAGGGAGTTTCGCAATGTTAGGACAATTCTCACAGTTTACTATGCGTATGTGAGGTCCAAACTCGAATATGGGGCATTGATATGGTATCCTTTATACGACTCTGAAATTAATTCTTTGGAAGCTGTTCAAAGAAAATTCTTGAAATACCTGCTATTCAAACAAACAGGAACGTATCCGCAAAGAGGGATTGATCATTCAATCCTTCTGAATCGATTCGATGTAACTTCTTTGCACACTCGTCGTATCTTTGGTACAATATCATTTCTCTACAATTTACTGCACAATAGTATTTCCTGTGCCTCACTTCTACAAAAAATCAACTTTCATATTCCTCGCCTTAATTCTAGAAGTGAGACGACCTTTTATTGTGAGAATATTCGAACAAACGTAATGCGCAGGGCACCAGTGTCGTTAATGTGTTCTAATTATAATTTGATCTGTGATGTATGTGATATCAATGTGAGCACTCTCAAATATATTTTGGAATGTATCATCAATAGATTGTAAACTTTCTTTTTTTTTTTTTTTCTCTTCTCATTTTAGTTTTTCAACTGTAACGTTCAATATATATTCAATTATTTATTTACATGCAAGTATATACATTTATTTATATTTGTCGTTTTGTAATTCGTTATGTTAAATATTACCTTCTAGCATTTCCTGTAATTGGGTGTATACCTGTTGGAAATAAAGAGCTATCTATCTATCTATGTTGAAGGTGACAAATGTCGAATTGGAATTGTTAACAGATCCTGACATGGCCTTATTCATTGAGAGAGGAATAAGAGGTGGAATTTCACGAAAAATATTTTTACCTTTAAAGAAAAACCTCAATTTTTGTTTTCAACAATATTTTTGAAGTGAACAAATATTTATCTATTTTTCTGCGATTACCAAATTTCGATATTTTCTCATGCGTGCTATATAACCGAATCACCATCACCAAAAATCATTATTTCTGCTACACCTCGAAGACATCGAGCAATAATCAACCTTTGTGTGTGTGAACCACATCAGCTGACCAATAACAGTGAGTATTTTTATTTTTCGCTGAAAATCATTCCTTTGGTAACAATACGCGTTGTTTATAAATTATTCTCCAATTATTCAACATATATTTCAACAATTTTTCGAGATATCTCTAAGTCATTCGATAGCAGGGTCCCATATTTAAAATCAATTCAGAGTAGATATATTTTTGTTTTTGAATAAGTTTTTGTCTGCTTATTAGTCATTATGAAATACTTCAGCAGCTTTTTACGAGGTTGAGATGTTCAGGAGAAATCACACCGTTTCATGACAATGATAGAAAAAGCTCGATATTAGATTGAATTCGATTATTTTTTCCACAGAAAATGGAACAAAACATGATCAATCAAAAGAACAAAGGCCATGATACAAAAAAAGAAGAGGACCGTCAGGAGGATATTCATCGTCAGAATGATAATCATCATCAACAACAGGAGGAACAACAACAGCAAGAAAAAGAAAAAAAAGAACAGCAGCAGTCAATTTTTTATGATGAGAAGGAGGATGATGATGATTATGATACTGATGATGAATACGAAGAAATTTGTTCATTTTGTCCTCCAGGGAGTGAACTTTGTGTTTGCCCGTGGGGGACAAAAAAGGACAAGGAGGAATTTTATTCACGTCGTCAAACGTGTGAATTCTGTCCCTTCATGGATAAACATTGTGTTTGACCATGGGGGACAAGAATAGAAGAATTTTGTATCATGAGCAATAAATAAATCATATGAAAACATTGAGATTTTTTATTTCATCATAATTTATAGTTCTATCATAGAATAGAGAATCAATCATTATTATATTCTCTCTAGATTGATCATAATCATCATCATGTGTCAATGGGAATGCGGAATTTGCGGTGTCAGCGTCTGATAGAATTGCCATGCTGGATGCCATGAAATTCAGTGATTATTTTCGCAATATCCTACGATGTTATTTAAGTTTGTTGCAAATTTAATTTCTCTCTACCTATTCATGCGTTCATGAATACCGTGTTTGAAACAAACAGCTGTCAGACCTATTTATTGTACAACAATGATTTTGAATTATCAATTATATATCGTGAGATGTGCATATTTTAATAATGAATAAAAAAAAAGTCTACACACTGAATTTTTCTTTACAAGTTTCTCTCTCTCTCTCCATCATTCCTCAAATGAAATATTGTCGAGGCTCGGCTCGGCTAGTCAGACTCTTTGATTCTGATTCCAGGGGCCGCCGCCGGGATCGGAATAACACACCAACGTCCATCATCATCATCATAGACGTGGCAGGTGAATTTTTTTTTGATTTAGGGGTTACGAAACGAGTCCGATGCAAACATTCAACAACAACAACAACCAATCTCACAACAACGATTGTGGCTCAATTCGTATAGTGTTTGCTTCACGAACCAGCCGTCCCGTGTTCAAATCCCCAAGATGGACGAATCACTTTCTTTTTTTTCTATTTCAATTTCTTACTCTTTCATTATACAGAGTAGGGCTTCAGTGACTCCTCTTCCTCCCCCTCCCCCCCTCCCCCTCCCCCTTCTGGTCATTGACGATATTTCTTAAGATTTCTTCTTCTGCAAGAAGTGACGTCACACCTGCGGGACCCCCCTATTACCAACGAGAGCTCGAGAACTGGATGGACTTCAATTTGTAGCGACACCTAGCGGAAAGTAGGGGGTACCTACGATCCAAAACCCCGCTTGCTCTACTACTTATGATGTTCGAGGAACATCGTGTTAGCCAGCGGTGGAATTTTGGGAAAGAAGGAAGGTGTTGGAATTTTTCTTGAATGCTTGGAGGTTGTAAGCATCAGGAAAGACTTCACTAGCCACATAATTCCACAACTTTGCCGTTCTATTGATGAATGATGCTTGGTATAGCGATGTTCGACAGGTCTCGAGCCTGACAGTGTAGGGGTGACCAGCTTGAGCTCGTCTGGTTTGTCTACTAGGAATCGAGCGTGGTGGCATAATAGATGATATTTCCGTTGAGCACCGACCGTGAAAGTACCTATAAAAAAGGCAAAGATCGCCGACCTTTCTACGATGATCTAGAGAGGTCAATGATTTGGTGAGTGTTGTGTCATCGACTAGGCGAATAGCTCTCTTCTGAATTGAATCTAACAGCTTAAGCGTATGTTTGGGGGCTGAGCTCCAAACATGTGAACAGTACTCCAGGACAGGTCGAATTTGTGCTTTGTAGATCATAAGCAGTTGCTGGGATGTGAAGTATCTCTGCGCACGGAAAAGAAAACCGAGTTCTTGTGAAGCAGTTCTCGCAATGGACCTCACATGATCGTCCCATGAGAGAGCACTGTTAGTGGTGACACCCAGCATGGATATTGACGACCTCATAGGAACAGTGGTACCCGACATCATCAAATTGGGCATTGTGTGATCAGCCTTCTTGGTGAACATTCAAGCTTGAGTTTTAGTTGCATTGAACTGTACTAGATTCTCAGATCCACATTTCAGAATTCTTGTCAGATCCTCATTTAAAGCATCAACCTGTCTTCGCCTTGCACCTCTGGCCTCATTGGATGATATAGGGGCTCTTGAGGAAAAGGCGGAATGAAGGGTACTATCATCCGCAAAGCTATGAACTGGGCTGGAGGTCACATTCAACAAATCATTGATGTGGAGCAAAAACAAAGTTGGTGCCAAGACAGAGCCTTGTGGAACACCAGCATTGATCGTCATTGTATCAGACGAGACCCCGTCTACCACCACGTAGAGTGATCTATCTGCAAGAAAACTCGATAGTGAAAGACACAGTTGGGGCGGCAAACCATATGACGGAAGTTTCGCTAGGAGGCCTTGGTGCCAAACTCGGTCAAATGCTTCGGAGATATCCAAGGCTACAGCCAGATACTCCCCATGTTTCTCTATTGACACCTGCCACTTATGTGTCACATAGGCAAGCAGATCTCCAGTTGATCTCTGGTGACGAAAGCCATTTTGCCGGTCGTTCACGATTCTTGAGCTCTCTAGATATCGGATGAGCTCGATGTTGATTGCTTTTTCCATTACTTTAGAGATCACAGATAGTAGTGCAATCGGTCTATAGTTGTTAGGGAGGGTTTTCTTGCCCTTCTTTGGAATCGGTTGGACCCTAGCTTTCTTCCAGTTAGAAGGAAATACGCCGAGTTTGTACGAGAGGGTGAACAACCTGCAAAGAACTGGTGTCAGTTCTGGGGCACATTTCTTGAGAACAATAGGCGGTATTCCGTCAGGCCCCATAGCCTTCTTGACGTTGAGGCTAAGCAGAATGTGTCTGATTGTGCGTTGCCGGAAGACAATTTCTGGCATACGGTTATCGATGGTAGCGATTTTGGGAAGTTCCTGGCCTCGTGGATCCAAGGTAGAATTGTCTGCGAACATTTTGGCGAAGGTGTTGGCTTTTCCATGAGGTGTTATAGCCAATGTATTATCATCCTTTGTGAGGGGGGGAAATGAGCTAGAAGTGAAATTCCTGCCGATTACCTTGGCAAACGTCCAAAATGAACGTGAACCATTTGGACACTCTATGAGCTCCGATCTTATTTTCGTGTTGTATGCCTCTTTAGACTCATCTATCGTTCGATTGCATGTATTCCTAGCTTCAACATATTCAGCTCTAGTTTGAGGGCTTGGGTTTCTGCGACGGTATGCTGCTTGCTTCAGTGCGACAACCCTAGAACAGGTTCTATTGAACCATGGTTCACCATGTATCACCATGTATCACCATGTATGATCATCCGATATCAACGATCAGTCGCAGGTCAAAATGGAAATCTATCGCTTTTTGAAAATCAACTTGAAATTCCACAATTGAGTGACAAGTAGATTCTGTTTAAAAGGGGAAACACTTGTGCTCCCAAAAAACTGATAGATTGGGCTAACTATCTGTTGGGTCCAGTGAAATTTGAGGAAAATACCATGTATCTTGTTCGACTTACATTTATTGGATCCCATCATGTTAATACACCTGATCATAATATGTCTGATATGCCGAGTGATCAGAACAATAATATCAAAACATATTCGGTACTCTAATGTAGGTTGACACATAATGCTGAGTGATATAATGTAATGTAATGTAATGTAATGTAATGTAACGTAATGTAACGTAATGTAACGTAATGTAACGTAATGTAACGTAAAGTAACGTAACGTAACGTAACGTGACGTGACGTAACGTAATGTAATGTAATGTAATGTAATGTAATGTAATGTAATGTGAGAAAGTGGGCGGTCTGAGACCTGGCGCACTTAGGCCACCTCTGCGGGCCCATTGTGCACCCACAACTCCTGGGATCGCAAGTCAGCCATTGAGAAGGCCAATATGTATTTCTCTTGCTGCTACCACCGCCGGGCATCCAGTGAGGATGTGAGTAGAAGTATCTTCGTCCTCAAGGCACCATCTACATTCAGGATCTTCTACAATTCCGATCGTGTCGAGATGTTTGTTCAAGGGGCAGTGCCCTGTCAGGAGCCCCACCACCAATTTCAGCTCTCTCCTGTTCAAATCCAGGAGTGCATTCGTCTGTCTTCGTGCCGTATTCCCTATGTGGAGTCTGGACTGCCTCATTCCTGGAGCCTCCGCCCAGCTATTCTGAAATCTCTTCATCAGGATTCCCGCCATTCTAGAATTGCTGCAGGATCAAGTGACCCCCAGTATTGGCTCTGGGCCAATCACTGAGCCCTCCGCACCCTTCCTGGCCAGACTGTCGGCCATTTCATTATCAGGTACCCCTGAGTGACCAGGGACCCACAGGAGACAGACGTTATTCGTCACTGACAGCCTTTTAAGGCTGTCTATGCATTCTGACACCAGGGAGGAGGTCACTCTGTACGAAATCAGTGCCTTGATCGCTGCCTGGCTGTCAGTGCATATAGTAATTTGCCGGCCATGATAGCCCCTTTCTATGCTCTCTTGAACACATGCAAGTATTGCGAATACTTCCGCCTGAAAAATCGTGGCATATTTCCCAAGGGTAAAGTAATGGTCTGCCCTTGGGGATTGCCCATAGACCCCAGAACCTGCGCTTTCTTCCATCCTAGAGCCATCTGTTTACCAGATGGTACCCTTGGTGGGTACCATGCAGTGCTTATTCTGCTCCCAGTCCCTCCTTGTTGGAATTTTTACCTGGGGCATTTTACTGAATCGAATAATAGGTGTTATATTTTTTTTATTTTTTTTCAACTCCAGTAGGAATCTCTTATTTTACAAGATTCTTAACTCCTGTTGTCAACCAGTTTTTTAGATGTTGTGTATCGTTGAATGATGTTTTTTCCAACGAGAGAGCTCTATTGAATGAAGGGTCAATGATATCATTAAACCTGTTACAGGCGTCGTTGGTGTGGGTGGAATCATATAAAGTTGACCAGTTAGTGTTGCGCATGTAATGTGTGAACTTTTCGAAATTTTTTGCACTGTAATTCCTGCCGTTTTCATGCTGAGTGAGGGGCAATCATCAGTCATTTGATTCCAGAAGCGAGAATGGCCGTACGTTCCCTCGCTCCTCCACTGGTTGGAACTTTGCGACCGAGCGGCGGCCTTCATCGCCTCATGCTCTACACATAGGTTCAGAAGTGACAGTCCTATCAGAGTCTCCAGTGCCCTTGACGGCGCCGTCTTCATTACTCCTGTTATCGAGATGCTGGCCAGTCGTTGGATTCTATCGAGCTGAATCCTCGACTCGCCTGTCAGTGTTCCCGGCCACCATACGATGTCCCCGTAAGTTATCATTGGCCGTATGAGGGCTGTTTAAATCCAATGAAAGATGCTGGGCTTGAGGACCCACGTTCCCCCAAACGTCCCCCTGCACGCCCAAAATGCCGCAGTTGCCTTCTGGACCTACCTCTCGATATGGTCGTTCCAATTGAGCTTGGAGTCAATAATGACTCCTAGATATTTGGTGGAGCCTTTATACTGCAGGGATTCTCCCGATAAACGTATATCGGGGAGATCCCCTACCTTGCGTTTCCTGGTGAAAAGTACAATTTCCACCATATCAGGGTTAGCACTCAGTCCCGTGCTACGACACCAGCGGTCCACCCCATCCAGAGCCCGTTGTGCCAGTCTCCGACTAGGAATTGACACTCGGCTGTCTATCAGGAAGACGATGTCATCTTCATAGGCCTGGGTATAGTAGCCCATGGTCTGTATCTCTAATAGGAGGTCATCCACGACGAGGCACCACAGAAGAGGATATAGCACCACCCCCCCTGCGGACAACCCCTCGATACAACGGCCTCTTCCGAGCTGTTTTGGAAAGTCGCTCTCACTATCCTCTGAGTGAGGAGTGTGTGTCCATTTTATCAGAATTGGACTAACGCCCCGCTCTTTCACTGCACGAAATATAGAGTCAAATAACGTGTTGTCGAATGCACCCTCATTGTCTATGAATATTCCTAAGGCAGAGTCCTCACGGTCTAGCACTCCCTCGATTCTATGGACGATTCGATGGAGAGCCGCATCGGTGCCCCTGCCACTTTGGTATGCAAATTGTTGGCCACTGAGTGGGAAGATGCTTAGTGGCTCCTCTCTGATGTGGCGGTCTACCAGTTTCTCTAGCGCTTCCAGGAGAAACGATGTGAGACTGATGGGCCGAAACGATTTCGCCTGCGTGAAATCGGATTTCACAGGCTTTGGTATGAATATTATTCTAGCTGTTCTCCAAGCCTTGGGGACATACCCGTAAGCTGAACAACTTCGAATGATCTTCAGGAGATGTAGAATGAGTAGAATCCATCCCTTGTTTGCAAAAGGGCCGGACACACTTCATCCTCACCTGGTGATTTATAAGGCGAAAAGGACTCAATGGCCCATTTCACTCGTATGTTACAATTCTTGTGGCTATCGTGTAATCCACCATAGCGTCTATTGGGGTGACAGTCTCAAGCTCAGGCTGAACAGTGGTGCTGCCAGGAGAGTGCGTTGCGAGCATATGTTGCAACGTTCCAGCATCCGATGAGGTAAAGCTTCCATCAGGAAGAGTTACCGCTCCCAATTTTGCTCCCGGGTCCTTTGAGAGAACTTTGTTGAGCCTTGCTGCCTCAGGAACAGTATTTATTCCCTGGCAGTATGCTCTCCACGAGTCCCTCCTTGCTGCGCGGATAGCTTTCTTATATTCCCTCTGGAACGATTTGTACTCTTTCCAGTGGGCCCGTGATTCTGTCCTTAGCTTTGTTCAATAGCTTGCGAACTTTCTCACGATGGAGCTCAATTTCTGAATTCCACCTTGATGTTTTGCCTAGGAGGTCTGCTCTTTTGAGTGTACAGCTGGCTTCGTAGGATTCGAGTATGGCAGAATTGAGACACCCTACGAACGTCTCTATTTCTGCTTCGGATCCATAGGTTCCTCACGAGTGGGGTTCCATCTGGTCGTTCTGGGATTTCGTAACCATTGGGTCTTTTCTTGGCTACTGCCTGTTACTGAGAACAGTATATAACGGTGATCAGGCAAACTTTCCTCTGTCGAACCATGTCAGTTACTGATTCTACTTGTTAGCTCTGTCGAGCATAACGTTAAGTCAACGATTGTTCGTGCCAAAGGCGTGAAATATGTTGGGACGGATCTTTTGTTAAGGATCTCCAGATTACTGGAGCTCAGGAATTCCAGAAGTGCCCTGCCTCTCGGATTGACGTCGCGATTCCCCCACAGTGTATGGTGCGAATTCGCGTCGCATCCAATCAGCAAGGGCAGTCCCATCTCCTCACAGTACCGCACAAAGCGTCCTGTCTCAGGTGGAGGGTTCTCCGTTTGATAAGGAAAATAGGCTGAGCAAACTACAATATCGCTCAAGCTTTTGTCATTTGTACTGCTGACTTTGATTCTAACGGCAGTGGCAGAATCCTGGTAGAAGAATCGTGTCAACACCTCTTGCAAAGATGCATGCTCTTGGCTTCGGGCTGGAAGAGCTGTAATACAGTGTTCCTCCCGCTAGTCCCATGCCCCCCACTCTGTCTTGGTGACCCAAGGTTCCTGAATGAGGGCCATATTTATTTCAAGCTCCCTTAATCTTCTGCATAGGAGAGCCGTAGAGGCCCTCCCATGTTGTAAGTTAGCCTGCAGGAAGTTTAAGGAAGAAGTATGACAGGCCGCCATTTGGTAGCCTAGTCTCCCTTCTTCTTCGATGGGGCATGGCTATTACCACGTCCCTCATATTCTGAACTATTTCCCTCAAGAGGGTCGTCCTCTGCCAGGGTTGTGTCCTCTACTGTCTCAGAGGCATCCACTGCTTCGGACGCCTCTGGTTTCTTGCCGGCATGGTCTCCCCAGCTCACCAGTGCCCGCGAGGCACTGAAAAACAGGGATTATGTTTGATAGCTGATATGGACTTGCTGTCCATCCCAACTATAAGTGTGACGCCGCGGTTCTCTTCCTTCCTGTTCCAAACTCTCCATTGAGTAGTGGGCAGGTTGGGATTTTGCCTTTTCAGGACATTCAGAACGTCCTGGTTGGGCAACCTCCCCGGAATACGACAGGTGTCAGTTGGTGTGGAGCCTGGTGTGCGGCTCCGTTTGGTTGATTGCGTCATTCCTGACGCATTGTTTGGGACCTTGACAGTGTTAGGGTGCACAGCAGATTTTTCGTCCACGGTGGTTCTCCTTCGAGACCCTTCGCATCCAGTTCTCCCATGCGCTCCTCCGACGTCATCACTTGGTCGTCCTCCAGCACTTGTTTTTGCGCCTGAGGATTCCGGAGAAGTTTTTTGAGGGATCAAAGGGGCAGTGTTCGCCCTCTTTTCCCTCTCTTTCTTCATCCTCTTCCTTTCAGTCCGACTGGGCCTTTTCACTTCGACCTTGGACAAGTCCGAGGCCAGATCAGACACATCCGAGTCTCGCGAGAGGTGTTCGGGTGTGTCAGGTTTTGACGAGGGGTCGGATGAGGGAGTTACACGCGTCAGTGCGCCTGTCAGGGTTAGGTAGCCTTTGTGGCACCCTCCAGGGTTGAATTAGGAGGAGTGGTCGCCTGTATGGCTCCCAGCTGGGTGTCGAGAGCGGAGGTCATCACCCAGACAGCAAACTCACGTACTATGTACGTAAATTGTACATACTCATTGGACGTAATGTACGTTCATGGTACGTACCTATAATCCATTTTACGAACGAAGTACGTAATTCGTACGTTCATTTTCCAACCACTTGTACGTACTATGTACGTACATTTTAGGCAGAAAATTACGTACATTGTACGTAAAATGGACCTAAATCATGTATGTTCTACGTACGTACCGTAGTGGATGTAATCGAAACCTATTCTGGACATAAATTACGTACATAGTACGTAAAATGGACGAAAATATTATGTACGTACTACGTTGGTCATAACATAAACTTAATAGGGACGTACAGTACGTTCATAGTACCTTACATGAATGTCAATACTGTACGTCCTTTGTACGTGCCGTTGAGGACCAACTGCATTTTTTAAATGAAACAAAAAAATATATAAAATGAAATATACTTAAACATTGCTTTCTTTGAAAAAATTGTGGAATTAAATATACAAACTCTAGTTAAAATTATAGCAGATGAAATTTTATTAATTATTTGATTTTCTTGTCCTTTTGGCAGCCCTCCTAAGCCATGATTTGATCAATTCTTCAGTCTCTTTCCTATCCTTTGCCTCACAACTGTTCTCTGCTGTTACTAAAACAAAATAAAATCAATATCAATTTAAAAAATACCTTTGATACCTTAAATTCCATGCATAAATTCATTTTAATAGAATTCATTCTTTTATGTAATCATTCAAAACCCAAAAGAGGTGAACCAAAAAGACTCATTGGAGATATCAACTATTTTCATCCTATTATCATGACAATCAATGAGTGGTTGTCTATATAAAGGCTCTGGTTGGTTCCATTTTGAAGGGATAACAAACACCTCTTATAGAAATGAAAAAAAATTAGGAGGGGAATTTTTCAAAATGGTATGATGGGTTTCAAATTGAAGGTATGGCACGTTTCTATATTCACCAAATTGGTGAATTGCAAACATGCCCACTGATTCGTCAATTTGAAATATGTAGTGCTAATATTGGCTGAATGCATTCCACTACACTAATATATAAAAACATGCCCTATTTTTACCTTAACAATATAGGAGAAGTCTTCCCATGGAGGATATTTCTAGAGGTTCAAACTTTTTTCTTTATTTATTCAATTTTTTTATCAAAACAAAGAGGAACATTCTACTTACCAATAATTAAATTGACAATATTCTTGAATAGATTCTTGAAATTTTGCTTTTCACGGCGCCCTAGCCAACTATAATTGACAGCAACCTTGTTGGATATAATATGATGAAGACATCTCTTTACAAAATCTGCATTGTCTTTTCCTCCAAATCGAGATATTTCCAGAATCTAAAACACAAATTTCATTTGAATAAAGATGGTTTGGGCGGATTGTTTCAATTACTCACAGCTTTTTCAAAGATATTTTCATCTTTTAAGTAGTCATCCAACTGTTGTAATTCACTGTGGGATTCCAAGGGAAAGGTAAAATCCCTGAATACAGTCTGTTTGCTTGCAGGAGAAATTATTTTGTTTTCTTGTTTATTCAATATATTTTCATAATTCCTATGAATGTCACTTAACACATCTTTGATCATTTTTTGCTGTTTTATAAGAGTCTTGATTAATCCAACTAAAATATGTAAACATTCAATCAGTTATGAAAATTGTACTTTACTATACACAAGAGCAATTAAATATATTGTCAAATTATATGGACGCTATCAACTCTCATCAAAAATGAGTTATTTGGGTTAAAAAAGAACCAAATCAGTAATTTATGTCTGTCTGTCGATGCGCCAGACTATGACCAGGATTTGAGATAAAATGCCAGGTGTCCTAGTATACATGTTCCAATGGATTATCTCAGCCATTTCAAAAGTTAAAAATTTTTAAATTTTATTATCTCCAATACGTTCAAGGAACCTTTAACTGAGGAAAACAAAAATTGAAAGTTACTTCCGGTTTGACCAGAACTGGCTACAACTTTTTTATTTCGAATAGCACCCTGTATATTTTCTGAAAATTTTTGATTTCTACTCAAAATTGTCTTCCCAACGATGTATCACACTTTGTATATTACATCTGATTTGATAGAGAAAACGTCAATTGAAGTATCAAATTGAAAGAATTGCAGTAGGCTAAGATATTTTGTGTAATATTGATTTCGACTTCAATATTATTGATAATTTATAAACAATAATAACTTATTTTCATAACGAGTTCCAATTATTATTGAAGTCAAAATCAAGAATACACAAAATATCGTAGCCTACTGCAATTCTTTCAATTTGAAATTTCAATTGACGTTTTCTTCATCAAATCAAGTGTAAAATACAAAGTATGATACATCGTTGGGAAGATAATTTTGAGTAGAAATCAGAAATTTCAAAAAATATACAGGGTGCTATTTGAAATGAAAAAGTGACAGTCACTTCCGGTCAAATCAAGCAGGCGAAAGCCATTATTTTTTGGTGGTAAATATTTACGAAACTTTCTGGTAACTTACTTTGATAAGGACAGCAATTTCCACAGTCACCAGTGTTATGATCTCTATCTCTATTGTTATGAATGTTGATGGAATTATTTCCACCAGTATTCAAGGTGTACTGGAGTGGTAATGTTTCTTCAGATGAATTGGAAATATGCTCTAATGATGTGCCTTTGAAAGATTCAGCTGGAAAAAGCAACTATGATAATTGGAGAAAAAATTAAATACAGGGTGTTTCAGTGTTGAGGTGTCAAAAGCCTAGGGGAGATATTCTGCTCAGCAAAATATTTAAAAAAATGTTCACATGAACATGGGCCCGAAAATGCTTTATTACTTCTGAGATACAGGGTAATAAACCTAAGAAAAAAAGAGTTTTTATTGATAGCTTTCAGCCAATCCCAATCATTTTTTTAAAGATTATTTAAGCAATCTTCAGATACCTACTGGACCAATATATTTGATCCAGAATTTCCAGAGGCGTTTCCAGCGTGCACACTAGTTTTTTGTACTAAAAATATAACCCTATAGTTTTTCAGTTTATCAATTATTCAAATAAAGCCACTGAAAATAAAACATTTTGGTCTCTCGACTTTTTTAGTATCTCACTTCGTTTTCGAGAAAAAATTAAAATATCATACCTTGACACGACTCTAAACCATAAACTTCATTAGGAAAAATAAAAATGTTTGGGGATTATAAAAAAAAATCACATTTTTTCAATGCATACCTAGGAAATTGAAAACTTTCAGGGCATGGTATATTTGGTGTCTTGAATTTTTTGAAATAATCCTTGAAAATTCTATCAAAATCGGCTAAAGAGTTTTTTAAGCTATCAATAAAAAACTTATTTTTTCATCATGGAAATGAAGCATTTTCAGACCCATGTTCATATATGAACTTTTTTCATATTTTGCTGAGCAGAATCTCCACAGGGCCTTTTGTCACTTCAACTCTGAAACACCCTGTATAGAGTAGGTACTTTGCATATATCAGTTTTTTTTTTAAATTGTTGAAGACAAGATACCTGAGTTCAAGTGTTGAATATCACTGGAATGTTTGTCAATAGCTCTTAAATGAATATTATTGATTGAACCATCAGTCAAATTCTTCTTTGTTGTACACTGAGATCCAGTTCCTATGGAAGATTTTATTGCTGTGAAAAAATATATTTTTTGAATTTCGTGCTTCAAAATGAAAAAGTAGATCATAATTATTCAAATTTAGAATACTAACATTGGTCAAATTTTTTTAATTTAGGGGGTTCTTTCAAATAAGAGAGAGGCTGAAAGTCCTGATCATCATGATCATCATATTCTGATGAAGAGCTGGCAAATCTCCTCGACGGCACCCTTTTCCTTTTTCTGTTCGTTTCTGTGTCAGTGTTCAGGTCACTGTATAATTCAGCTCTTTTCGTTTTTTTAAAAGCTAGTTCATAGTCACCTCAAAAATATATATATATATATATATATATATATATATATATATATATATATATATATATATCAGTTATGGAATATATCAGGCAATCAACAAAAATAATTCAATATTTCAGAAATTGAGTCATTTCTTTTATGAAACTTACTGTAAGTAGCATTTTTGAAAATCTTCACATTGTAGCTCTCCCAGCAGGTATCGAATGTACAAGATTTGATACTATGTCTTATTTTCTCTGATGTCCAATGATGTGGCGGCCAAAGACATTTATTTTTTGCTATAATCCATGTAGAAGGCACAGCTTCAACCATGTTTTCTTCTATAAAATGAACAAATGTTCATGTTTTGGAATCTGAATCCATCTTCTCCTTCAAAATTAAATCAAAAAATCTCTGCAAATATTTTATACAATTTTTCTGATCTATACATACTTTCAGAGGTATTTATTATTTACATGGATATGTACAAGTTCAAGTTTTACTTGCCAAAATTTCTGAAACAGTGAGTCCCTATACTATGCTGAACGTTTACTGCACCTATTGTGTATCTTATTTGAGCATAATAACAATTGAGGATAATGTTTCATTTTTTAATTAAGAAGAAAACCTGTTTTATTATGTATTTTTCTCGTCAGGAATTCTTTCAAAATATAAAGGTCAGCAATTATTGTCAGAATAGAAAAGGCTTTTCCTGCATACTTATCTGTGTTGGGACATGATCAATTTGTTATAAAATCATTTGGATTAAGAATTTGAAAATATCATGTTTTCTCAATTCAAAAAGTGATACAGGTGTCCAAAGTACACTGAGACATCACGATCCTATTGAAAATTCAGAGATTTTCAGAATAATTTCCAATGCAATATTTTTTTTCTCAGGCTATTTCTAGTAACTAATAAATATATTCAATACAGGGTGATTCATTACTAATTGGAAATAATTGAACAGTGGAATCCTGATTTCAAATTATGGAGATTCAACCCATAACACATAGATAAAATGTAGCTGCTTACTGAGTTACAGGGTGTTTCGTTCAACAATCCATTACGATTTGTGTTCAGTACTTCAAAACGGTTTTAGGGGCAAGTAACTTGTTAATCACTGTCTGTAAGTTCTTCGAGGAGGTGGTACATTCATTTTTCAGCTTTTGATGGGATTTTCTCTCCTCGTTTCTAAAAAATAGAGTAGAAGTTATTAAAAATTATTGCAATATATTTGTAGTAAGGACAGATTTGGGATCTGTCCCAAAATGTCACTGCGCTTGAAATTAAACCTTTAGATACCTAAAAGAGAAATTCTCTATTGGTCAGTGACACCTTGTTTTTGAAAAAAATTTAGGAAATACAAATATATTTAATAATAATAAAACCTCTACTTATCTTGGTGGACGATTCGGGAACGAATCTGCTCCCGTTCTCAACTCAATTGAAATATTTTTCTTCGTAAACTTTTTTCGATGTTTCCGATTTTGACACTGAAAAGTGACAATTTGGCTGACGGAGGAATTCTGGTTACAAGGTGTTTTCATTAATTGATATCGAATTTTCCATTTTTATATTCAAGTTTCAGAAGTGGATGCCAAGTTCTATCTATATCAACTGAACAAGAAGCAATATTATTGTCTCCGTTCAGGAGAATGCAAGCAGACTCTTTGATTTTCCGTTTTTGTTTGTTGTCTTCTTTTCCTATGATCTTAATATTACTCCAATCGGCCATATGTTGTCCATTCTCAGTAAGGATATGCTCAGCTAATTTTGACTTGTCAGTATATCTTCTCTTTATATTGTTCTTATGCTCTTTCATCCTTACTGATAGAGGCCTGCTGGTTTCACCGGTATAATATTTTCCACAAACACATGGTATACTGTATATACAATTTTTTGATGACTGTTCTTCATTTCTCGGTTTTGTATGAGTCAAAATCGATCTCATTGTATTTTCTGTCTTGAACACTGTTTTCACTCGAAATTTGTCACCAACACGTTTAATTTTTTCAGATATTCCGGGAATGTATGGGATTACATTTGTTATCAGTGTTGGTTGTCTTTGTGTTTGTTGTATATTCTGTCTGTTCTCAATTTGGTGTATTGTTTTGTCAATGAAATGTTTCGGATAAGTGTTGAGTTGTAGAACATCTTTTATATGGTTCATTTCGGCATTGAAAATTTGGTGGTTCGATGATATGGATTTGGCTCTATCATGAAGTGATTTGATTATTCCTTTCTTTATACTTGTATGATGATTCGATTGAAAATTGAGGTATCTGTCTGTGTGTGTATTTTTACGATATACACTTGTTATCAAATTGTTATCTGATTTTTTAATGAGGACATCTAAGAATGGTAATTGATTATTACATTCGATTTCTAAAGTGAATTTGATTGTTGGTTCGATATTGTTTATATAATTTAGAAAATTATCTAGTTCCATACGGTTATGTGGCCAAATAATGAAAATATCATCCACATATCTCCACCAAGTCTTTGGTTGTTTACTGAATTTTTTCACAATATTCTCTTCAAAATCTTCCATGAATATATTACTTAGAATAGGAGATAATGGTGAACCCATGGCCATACCAAAATTTTGTTGATAAAAATCATGATCTTATTGAAAGTAAGTTGTTTTGAGACATAGTTCCAAAAATTCTAAAATGCCTTCTACACTCAGCTTAGTTCTTTCAATGAGTTTTTCATCATCTTCCAGTTTCTTTTTCACTATTTGTAAAGTTTTTTCTATAGGAACATTAGTAAATAAACTCACTACATCGAAACTTACTAAAATATCATCTATATCGAGATGGATGTTATTTAGTTTCTCCAAGAAATGAGCAGTATTTCTAATGAAACTTTCACTATTTCCTGATAAAGGTTTCATTATATCTAAAAGAAATCGTGATAAATTTTGACAAGGAGATCCTATCGAACTCACGATTGGTCTTAATGGATTGTTAGGTTTAGAAATTCTATGGACTTCCAAAAATACATAAACCTAACAATCCATTAAGACCAATCGTGAGTTCGATAGGATCTCCTTGTCAAAATTTATCACGATTTCTTTTAGATATAATAAAACCTTTATCAGGAAATAGTGAAAGTTCCATTAGAAATACTGCTCATTTCTTGGAGAAACTAAATAACATCCATCTCGATACAGATGATATTTCAGTAAGTTTCGATGTAGTGAGTTTATTTACTAATGTTCCTATAGAAAAAACTTTACAAATAGTGAAAAAGAAACTGGAAGATGATGAAAAACTCATTGAAAGAACTAAGCCGAGTGTAGAAGGCATTTTAGAATTTTTGGAACTATGTCTCAAAACAACTTACTTTCAATTAGATCATGATTTTTATCAACAAAATTTTGGTATGGCCATGGGTTCACCATTATCTCCTATTCTAAGTAATATATTCATGGAAGATTTTGAAGAGAATATTGTGAAAAAATTCAGTAAACAACCAAAGACTTGGTGGAGATATGTGGATGATATTTTCATTATTTGGCCACATAACCGTATGGAACTAGATAATTTTCTAAATTATATAAACAATATCGAACCAACAATAAAATTCACTTTAGAAATCGAATGTAATAATCAATTACCATTCTTAGATGTCCTCATTAAAAAATCAGATAACAATTTGATAACAAGTGTATATCGTAAAAATACACACACCGACAGATACCTCAATTTTCAATCGAATCATCATACAAGTATAAAGAATGGAATAATCAAATCACTTCATGATAGAGCCAAATCCATATCATCGAACCACCAAATTTTCAATGCCGAAATGAACCATATAAAAGATGTTCTACAACTCAACACTTATCCGAAACATTTCATTGACAAAACAATACACCAAATTGAGAACAGACAGAATATACAACAAACACAAAGACAACCAACACTGATAACAAATGTAATCCCATACATTCCCGGAATATCTGAAAAAATTAAACGTGTTGGTGACAAATTTCGAGTGAAAACAGTGTTCAAGACAGAAAATACAATGAGATCGATTTTGACTCATACAAAACCGAGAAATGAAGAACAGTCATCAAAAAATTGTATATACAGTATACCATGTGTGTGGAAAATATTATACCGGTGAAACCAGCAGGCCTCTATCAGTAAGGATGAAAGAGCATAAGAACAATATAAAGAGAAGATATACTGACAAGTCAAAATTAGCTGAGCATATCCTTACTGAGAATGGACAACATATGGCCGATTGGAGTAATATTAAGATCATAGGAAAAGAAGACAACAACCAAAAACGGAAAATCAAAGAGTCTGCTTGCATTCTCCTGAACGGAGACAATAATATTGCTTCTTGTTCAGTTGATATAGATAGAACTTGGCATCCACTTCTGAAACTTGAATATGAAAATGGAAAATTCGATATCAATTAATGAAAACACCTTGTAACCAGAATTCCTCCGTCAGCCAAATTGTCACTTTTCAGTGTCAAAATCGGAAACATCGAAAAAAGTTTACGAAGAAAAATATTTCAATTGTGTTGAGAACGGGAGCAGATTCGTTCCCGAAACGTCCACCAAGATGAGTAGAGGTTTTATTATTATTAAATATATTTGTATTTCCTAAAATTTTTTCAAAGACAAGGTGTCACTGACCAATAGAGAATTTCTCTTTTAGGTATCTAAAGGTTTAATTTCAAGCGCAGTGACATTTTGGGACACATCCCAAATCTGTCCTTACTACAAATATATTGCAATAATTTTTAATAACTTCTACTCTATTTTTTAGAAACGAGGAGAGAAAATCCCATCAAAAGCTGAAAAATGAACTTGTTAATCGTTTCCATATTCTACGCCACTGGCGGAATAGAAATTTTATCACAATTTCTCGATTGTCCTATACTTTTCACATAAATAATGTACTCTTTCCTTATAACGATAAAGTCAATATTTCTTGATATATTTCAAGTTGAACATGAAGTTGCAATTTTTCTCAATTTTGATGTGTACTCAAATAACTTTGTCGATTTTTGGACCAGTGGATTGTATTTAATACGCAAATAAAACTTCAATCCGTATTAACAATGAATATATTGACAAAAATTAGATCAGATTAGATTAGATTAGACACCCTGTAACTCAGAGAGCAGCTACATTTTATTTAGGTGTTTCGGGTTGAATCTTCATAATTTGAAGTCAGGATTCTACTCTTAAATTATTTCCAATTGGTAATGAATCACCCTGTATGATTGGCGCTTTAATGATTCTCAACATCTCATTTATTTGGAATTTGCCTCCAATGTGATGTATAAGAATTATTCACTACAATACTATTTATATTGATTCATAATAGTTTTTATATTGTCTTAAAATCTATATTTTACATGTCCTACACTGTTGCTATGAGCCAAAAATATGTTAAATTCTTGACCTAACATAAAGAATGCAACATGCAAGTTTTATGTACTTGAAAGCTATCTCTGTAATGCTCCACATCTTCAATTCGCTTTCATCTTGAACTTTATAGATCATAAGAATTGAAGACTTACAAGGTGTATTATAAAAATCTTTTTTTGATTCAAATTCGGAACCAACAATATAATAGTCATTCTCAATTTTCAGTATGTTTTTTATTACAACAATAGATCCTCTTTTTAAAAAGCAGCAATCATCTGGGGAAGTTACTGATAATTTATAATCTTTGAAAACTACCTGAGAAAATTGTTGAGAATTTGAATGAGACGGTTGTAAAACAACACCACCAAAATGTTCTTTTTTAAAAATTGGGAAGTTCTCACAAGACCGTGGAGCAATTTTTAAGTTTTTTTCAACTTCCCCCTTTCGTCTGATAATCTGTTGAAGAGGTTTTTCATTTTTTCTTAGGTAGTTTTTGAATGTCTTCATATAGTTCTCAAATTTGAATGCGCTAAATATGTATAATGGTCCATATAGGCGGACATCATCTACTAAATGTAGTAAATTATGGACATTGTGTGATATATAATGAACCCCATACAAATTAGAAAAACCTTCAACAAAATATTTGAGGAGGCTGTCGGCATACTCCAGTTTTGATGGTTCGAAATAATGCTGAGATGACAACATGGTTAAGGCAACATGTAATGTCAAAAAATGTATATACTGATCATTACTGAGAATATTTTTTAAACAAACAGGACCTGTGTAAAAAATAAATTGACTACACTCGGTGGCCTTCCACCTCTTGCACTCATTTATACTTCTGGGTTTCCTTTTGAACTCAGTAGGAATATTTCTCTTTTGTGAAAGCACATTTTTTGATATTTTATTGATTTGCATAGAAGATAATTTATTTGGCGGTTTGCCAAAAACCCACAAATTCATAAGCATTTTTTTCACAACGCCCAAATAAAGCAAGTGCATAGGATCTAATGGAAATGATTTAATCATATCTAATTTGGGAATCTTTAGCAGAACAGAGATGCCCAAATGATGCTCTTCTTGTGTTTGATTTCTGAATTGCTCATCTGTACGAGGGACAAAATTTACATCAGGGAAATAAACAGAACTTTGAAAACTACCTTCAATCTGACATTTTGTACAGGAGAAGTCTCCTGTGTGACCTTTGATACACTTTATAAAGGATTTTGCAGGGGCGTCACAGATAAATCCTTTAATGACAACAACATAATTTTTATTTTTAAAAACTATTCCATCATTGAGAACATCTATGGACTCTTTCACAAAATCATTGAGGAACTCATTAGCATCATTTGGTTTTTGAAAACCATGGTAAATGCCAATTGCCTCTACAAAGTCATACTGATAGATACTAGCTAAAATTGGGTACAGTTGGCTGTTTGAACTTTCTGATATACTTAATCCATCGATATTGATGAATAGTTCAATAGAATCATAGGGAAAGCCACCCTGATCATGAAATATTTTACAAAGTAAGTTTTGAATACAGTTTTTAAGACCAAAGTGGTAATATTCGCCAGGTTCAATATACTTTATCCCTGAAGTCTTTGTTGTTGTTTCAAGTAGCGTTCTAGAATCTAAGGGTAAACTAGGGTGCATGGGTTTCAAAATACCCAATAACTCATTCAGTGCATTGTGAGGTATTTTCCGTTTTAATGCCCACTGTCTGAGAGATATGTTTATTGCATCTTTTTCTATCACTGGAGACAAGTTTTCAGTTGGAGGAAGCGATTCACGGGTGAAAGAATCAGGTTCTTCTGAAAATTCTTGATGTATAGATCCATCTGAAGATGGAACAAAAGAAGACCCTTGAAATAATTCGACAAGAGACTCGTTCAATTTTTCAATTGAAGATAAACCCAAAACGGAAGCACTCCCTCGATCAGCCCTAGAAATATGTCGGCTTGGTCCTGGATAGTCCAGTGTCTCCTGCAGGTTTTTCAATTCATTTGCAGCTCGTTTATAATACTTGCTGTATGAATCTTTTCGCCACATGATAGGTGTGTAACAGACTATCCTTCTCGTGCAAATCCCTTTTGTTTCAGACTTACCCTTTTATCACAAATAATATCCACAACACAGAAACACCGAAAACTACAATAATCAGCCTTAAAGCATGAAAGAGGCTCAAATCATGATATTGTATCATGCATCAAAATCGCAAAATGACAACGTACTACGTAACATTACGTAGCCTTAACCGATGTCAGTTGTCATTTCAAGGAACACGGTACTCAGCGTCACGGTCACAGAATGTGGTTGATGTATTCGTTATTCTGTAACACGGCTCTATGATTTATACAGTGTTGCGATAAGCAACAAAAGATCTGTATATTTCAGAAAATAATGCATTATATATATTATTGACAATTTTTAATTTCACTTGTAGATATTTCTGATATTTTGACGTGCGCCCTCGCGCGCGCATAACGGTTTATGGCCATGAACAATTTACGATAACTCAAACTCTAAAGCATAGAGCAGTAAAATTGAAATTTGATCCGGTGTACTTGGCAACGGCGCCAAGCTAGAACTAATAAAGGGGACAAACTTCTGTCTGTGTTCAGTTGTTGTATTGCTGTCCTTATCTATTGGTACAATAAACTCATTGCAAATTGAGAATCTCCAAAATTTCGTAAAAATAAATGGGTCGCCGTTTTTTCCCATTTTTCAAAATGAATGACTCAGGAACATGAGCAAAAAAAATCAGTTTTATCCCTGAATATTGCCCGTAAACGCCATTTGGTATGAAGATTTTGTGAATGAAAATAATAGTAGTATAACAAAGGGGGTTCTAGCACAGTCGAGTGAGCATCAAACACAACATATGCGACTTCGCCAAAACACATCAAACCCAACATGTGCGACTTCGCCAAAACGCATCAAACCACCCAACATATTATGCGACTTCGCAGAAATGCGTCAAACCCAACATATGCGATTTGCCGAAATGTGGCTAACCTACCTTGATAAGCCGAGTCGGTAGCATACCTAACCTATCTAAAATAGTTCCACCAGCCAGGGGCGTACCTAACCTATCTAATAACCCCACCAGGGTCGTACCTAACCTATCTAATAGCCCCACCAGGGTCGTACGAACCCCCATAAATATTTTCGGGGGGTACACAGGTCCACATCCCCAATGACCCGCCCCACACCGTTTCAATGTCCCACCCCGACCTACAACATACGTCATGCGTCATACGGTGAAACGTCAAAACGATGAAACGTCAAAACGATGAAACGTCAAAACGACGAAACGTCAAAACGACGAAACGTCAAAACAACGAAACGTCAAAGCGATGAAACGTCAATCGGCATCGAGGTTTCCCAACAGGATTTCAGGAAGAAATAAAGTTTTTTCATAAATAATAATGATGAGATTTTTATTGAGAGAGAGATCACAAATTATTTTGGTAGCATATTTTCAAACCATTCATATAAAATATCAACGTTTCGTAAACTACAACTATGATTGGAGTCACCCCAACAGCGACGCAGGTGATGCATACAGGATATCTTGGTGCTATTCTGGAAAGTTGGAACAACCCACCATGAATCATCGAAATCCTCCAGATTCACAACTTTTGCATGTACATTGAATGGAGCTAATTTTTCAATCAACAATTCCTTCTTCTGATAGCCTCGCACATAAATGATATCAATGTCACACAAATTCTCCCGGAGAATATCATCTTTCCACAAAGCCTGAAGAATATCTCAGACCATGAACGTTTTTCTCCAAGAAACAAACCCCACATCGGTCTTCTTTGCTCAGCAATGAGAATGGTTTTTTTGGCAACAGTAAATAATTACTACATTGAACACCAATTCTTATAGCAATCTCCTTTGGGTGAAATTGCTGTTCAACAACAAACCCCTGAATGTCTACGAACGCAACTCTCATGATGAATATCTGACTCAAACTGACGATGAAATCGAATCAGTTCCACTTTTTAATAATTTCACTGAGCGGGAGGTGTTCGATAATGTTATCGTGAACAATGATGCAATAGGCGCGAGTATTGGCGGGAAAACCTTGGGAAGCTTCAATTTCAAGTTTGACGTCGACGCTGGAACTTTTAACACTTTCATCACGTCGAGAACAATCTATAACGAAAATAGGCTGTTTACCGGAAAATTCGGCATAACCGAGGAGTGGGGTATGTATGGTGGTATTTTTGTAACTATACCCGAATTGAGAATAGTTAAAGTAGGCTTGGGGAAAGGCTCCTTTATTGAAGGCCAAATGCATCTTTTCCTTTGGGTAACTTTCTCCGTTGAGTGTTAATGTGATATTTGTAATGTCCACATGATTAAAAACTGTTGGATCATTATTCACTTTATTTTGATCGTGGTTTGTTTGAAAGCAAACGATGACATATCGAGGGCTTTCGAGAAACGATGAAGTTTTGACAGCCCATATTTCATTGGTGGCACCTGTGGTGAGAGAAGGCAGCATATGCAATTCCCATTTTCTGAAGGGTATAAGGATAGGAGTGTCAGCCTTGATTGCCTTCAGAAGTTGTAATTTAATTTGATCGTTCGGATACAATCTTTTCACTTTGAGTTCCACATTTTCGATGTCCAATTGTACTTCTGTGTCAACAGTCGCCCCAATAGCTTCAGTGATTTTGAAGCAGTTGTTATCGTTTCCTGCTCGTACTAAACGAATTGAATGCTTGCCATAGGAGACGCACTCGTAATCGTTGAAAATGTTTAGTAAGTGCTTCAGAGGAATGAGCATACTGAACGTTAATTCCACTCCATTGATGACATTAACATTATTGGGGTAGGTCCAACCTGCTATAACTAAATGTTTTGAATCTTCGGCAGTATAGCATAGATATCCTTTAACGGTGCTGACAGTTCCAACTTCACGTTCACTTCACGTCAGATTCCAATTCTTTACCATTTTGATCATAACTGATGGATTGGAACATATATGCCCCAGCATTATTGACAAAAGATACACGTCCAGCACCTTTAGTTCGAGTGATTTTTCCACTAATGTGTAGCATACTATCATACAGAGCATCGAAGGCATCAGTCTGATTAATATTGATTTCTATAACATCATTGTTACGAAAAGACTTGACATAGGGGTAGTATGTCCGCCATTCCACCTTTTGTATGGATTCATCTAGGTGAGGTTTTCGGAAGATGTTAAACACTTGTGCAGATAACATGGTAGCCGAGAGACTTGAGAAATTTTATATTCTGCAGACTGAGCTGCCGAGTGTGACTGATGAAGGTCTTCTTGAAGACTTATGGCTGGGAAACAGTGGAGCGGCTTTTATAAACACCTAACACCATAATGGCTTCAGCTCCAATCGAATGATGATTTCTTCGTTTCGAAAATTGACCAATTGAAAGTTTTGATCGAGCACTTTGAGTGTGATATTATGAATTTCACATGTATGAGTAGCGATGGGCAGATAGATGAGATGATTTGGCGTTTCGTCGATGGCGTAGCCTGGATCGGCGTCGATAGCGAATTCGTAGATCGTGTGGGATGGTCTGTCGTTGTAGAAGGCTCCAGAGGTAATGTTGCTGTCCACATGAATCGTTCGTACTTTTATAATGTTCACAGGCTGATCGGATACATGGTGAATGTCACGTTCCAAAATTCTAGGTGAGAATCCTAATATGTTTGCTAAACTATTGTTCCGAGTGAAATCGATTGCATGGTGCTTACAAAAAATTTCACTTTTCAAAGTATTATTATTCGGTCTGAGATAGAAAAAGTCTTCGGGCTTCTCTGTCGGTGGTGAATTTTTCTTTTGCGAAGTTGGTACGACAAGATCTTTTCTGAGCAACCTTTCAATATCTTCAATTTCGTAAGCTCCAACAGGAATATCAATACTTTTTCTTTTGCCTTTGTTACCATTCTCGAAATAATCAAACTTTGTGTCCTTTTCAATATTAGGTATGCTGTTGTATGAATGAAAACTGAGTAAAGCTAAGCCATAATCAGAATCAGACTCTAATTGAATCGGTGGGGAGAAATCGATGGATAGCGTCGAAGTACGACCCTTCAGAGTTAATATCATAGACATGATTCTTGATTGGTGTGTAGGAAAGTAATAAGATTCAATTCATCAAACACATTCATTTATTTGGAATGTAGTAAAAATGCTAAACATAAATGTCCACAATTGATTTGATTATAATTTTGATATTGTTTATTGTTATATAAAATATCAACGCTGCGTCCGAAATATTCAGCCAATTCTCCTGGCGGCTTCAAATTACCATAACTATCGAAATAACGAACCGTGTTTCCAACTTTTCTATAAGCCACCCAATGTGTACCTGAATTAATGGAGGAATCTAAATTCACCACTGCACACTCGCAACGTCGTGGTCGGTTAGGCAGAGTGTCTCGCATGAAAACACCTCGAAAGTATGGTATTTTCAGCTTTTTTGCATACTTTATAATCTCTCCATCATATAATGCTCTATCGGGCAGCTCAGCTAGAAGTTTTTTGACTGACGCTTCTTCAAGTATAGACCTCTGCCTCCTTTGACACATTTCGGAGTCGCATTCTTCTTCAAGTATAGACCGAATCCTTTACGTGTTTTACGCAGATACACACCAGACCCTAAATGCTCCATAGCTTGATTGTGACGCATATCTTCCTCCATTTTTTTCTTTGCATTCTTGGCATCGATGACTGTCTTTGCAATGGCACTAGCTCCCCCAGCCAACGACCCTAAAGCCGAGAGGCCTGCGAATAGCGGGATTAGCGGTAGAAATCCTCCACTTTTTCCCGCCGATGATGATGATGAAGTCGTCGGTAAAGGTATAATTCGAGGTATTCGTATTCTCTTTCGACCTCCAACTTTTTTTATCGCGTTTCGAGCTGCACGCAAAGCTGCTACAGATGATCGATTCAAACCACTACCCTGATGCAGATCGTTATTATCATTACCATGACTAAATGTTTGTTTTTTCAAAACGCCAAGTATATTGTTTACAATTTTTGAAAATGGGTGTTGCTTTTGCCCCATACCCATACCGAGTTTACGTTTCGCCTTCATGCCTGTGGTGACGAACCAAGCTGCTGCTTTCTCACCAAATTTCGCGTCCTTCGATTTGACTCGTTCCCACGCTCTATTTTCCAATACGTGATCGGCCTTATGACGTTCCTCCACAGAGGTGTTTTCAGAGTATGCGATATCGTGTTCTTTACAAGCCTCATCCAACGGATTGATACCCGTATCACCACGCTCTAGTCGCTTTTGTAATTTGGTTCCAGGACCACAATACGAATAACCGGGTAGATGTAGTTCGAATGGTAGTTTATCGATTAATGAATTTACCACACCCTCTCCACGATAGATCAACATTAAAAATGACTAATGATGTTACGAGATATCGATATTTATTATGAATTTGAATGTGGTATGTCTCACATCATGAGGACCGTTCAGCAGAAAAACATCCTACCAATCGAAAACTTGGACCATCTGAATGATGGTGCAGGTGCGAGAGATTCAAGTGAACATGGTGCTTTATTACCAAACTCATTTCGTGCAATCATCTGCGGACCGAGTGGATGTGGAAAAACAAATGCCGCACTGGCACTGCTGTTTCATCCTAATGGCGCCAAATTTGAAAACGTATACGTGTACTCAAAATCGCTGTATCAACCCAAGTACCAGCTGCTCGAAGAGGTATTGAAGGCAGTCAAAGGAGTAGGTTATTTTCCATACAAAGATAATGATGAAATCATATGTCCCAACGAAGCAAAACCAAATTCCGTCTTCATTTTCGATGACATTTCTTGCGATTCACAACAAAAAATTCAAGAATATTATTCAATGTGTCGACATCGAGGTATTGACGCTATATACATTGGCCAGACATACAGTTTTGCTAGAAAGCAAATGCTTCGAGATAATTGTAACCTGATTGTGCTATTTAAACAAGACGAGGTGAATTTGAAGCATGTGTTTGATGAACACGTCTCCCCAGACGTCACATTCGATGAATTCAAGCGACTTTGTGCAGATTGTTGGTGTGAAAAATATGGTGCAATGGTTATTGTCAAGGAGTGTGATCTGACAGGGCTTCGACAAGTTTATAAAAGTATGATTACATTGTGATGTATCATATTCATAATCATGAAACCGTCCAGCAAAGAGGTCGACGTCATTCGCAAAAATAAAATCAGTGAAATAGCCCAGGCTATAAGGAAGAAATATCTAACTTTGAAATTAGGTAGGTCTGAGGAGGATGAGACAATACAGAAATTTTTCCAACCAATATCTACACCCCTGAAAAAACTAGTATCGACAAAAAGTCGATTAATTGATAGTGGCATAAAAAATGAGCCTTCAACACTATCGAAAAAAGAAGAGCTGAAAGTATGGAATGAAAGTGAAAAAACTGAAAAAGAAGATGAAGAAGAGAAAGCATCGGAAATTCAATTTCAAAAACTTGAACGTATTGCTAGCGCTAGCGGTAAAAGTGATGATGGCGTGTTCGAGGAAGATGAGGAATCTGAAGAGCCTGATGGTGACACCGATGTAATTGATCCCGCAGCTATTGAGTCATACCTTGAGCAGTATCCTGTGATGAGCATTCGATTCATGAAAGAATATTGGACAGAGGACGAAAAAATAGACAAAGTATATGGCCCCATATACGATATCAGTAATTCAAAATGGCGTCTTGGATATAATGAAATTGATTTTGATGGTCGTACAGGCTACATCAAAATTGCTGGAAAACAAGTGAGAGGGACGCCTGGAATATATGAACTGATATTCTACGATGTACCAGAAAATTTCAATAAAGAAGATCTGAATGGATATAAACAAATTTTGGAACTTTCGAATGCCCACAAGAATGCTAGCGGAAAACTGAAAGGTACCAAAAGATATAAGTATAAGGAAATCATTAGACCCATGTTCATACCTCCAACATCATCATCGAGACGTTATACAACGGAACATGGTTTAAATATCCAATTGAGAAATTTGCCGACGAAATTCCAATCGCCAATGTTGTCCTACAATACTAAACCTGTGGAATACATTTACTGGGATGACCCCAATGAATTGTGTGAAAGATTAAAATTGCTCATAGCCTCGAAAAATGCAGGAAATACCTCTCTGGACAACGAGATTGTATCAATCATTGACGTATTGAAGGAGGCCAACATCATACAATAGATACAGACTTTCGCATGGATATTGAGGTCATTTCAAAGATGACTATCGATAAGTTCGGACGTAGTTCGAATGGAAAACGCAAACTGGTGGTAATTACATCTCCGAGCGTCGGTGGTGGACTATCGTACACTTCTAAAGGGGATATAGATTTTGGCAATTTGAAATTGTGTAATGTCAAAATGCCAAATTTGAAAAACGATGTCGCCAACAAGGAATATGTAGACAATATTAAAATATATGTAGAACAGACTATTTCACAAATAAAAACAGATTTCAAGATTGCGTTCGATGATTTTGGTGATAAGGTACAAATTGCGATTGATAGTCTCAAAAACGAATCGATAAAACTAGAGAAGATGTTCGATTCACATCGAATCAAACTGGAAACATTCAATTCAAACTTGATACAATTGTCGATGATGCTACAGAAAACAACCAGCTCGATGACAAACTTTCTAAGTATATCATTACCTAAACTGGAGAAGGACATCGTTTTGAATTCAAAGGCAATTCTGGATATTTCCGAGGTGCAGGAGAATATCAATGGAACTATTGTCGATTTGAAGAAGCGTCAGCAGCAAAGTTTTGAATCTGAACAGCTTCTCACCAATATCGTCACAGAGATCAAAGATGATCTCGCAAAGAATGTGTATTCCACCATTGATCCGCAAACAAAAATTCCAAACAAACACACACACACACACACACACAACCATAATTAAAGGTATAGACGACTTGTGGCAAATGGATCTAGCAGAAATGCGACAGTATGTCTCACACAAGAATCGAAATTTCAAAATGATTATGATTGTGATTGATTGTTTCTCTAAATATGTATGGACGCGTCCATTGAAAACGAAAACTGGCGAGGAAATAACCAAAACGTTTGCAGACATTTTAGCGCACACAAAACGATGTCCAAAAAATCTGCAAACAGATCAGGGAACTGAATTTTACAATAGCAAATTCCAAAGTCTAATGAAATTGCATAACATAAACCATTACAGTACGTACAGCGTCAAGAAGGCTGCAATAGCAGAACGTGTAATTAGAACTTTGAAAGAAAAACTATTCAAATACTTTAGTTTGAATGCCACCTACAGGTGGATAGATGTACTACCCACCATTACAGAATCCTACAATGATACACACCACAGTACGATTGGTTGCAAACCATCGCAAGTCGATAAATCCAATGAAAAACAAATTCTCAATAGATCTTATACACACTTGAAGATTGTTGGCCCGCGAAAATTCAAAGTTGGTGATATTGTACGCATATCCAAGGTCAAGCATATTTTCGAAAAGGGGTACACCCCAAATTGGACGACAGAGTTATTTAAAATCGTCGAAGTCAAAATAACGAATCCCACCACATATCTGTTGGAAGATATGCATGGGACGGCAATCAGGGGGGCCTTCTATGATGAGGAGTTGCAGAAAACCAAGAATCCCGACATCTATCTCGTGGAGAAAGTGATGCGAAGAAAAGGCCAGAAGCTGTACGTGAAATGGTTAGGTCTTGATAGATCTCACAACAGCTGGATTCAAAATACCGATTTAGTATAGGATGTTATAGAAAATACGAACAAATCTAGACAATTCAGGGGGCCTTTTCACCACCACCACCACCACACATTCCATGTTTTCGCACGAAAAACATAAGAATTACCATAACAATGATATCACATTGGAAAAAACAAAAAAAACGAAAAACATCACGCCATAATCACGTGATTCCAACAATTCAATGGTATCTACCTGTTACACATAAAAAATATAATGAAGTAGTTCAGACGGCTTTCGATATGTGGCAGAATGCATCTAAATTAACATTTAAAAAAACTCGTCCCAATCGCATCAATCCAGACATTACAATTTCGTTTGGTAAAAGAAATCACCTTCTTCGCATTGTATGTATGGGAAGTGTGAATTGTGGATTCAAATTCGATGGGTCGAGTGGTGTCTTGGGGCATGCCTTCTTCCCGAAATCAGATTCGTCATGCATAGAAGTTCACTTGGATAGTGATGAGAATTGGTATGTAGGCAATGGAACAGTACCAGATGGTTATACGAATTTACTTATGGTTCTTGTACACGAGATTGGTCATGCTTTGGGGATATACCATAGCGATGATGCGACTGCAATCATGTATCCATGGTATCAGGGTGAAACAAAGCCCCTACAAGATGATGATTTATATGCAATCCAAGCGCTGTATGGTTTCAAAGAACGCTACGCCCTCATCCCAAAATTCGATTCAATGACATCGACAACAGCATCACAGATGATGACGTCAAGCACCCCTCAAATCAACGTTAATACAAAAATCGTACTCCCATTATCTACTACTACTACTACTACTACCCCAGACATTGAATTGGCTTACAGTCCGGAATTTCACAACCATCGAATGTATGTAATTTCTGAAGATATGGTATGGAAAAATGATATCGGTAGTAGAGATGCAAATATGCATAGTAAACTGCTGAAGGAAAAAATGCAATCTGAACCGCTACATGAATATCTCCCAAAAGAATTGACTAAAGTGAATCACGTTTTTCAAACAACGTCTGGAGATCTATTTGTAGTAAGTGGAAATAAATTTTATTCGAGCTATTTTCCAAACTTGCAAATCAAACGAAAAATTAATCTCAATTTACCTGGACAATCTGAAATAAATGCCGCCTTCCAAACGAATACTGGAAAAATCTACATGTTCTTGAACAATTCGTCTTTCATTGAATACCATCAGCATGAAGATGATTATCGTTTAGTCAACAGAGGACGAATTGAGGATATTTTTCCAAATATACCAAGCGATATTACTTCAGCATTCCGCTACATTGACGGACACATATATTTTTTCAAAGCAAGTACATACTTCAAGTACAATGAATTTCAGAGAAAGCTAGTTGCGGTTGGAGACTTTGATTGGAATATGTTTAACATTAATTGTCCAAACCGAGGTATTCTACATGAACTGAAAACTCTACTTTCAAAAGTGATTTCTTTTTATGAATAATTTTCACAGATGTTGTATATAGGGGGAAATAAATAAAGCACAGGAATTTTCAAAATGTTTTTCATTTCATTTTCTAGTGAAAACATTTCAATATATATTTATAGTAAATATTCAAATCATATACAATTGTGTAGGTGTGTGTGTAACATTTTCCTCAAAAAATACAAATTGATGAGACATGGAGAAGTTCGATTAATTCAAACTGTAATGACCCCAGGGAAGTGTATCGAACGAATTGGCTAAAAGTTTTCTCTTATCATCATGTGGACTTAGACCGATTTTCGATTGTTTAATAGAAAAAACTTCATGCTTGTATGAGCGTATTGTTTGTTGGGTTACAGTCTTTTGCGCACACTCCTTCAGACAATTTACGTAATCGTCGAATGTTAGTTTATTTTTGACTACACATTTTTTCACCCCTTTAGATTTTTTAGTCATCCCGAAATTTTTCAAGTCATTATCAATTTGATCTTTACTATACCCCTTTCCCTTCAAGCGCTCCCGCTCTCTATCAATGTCCTCCTCATCCATAGATAATTTGAAAGTATACATTTTAGATCGTAACCCTACGAAATGTGTAATTATTTTACCATTAGCCTCGTCCTTCATCAAACCTAGAACCTTTTTGTTGACCTGCGGAATCCCATAGACATTGTCTGGAGCATAATCAGATGTATCAAATCTATTGATATTCTCTAGAATAACTTCTCTATATACATCCTCGCATGACAGCTCATAAAAAAAGCTATCTGTATCTGTATACATGAGCTTGCATTTATCAGCTTCCATGTGAGTTAGCATGAAATTATAGTGGAAATCATACATGATAGTTTTGGAGATATCTAGGATAGCCATACCAATGTATAGAGGCTTATTAAAGATTAACTCACACTTTTTCATCTCAACGGCTACGAGGTTTTCGTCGAAAATTGTGCGCTGCTGGAATTGTGGACTCGATATTAGATTTTTGAGGCCATAACGACCTTCATACTTTCTTACCAATTTAACTATGCGATGATTGCGAATGTTTTCCATAGTCTTTCCAAAGACGGCGTTATTCATCAATTTCCTCAGATCCTTTTCAAAGGCACTCGTGGCCATTGTTCTTAATCGAGTATTCAAGTCTATGTAGGATTTCAACCACGTCGACTGTTTGAATTTTAGAATCTTGTGGATTTTTGTTAATTTAAGACCGTGTTCGAGAGCCTGCTTCAAGTTTCTGTAGTGTAAAATGTATTCTTTTTTATTGTGTAGAGTTGTCATTAATTTAGGTAATTTGGAATCTGGCGGAGTGCGGTGTTCAGGACAAAACGGAAAGTCTTTATGCGCATCATGTAATGTTGTCGGATATTCCAAATCTACTTGGAGAATATAGCCTTCAGGACTGTCATCCGGAATTTGAGTTACATCGATGTTGGTGTTCTCGACCCAAGTGAACTCCCCATACGGTAGGGGTTCGCTCATGGCTTTCCCATACAAGTTATTTACGTCTAGATAGAGCAGGTATTTTGATGGTTTCTCGGGATCATATTTTGACATATACTTGTTATTCGATTCAGAGTATCTATTGCTACAAACCGTTATTCCCCCACGAATCGCCTTTTCAACAAACATCAACATATCTACATCTTTTAGAATTTGTAATTTGCACCCAGTATACTTGAGCATACAACTCCAAGTATACGAGGGCATCGTAATGTACCATGCGGGGTCGAGATGATATGTTTTCCTACATGATTCGCGAAAATTTTCCATTATATCAGCTAGAAGGAGAATATCGGTACGCATATACAAATCACTATATTCTCCAAGCGATTTGATGTCGAAATATTCCCAAACCTTTTGAGCATGAGCGTAATCGTCATCTGAAATATTTGAATCGTTCAATATATTGTGAAAATTTTCAATGCTTGGTAGCTTGGTTTCGTTTAATTTCTCCTCATTATCAATATAATCGTAGGGAAAAACACCTTTTCGTGTTAAAAGATTGAATTGAGCCTCATTCACATTACTGAATTCTTTCCTTAGAATCTTCAATTCATCTAGTTTCAAAGTTGATGCTAGAGTATCTAGACCGGTACCCAAGAAACGCAATGAATCAATAAATCTAAATTTTATTGATGTTTCTGAATCATATTGAGTGAAGGAGATGTATTTTTCCCTATTTATTGGGAGTACGGTGACGTGTCCACGCTTGGAAATATCTCGAATAATAAAGTGCGAATCATACCCGGAGAGATTGTGGAATGTTATTGGTACAACAAACAATTTTCTAAATCGGAGGTTACATGACTGGTGCGCATGACCGCGAACTGCGCCAGAAAAATGACAGTGGTCGACTACTACAATGTCCTTATCCGTGAATTTCTTTTCGCAAATATGACAAATAGTTGCTCTACAGATATCTGGATTCGCAATCATTGGTACAATGTTTTTGAATTTCGATTCCACAAATTTGGCAGCATCCGCCATTTCGTTTGCAAACCATTCCATACAATCTCCACCTCGATAGCTCCTATAAAATGAAAGTGTGTCGTCGTAGGAACATTTGAAATAATATCCTGCACTATAGGCCTTGTGGTGTTGATACTTGAGAATTGTTCTCGAAATTTTTGTATTACATTTTTTCAGCTGTGATTCGAAATCGGCATAAATTATAAATGGACATGTTTGCTGATAAATGTGATCTCTAAACTCGACAGCATCATATTTTGGAAAAGAAATTTTTTCGTTATTTATATTTTCACATAGTACACTATGCTCATCTAGTTTTTCCTGACTCAAGAAATAATTCAGACATCTGTCGCAGATATATTTTTTCACCTTTGTTTTGCTGAGCTGACTAGATAACAAACGAGACAAGTCTTTTATCCAACAGTAATGATATCTAATTGTATTACTCGCATTATTATTACCTTCAGCTAATGTTGATGGTGGATCATAATCATTCATTTTTGGAAAGTATTTATCCTGAATTAATAATAAATTGATATGTTTGTCTAATTTATGCTTTGTTAGCCTTGCAGGTAGTACTGTAAAATCTACATTCCGATCAATCACATTCAATTCTAGAGTGTAGACGTTGACTGAAATATTATTAAGTTTTTCGAATTTTGAAATTTGAGTCAATTTCATTGGTATGTCTAACCCTTTCATATTCAAAACTGTAGAATATTTTGGATATTGTGTCATTCTTTGAGGATTTCTAGGTGCAGGATATAGAGCACTGACTATGCTCCAGAAAAAGCATGCATCATCATTGTTTTGTACATTGACGCAGGCATGCTTTTTTTCAATTTGTTCGGGTAATTTGATATAGGACGAGCCATTCCCCATTTCAAATCGATTGATTGCTACCTCTAGGGAAATTATTTCACTCAAGGCCCACCCACTTTTTTTCTCAGAAAATTCGCTCAATTTATTCAGGATGACATCGATTCCATTGATTTTAAACCATTCATCTAGATCCGTCCCTGCATCTACAACTGTATTTGGTGTATTGAAATGTTTACGATCGATTATCTCTTCATCATTTGATTTTTTTACGAAATCACCGCAAAATGTAAAATTTATTTTGAGCATTGTTGAATTATCTAAAATTTTCAATATTTTCTTCTTTATAAGTTTCGATGCATCTATGAGGAAGTCTTCAATCTCCTTGTGATTCAAATTCACAACGAGCCCCGTCTGAATTCTCGAGTCGAAAATCGATTCTACATTAATCCAACGAACAGATGATCTCAATCCTGAACCTACATGACCCCGTTTCATTTTTGCCATGAGAAATCTAACACGTTTCAGCTCCCCAATCTTTGCTTGTAATTTTCTCTTTTGTCCAATCGAAAGTCCGAATTTTTCCACTACCGAAAGACATTTTCTGATTTGTGAATTTATTAGTTTCAATGGATTTGTATAACCGCTTTTGATTTTTGAAAGGGTCTCATCTGTTTCCGCGAGAACTTTATCAAAATTTTCCATGTCGTATCAATTTATATTTTTTTGATGAAAATGTTACTCACTTTTGGCTTTTGATTATTTCAAAGGATGCCGCCGGGTGTGGCTTTCCAACTGCGATGAGGCCTTTGAATATTAATGCGTATCCACCAGTTGAGAGCTCTTTTGTGTGAGCGGCGTATGCTTCAGTTACTCTTGAAGGCAGGAAAACCACAGAGTCCTGCAGTTCAAGCAGAATAGACACCCGAAATTTTGTTTCAACGCTCTTTGCTGAGATGATGGGGAAAGGCACTCCGATTTTCAATTCTCCAATCTTTGTGATTGGTTTTCTTTCTGCAATACATGAAACGGTGTTCAATGAGGATAGATCCATCTGGAAATTATTATAAAATTGTGTATTAATAAACGAGAATTTGGATTGATATCAAAGGAATAATTCTGAGAAGAATATAATGAAAAAATACTCACTGTTATTGGTCAGCTGATGTGGTTCACACACACAAAGGTTGATTATTGCTCGATGTCTTCGAGGTGTAGCAGGAATAATGATTTTTGGTGATGGTGATTCGGTTATATAGCACGCATGAAAAACATCGAAATTTGGTAACCGCAGAAAAATAGATAAATATTTGTTCAGTTCAAAAATATTGTTGAAAACAAAAATTGCGGTTTTTCTATAAAGGTAAGAATATTTTTCACCTATCATGCTAATCTATAATAATAACCTTCGATGAAAATACACAATATTGATTAGAATTTATTTCATTTCATTTGGAAAAACATCAAATAATATTGATTACAATTAATATAATGTGAAATGCATGTAACAGATTGTTTGATAGCTCAAATGGTTTTTTATGCTTCATTGTCGGCTGAGGTCGTGTGGCGGTTCTGAGGATGCTGTATGCTTCAAAAAAACTGACATCTTCATGGGTTTTATCGTAGAGTTTTATATTAAAATATGATCTGTGGTACTTGTATTAGGATTACATCTGAGTATCGTCGAATTCTCCTAATATTGTATGCAGTTCTTATAAAAAATATTATATTTCAAAATAACCATAGTTTTTTCACAGTTGGTGATGATACTGGTATGCTGCGAGTAGTGATTACTTTTTCCAATAAAGATATTCTCGAAAAATTTCTAATCATCAGCTGTTTATCTTCATATTGTTTTATTGTATGATTGAGTTCCTTTATTTTCTTTTGGAATTCTTCAAGCTGGTGTCTATACTCTATCGACGCCATTTGAAAACTGTTTGAAAAACATTCGTCTATAACATTTTTTATGTTGTAGGTCAGGGTGGAACATTGAAACGGTGTGGGGAAGGCCACTGGGGAAGTGTTGAGGTGGACCCTGGACCATTGTGGCGTTTCATCGTTTTGACGTTTCACCGTATGACGCATGACGTATGTTGTAGGTCGGGGTGGGACATTGAAACGGTGTGGGGCGGGTCATTGGGGATGTGGACCTGTGTACCCCCCGAAAATCTCGATGTCGATTGACGTTTCATCGCTTTGACGTTTCGTTGTTTTGACGTTTCGTCGTTTTGACGTTTCGTCGTTTTGACGTTTCATCGTTTTGACGTTTCATCGTTTTGACGTTTCACCGTATGACGCATGACGTATGTTGTAGGTCGGGGTGGGACATTGAAACGGTGTGGGGCGGGTCATTGGGGATGTGGACCTGTGTACCCCCCGAAAATCTCGATGCCGATTGACGTTTCATCGCTTTGACGTTTCGTTGTTCTGACGTTTCGTCGTTTTGACGTTTCGTCGTTTTGACGTTTCATCGTTTTG
This sequence comes from Gastrophysa polygoni, assembly GCA_963576655.1. Taxonomy (NCBI): domain Eukaryota; kingdom Metazoa; phylum Arthropoda; class Insecta; order Coleoptera; family Chrysomelidae; genus Gastrophysa; species Gastrophysa polygoni. Next base: position 33,790,865 of record OY755084.1, on the reverse strand, counting down.
ACGTTTCATCGTTTTGACGTTTCACCGTATGACGCATGACGTATGTTGTAGGTCGGGGTGGGACATTGAAACGGTGTGGGGCGGGTCATTGGGGATGTGGACCTGTGTACCCCCCGAAAATATTTATGGGGGTTCGTACGACCCTGGTGGGGCTATTAGATAGGTTAGGTACGACCCTGGTGGGGTTATTAGATAGGTTAGGTACGCCCCTGGCTGGTGGAACTATTTTAGATAGGTTAGGTATGCTACCGACTCGGCTTATCAAGGTAGGTTAGCCACATTTCGGCAAATCGCATATGTTGGGTTTGACGCATTTCTGCGAAGTCGCATATTATGTTGGGTGGTTTGATGCGTTTTGGCGAAGTCGCACATGTTGGGTTTGATGTGTTTTGGCGAAGTCGCATATGTTGTGTTTGATGCTCACTCGACTGTGCTAGAACCCCCTTTGTTATACTACTAATCATTAGAACTTTTTGATCGTTACTATTGATTTATTCATTACGACAATGTCCTTCGAATGATTTTTATATTTATTTTTTTTTTTCATTTCGATATTTTAAAGCCCAAAATGGTACATCCCTTCGACCTATAGTTCGGGTCTGAATAGAACGTACGCAAAAAGTACGTACTTTGGACGTATGAACCGTACGTACTAAGTATGTACATTTTTTACGTTTAATGGACGTACAATAAACATCCGCGGACGTAAATACGTAAAATGGCCCTAAAATGTACGTCCCTAGGACGAACTATGCTGTCTGGGCAATGTGACGTCCTCCTGTGCTAGGGTATGGGAGGTCTCCACATTGGATCCCTCTCGGAGTGAAGATTCGGAAGGCCCTTAGAGTCTTCCGAGGACGAGATTCGACCGTCCCGTCGACGAGGTGCTTTATTATTTTGGTGGTCCATATTGCTCCCATGAGAGAGGGGGACATGAAGGTCACCACACGAGGTGCCCCCTTCACGTGTGGAAGGCTGTATAAAAGTGGGTGCGCCTGTTCCCCAGAGTTTTGTCGCTAGTGGTCGAGTTCCCCTCGACCATTCATCCCTTCAGCGCGCACTATACCTTATGATGAGGGATGGTTTTCAAAGTGACCTTACCATGCGGCCCAGGCGGTTAAGCCAAGACCGCTGTGCCTCTCGTGACGCATACCACCATGGCGTCCTGTGGGTCGTTGCAGTTACGAGCGGTTCACGGTTTGTGCTGTGGGCTGGTCCACGGTGGTAACTTCTGGCAAAGGATTCAGGAAGTTTTTAGGCCTCCGCACCCTACGTATGGTTACCACTAACAAAGACCGTGAGGCTCTGGCTGTCCTCCTATCCGCTACCTTGGAGACGCGCCTGAGTGATATAATTCATCCTCTACACCTCCCTTTCCTAGAGAATGACCTCCACTATGGCCACTTGTGAAGGGCTTCCTGTAGACAAAAGAAAATGAACTAAAAATTGATCGGATAATCCGTTGAGAGGGTATAGGGGAAATTATATGAGTATTGAACTCATCTATAAAATGGAATTAAATATCCAAGGATGAATTATGATTGAGAAGAAATGAACCCAAATTATTATTAATATGCATTATTCATAGTTGAATACCAATAGGGTTGTGTAATATTATTTGAACATCGAATATCTTTTACACCAATATGACTGAAAAGAACTGCAATTTCAAGGTGAAATAAACATTTCTACAACTATAACTCTCTTATTCCTATGATGTCGACAGGCCTGTCTATGAATTTATATTTCACAATCGTTTCGTTCATCGTTTTTGATTGTACAGTTCGGATTGTTCACCGCGACAACTGAAACAGGACCCCTGAACCACGAATCAAGTTTTTGACGACCTTAATTAGTTGATAATACGAGATTTCCTGGTTCAATTTTCAACTCTTTTGACTTGAGGTCTAGAATTTCACAATTTTTCTCTGCCTTTTCGAGATATCCTTTGGCTCTTTCCTGTGTCAACTGCAGTCTATACCTAATTTCCTGATCGTAGGAATCAAGATTATAAAGAGGATCTACACGAGCACCATTCAAGATTTCCGATAGATTAGCTTTTTTACCGAATAATAATTCAAACGGTGTGTAAATGTGATAAGTACTGGGGGTTGTATTATAACAGAACGTAAAATATCGTGTCCAAACACCCCAATCTGTGTATGCGTCATTTACATACATTCTCATGAATTCATTGAGTACACGATGATTTCGTTCACAGCCTCCAATACTTTGACTATGATAAGCAGTATGTGTTATGCTGAATGTTCAGTAATTTTGCAATGTTCTGAAAAAGTTCGTTCTTGTATTCGGTACCCAGATCCGTTCTGATTTCTTCCATAGGCCCGTATATAAGAATAAAATTTTCAAAAATGGCTTTAGCTACTGTAGATGCTTCTTCATCCGGAATAGGTTATATTGAAACGTATTCAGCTGACTCACATTGAATAATTACGGCATTTGACCTGCATCAGACTTTTGGAAAGGCCCTATTGTATCTATGCAAACAGTGTCAAAAGCTGTCTGTGGGGTGGGTGTAAATTCAAGTGGGTCCGTGTGGCTCGATGTCGTTTTATTTACTTGACATTCATGACATTCTTTACAGAATTTGGCAACGTCACGTGACATGTGCTTCCATCTATAAAACGCTTTAAGTTTTTTGAGCAGCCGTTTTTGACCGCAATGACCTCCATACAAAGGATCATTATGAAAATTTTCAATTAACTTCTCTTTTTTATTCCTACTTGTAATCAATACCAGAGCATTGCAAAGTATAATTGTCACATTTTTAAGCATTTTATCTCCTATTCCATCAAATTCATTAACAGTGCACTGACTGAATGTTTCATCTTTCGAATTCAATCCGAACTCAGGAAACTTGCAATCACCAGCCATATTCTCAAGCTGAGATAATATCTGCTCTAATGCAAAATTACCTTAGATAATTGGAAGCTTGCCTTGAGCGCTCGTTTTCCTCTTGTGACTCAAATTTTATCAGAGGCAGTATCAAAGTATTATTAGGCACGAATATTTCGAATTTATCAATTGTTGTCACTTCTTTAGTAATATTCTCAGCGTTTTTAGACATTGATCTGGTAATGGCAAAAACTGAATTTGCGTTCTTATGAATTTCTTCCAAGTTTTCGATGCTCACTCTCGATGATGCATCTGCAGTGACATCATCCTTTCCTTCAATATCTAAATCTGAACGAATTCTAGTAAGCTTTGAGCTTGGATCTTTCAAAGAAAATAAATAAACAAGAGGCCTGTGATCTGATTTGACAAGAACTGTTTGCCCATATGAATAGCAACGAAAATATTTTATGGCCCAGTGAATTGCCGTTAGTTCTTTGAGGATTGTTGACTTATGGGATTCGCCTTTGGTGAAAATACGAGAAGCGTATGCATGGAAGGTCTTGTCCCTGAAATTGTTGGCATAAAACAGCTCCACACGCGATATTTGATGCATCCGTCACCAGAATGAATTTTTTAGAAGAATCTGGGTATTGCAAGATCGGAGGACTGATAAATGAATTTTTCAACGAGACGAATGAATTCTATCATTCCTCCGACCAAACAAACTCAGCATTTTTTTCAGTCAATTTATTTAATGGATTTGTAATAGATTCAAAGTTTGTTATGAATCGACAGTAATAATTTGCGAAATGCAACGAATCGTTCCACACCGTCAGCTGTTCGAGGAGTTGGGTGATTGTTTTTAATATCGTATTTCTATTCGTCTGGTGAAATTCATTGTCTGTAATTTTGTGTCCTAGAAACGTAACCTCTTTCCTGGAAAAAATACATTTGTCGGATTCAATTTCGAACAAAATTTTCTTCATGTACTGAAAACTCTTCTTAAATTATTCAGATGATGATTCTCGGAACAACCAATCACAATAAGATCATCCATATAGAGAAAAGCCTTTTCGGGAGTAACGACCGCAAAAGCATCATTCTCTGAACACTATTAGGACTCACTGATAGTCCGAATGGAAGCCTAGTAAATCTATAAGAACCACCGTCAACACTAGGAGATTTTACATCACGAGAAAATTCATCCAGAGGAATCTGATGAAAACCGGACATAAGATCAACGACCGAAAACCATTTAGCTCTGCCGAGCTGATCAAGGATGTCATCAATACGATTCAGGGGAAATTTGTTAGCCACAAGAGCTTTATTCACGGACCTAAAATCGATGCATAATCTCCACGCTTTCTGACCATTGGAAGATTTTTTGGGCACCAGTAGTATATACCGGACTGTTATAAACTGAAGACTCAATAACCTCATTACGCAACATTTCCTGAACTTGTTTATTTATTTCTTCTTGCAACACGCCAAGGGTTTTGTAGTTCTTATATATACAGGTTTGATATTAGACAATTTCAATTTCTGCGTGTGAAAATCATCAACAGATAATTTATCAGTTTTCAAAGCGAAAACATCTGAAAATTCTTTGCAATGTTCAAAAAGATCATCTCTGATAAATTCTGGTACATCTTGGTTAGTTTCGGACAACAATTGCGAATTTCTGTCCATGAATCCTAGACAGAATTATGAACGTCAAACTCATCAATGCTGATTGTTTTTAATTCTGGTATTTTCAAGTGCAATCACAAATTACTTCATTTAGGAGCGGGGATTCACTGCCTACTTCTGAAACTCTGCCTAGATCGCGATGCGATGCCCGATCGTAATAAAATATGATTATTTTCCTAAGGCTGGTGCCTTATTGTAGTTTCCTTCCCTTTTGGTCAGTTCGGGCATGTTCTCAATAGGTGTCGGTATACTAGCATCGCATCGAAGTTTAAGTTTTATATTATTTGGTTGCTGTTACTGTCCGCGCAAGATAATTATATGTATGTTGTTTTTATAGGTCTGGAGCTTCGATCATTGAACAGACTAGATAAGTAATCCACACCCCTGGCAATACAGTTTGTTTGGAAGCAACATCTATAGTATCTATCTTTGTCCTAACAAGGATAGCAGAACCTGATTCTCCCAGCACCAGTGCCGTGTTGTCAGAGGGGGTCGAATTCATTATTTATTCATGATGAAACCAAATTGAAAATCCGTAACAATTTCAGTGGTACTTTTCAGCATTTCTTGGTGGGAAAATGAACATCTTTATACTTCCTTCACATTGTTACGAGAAATTCGAATACATACAATCCTATGGTGATTTTTGTAACTTGCTTGTAATCAATAAACTTATTATGACCTCGTCACAAAAAAAGTTCAATTCTCAACGCCATATGGAACAATATACTTACTATTCAGTATACAGTGGTCTACTTATACTTCATCCTTAATAACGTTCAATTTCAATAATGAACATTTATATCTCTGGCGATCAGTGACAGTGCATGTAAGTATATTCACGATTTCAAAGTTCAGTACCTACTAGTGGAAATAATTTTCAAAGAAGTAAAAAACTCGTTTTCAAGGCGAATAGATATGATTGCATATTTGAATGTAATTTTCAAATCTGAAGATGGAACTTGCTTATATCTTTTCACGATATCGTCAAAAATGAAAGAGGTTTCATCTTGAGCAGAATTCATATATTTTGACGCAAAAAATTGATGTCTGATTATTTCATTTCATGTAGATAGATTAGAATCGATAATGAATATGTGTTGACAAGTATTATGATGAAATGTTATATCAACAATAAAATCATGAATCATGTGAAGATGTAGCAAATAGCAGTGTTTCTTATTTAAAACAGGACTGAAATGAAAAACAACCATGGATAATCACACAAATAATTTATTGATTTTTGAATAGGATTGTTTTTGTTAACATACTTCTCACTCTAACTTCCGTTGAATCTTTCAATTTATTTGCCTCATGATGAAGTCTTACAGTGAAATATTTCTCCAAATTAGTTCGACTAGTTCCAAAAACGGTTAATTTCACATTGTTGTGTGTAGAAGAAGTATAGAAATATCCTTATATTTTTTATCAAAAATGTTAATTGAGTTCATCATTATTCTCAGTGATTTTTCAGCAGATTCACATATTTTGACTACAAATAAGGAAGCATTCATCAGTGCTACATATTTTACCACAAGACACTGTCGCAGCTGACCTATGGGTATAATCAATATGATCTAATCAATTCAATTTAAATTCATCCATTCCATTTGGGAAAATGCTTCAAAATCTCGAATGATACGACAATGGTAACTCACCTATGAAATGACGTGTTTTGATCGCCGGTTCAAATTGTCTTCAACACACCTCACAACGTCTCACTATTATATCAACTCACCAAAACAGGAAATAAACTGAGTTTCTGATGAATTCTGAGTACACAAAACAGAACAAAAGTTGAATAATATCGATAAATTGAAACGTAAATAATGACAGATACCAAACAAAGCAATAATCGCCGTCGACTGTCAATATCAAATTGCGGTAATGCAACGTTGAGCAAAAAGTATTCACGAAACCATGTTGGTCCTCGAGCCCCCAAGAAAGTAAAATTGCTAAGTCTCAGAATTTGACATTTCGTATACAATCCAGACAGGTGATTGGTTGACATACTCACGAAACGTCAATTTCGTAAGTATACGAAGAAAAATACGAAGATCAGGAATACCCGTAATATAAAAATAGAAAATGGTTAAATGTAGTCTTTGTTTTAAAAGCTCTCATTTGGTTTCATCAAATCTTGCAAGTTGAATTTGACCCACTTCTAATCGTTCGAATGATTGGGAATTTGGCAGGTGGACATAGTTTTAACGACAAGGCATTATGGAATGAAAAAAATGGCGGACGAGTTTTGTGGTTATCGTCAGATTTTACTCAAAATCGATGTCTGGTGGTCTTTGGAGTCGAAAATCAGAAGTTTTTGTTAAAAAATAAAAAATTCAACATGGCGGCTCCAAAATGGCGGATCACTTATTTTGGTCTGATTCTATTGAAGATTTTTATTTTGAGATTTTCGGGGTCATATCGATATTATGATAATTTGTCAAAATCCAGAAATTCAACATGGCAGCCCCAAAATGACCATTCTTTTTATAATGATCCCAGTCTATTCGGTATCTGGGGTATTCAGAGGAGATTATAATTTTTTGTCAAAATTAAAAATTCAACATCACTGCTCCAAAATGGCGAAACAGTTTTGTGATTATGTCTAGACAGATTCTTTTCGAAATTTTCATTTGGGGGTTTTTAGAGTCGGTCATTATGATTTTCCGTCAAAATTCAAAACTTCAACATGGCGGATCCAAAATGGCAGATATTTTCTTGATTTTGGTCTAATTCTAAACAAAATTGCTCAGTATATGTGGAGGTTTTTGGGGTCGGAGATTTTTTTTGTTCCACCTATCCCAGTGTCTGTCTGTCTGTAATCATATCATGCAAGTTAAATGAATGAACAAAATAAAAAAAAAATTAAACAAGCTTTTATTTGTTGTAACAAGATGAAGAACTGGAAACTAGCACCCTGACCGGTTGCTGTTTATACATGTTGCACGAAACTTCGAGATCAGATTTGTTGGGTCAAAATATGAAAAAAGTCAGAATAAAAACCAATCTTATGCATAGCTGTTGGAAGAGAATATGTGATACTCGAGAAATGTATTCAGCTACAGTCGATCGATCAGCAAACTAATCGGATAACTAGGTATGCCAAAACAAAAATCCACTTGAAACATTTCTGAAAATCGTTTCCAGACATATAATTATCTGAACTTTGATCATATTTTGGCCCATGGAATTTGACCTTGAATTTTTGTGCAGCATTGATGACACACCCTGTATAGGCATTGCAGAACCGAACAGATTCAAGTGTATGTTTTTCAATCGTTTCTACTGGCCTCTCGAACTAAATGTATATAATATATCGCGACGGCTCTGATCGAATTCGAAGGAACAAAAGAATTGAATATCCCTATTCGCATATTTATTTTGTATTGGCTTTAAACCCATCCTGAATTACTTCATCGAGCTGAAACCCTGAAGATTATGTCAAAATTCATATGCAAACCCTTGACAGATATTATAAATAAATCTTTTGAATTGGGCATTTTTCCTTCCACTCTCAAAAAATCACTCATAACTCCAATTTTCAAAAATGGCGATACTGACAATGTTTCAAATTATAAACCTATTTCTCTCCTATCATCAATTAGCAAGTTTTTGAAAAAATCTTGAAAACAAGACTTACCGCCTGCTGTCGACATCCCAATATGGCTTCAGAGAAAAAAATCTACCAACGATGCAATCCATTCCTTGACAAAACCTATATATGAATCCTTAGATGCAAGTACTCCTTCTATTGGTGTTTTCATAGATCTGAAAAAGGCCTTCGATACTGTCGATCACTCCATACTTTTAGATACTCTGGAAGATATGGGTGTAAGGGGTCTAGCACACAATCTTTTCAGAAGTTATTTGACAAATAGAACACAAAAAGTTAAATTCAAAAATCATGTGTGAAGAGATAAACATTAAATGTGGTGTACCTCAAGGAACCGTATTGGGTCCGGTATTATTCTTAATTTATTTGAACAATCTATTTCAACAAGAAACAATTGGTAAAATAATCAGTTTTGCGGACGACACTGTGATTTATTACAAAAATGATGACTGGTACAATCTCAAATTAAACATTGAAAATGATCTTGCAAAACTCAAAGACTGGTTCGACAGCAGATTACTCTCAATAAATTTCGATAAAACCGTATACCTACCCTTCAGTAGCCATGAAGCATCGAGAATTTTTAATTAAACCTGCAAAAAAAATAAAATACATGAGCATTTACATCGACAATCACTTACGATGGAACCATCATATGGAATATTTAACAAAAAAACTTCGTAGTATTCTATTTCGATTCAAACAAGTTGGGCCATTTTTGAGCTTCAAATATAAAAAGATACTGTACCACAGTTTGGTTGAGTCACACCTGAATTATGGTATTATTGGCTGGGGAGGAGTATCAGGAAATTACCTACATGCCCTCGAAATCTCTCAAAAACGATTCCTCCGAATGATGCTCAACAAACCTGCAAGGTATGCAAGCTCTCTACTCTATACTGAAACACAAATATTAGATATCAGACAATTGTATTTTATTCAGATGGGATGCCAGCAATATAAAAATAAAAGCGAACTTACCACTCAGAACCACAGATACGCAACCAGATCAAAAAATCAATATTGCATACCGACAGTTTCTAAAACAGTAGGCCAAAAAAGTTACAACTATTTGGCACCTAAACTGTTCAGTCAATTACCACAAAAAAATCATCAATGAAACTTCTTTAAAAGGCCTTAAAACACAACTTTTATTATTTGTTAATGGGACAGACAGAATAAAAATACACAAAATGATAGAGAGCTGATTGAGTGATAAGAAGAAAATTATTAGCAAAATTAAAACCTAGACAGTAACTGTACATATTTGTATATAAATAATATTGAAATATTTTTATTTATAGTCCTTCCGTTATTATTATTATTATACTCATATGTTATATTTTAAAGTGTCGTGCATTGTATTTTAAAATGTCGTGTTGTTCAAATCTTTTAATTTTATACTTGATATTTTACAATCAACGTTTCCATATTCAAATTTTTATTCTCGTATGATGTATTTTAAGATGTGTGTTCATGATTATATTTCATATTGATTGACCTGTATGTTTTGTTATCACACACAAGCTACTACAGCTTCAGTGATTATTTTTGTTTATTCTTACTATATATTGTCCTTTCTTATGCAAGTTATATTTGGTGAATAAACATATCATTATTATCATATTATATATTATATCGATATCTGCTTCCAGCATGATAGTATATAAGTATGGTTGCAACGATCACCTACCATACTAAACACCAAATGTGTGTCAGGCATTCAAAGAGTTTGAAATGTAGTTCTTTTGAATAGTACAATATCATAACAGGTATCTGATCTCTCTTCGTCGGGTGTTTGACAGATTCTTTGTTCAGAACCAAGCCGCGAACACGTGTTCTTGTGGCAAAGTCGCTGTAGGTAGGGAGGTGATAATAATAATGATAATGATATTATTGATAATTCATTCACCTGAATGGGAGAATACACAATGGGTAACGAGTGTATACATGAATAACAAGCGAATAAAAAATAATATAATATAGTATGCGCGGTAAGCAAAATGAACATTCTATCGATGAACAAAAAAAGTAATGTTTTTATTATGTCATTTCGAACTATGGCAACAGGAGAATGTAAAGTGAAACGCACTAGTATGGAAATTTTTCACGAACGCACACTCATCAATGATCGATGCGATGATGAATGTAATATTTCAATTGGCAATTTAACTGATGATATGATTACATATACATGGTGCCTATGCCCACTTATCATATATCTGGATTCATTTCGCTTCCTGATCTCTCAAAATATGAATCCACTACAATTCAAGATGATCAAGTTCATCGATTTTATCGTTTCATAGATAATATCGATGATACCAATAATATCGATAACAACGATAATAGCGATAATATCGATAATTTCGTTAGTGTGAATTTTTATCGACATCATCGAGAATTATCGATGGAATTGACGATCCCTAGACATATAACACAGTTGAGTCATTTCGATACGATGAACTTGAATTAATTTTTCTGCGCACAGATTCATTCTCATGAAATTTACATAGGTATTTTCATCATATTTTGTCACTCTAACGGGTAACCGCTCGAGTATTCTCGTTCCAGACTGCTATATTTTGGATTGCGTGGTAGCCGTCGACAATGAGCGAAACTGACTAGAAACATGTCTCATAAACATTCATGATGCTCATAATTGAAATATTCTTGGTCGTCGAGAAATAGTATACATAACTCGTTGGAAAGTGTATTTCAAGCACTCGTTACATTTTTGCACTTGTTGCTACACGGTTCGTACTGAATATCTTCTCGTGCGAAATATGTCTCTTTCCATACTGGTCATATGTGATATATCTCATAATACAGGGTACTTCCAACTCGATGGCGTATAAGAAGTATCTAGAGAACGGAGAAGAATATATTTTTGAAATTTTGGGTACGGAAATGGGATGTCAAAATCTAGCTATTGAAAATATTTTCACATGTGCAATTTTGCCAGATCTAGTGTTACTAAGAGCAACTTTCGAATGGATCACCTTATATATCATTAGATACTCGAATTCTGAGACATTTGAATTGATTGTTGATTTTCCACGGCGAAAACTGCGACATTTTTCTTGCCAGTTACGACAGAAAGCTGAAATTTCTACAGCGGCTTCCTAAAACCAGGTATCCGAGCAGGTATCTTATGAGCTCTCCTGCATATTGAATCAATATTATACAGGGTGTGAAAAAAGGTGTGGCAAACTTGGGTACAAATAAACTCAAAAAAGTCGATTTTTTCAATAATTCCTATCCATCACCTTCCAAATGATATAATATGTCCCTTTGCCTATCTTCAACAGTTTTTGAATTATGGGATTGAAAAAGTGAAGTTCGAGTAATGGGAATGACATATTTATATACGAGAGGAAGAATCTGAAAATCATTCTCCATTCATGGTCAGTTCAACATGATATTTCGGAAGAAAAATAAAATTTGTTTGAATTTGATTGTAGTGGATCACATGACTCAAATTCATCAGACACAAATGATGATTAACCTAACAATGACAATTTAATCCTGGTTTATATCGATATAACATTTTAAAAAAATCGACTTTTTCGATCTTTTCGTGCCCGAGTTTGACGCACCTTTTTTATACCCCGTATAATAATAATTCAATATGCGCCAAACCTAATAAAATGACTATGTTTCAGGAAGCACTCGAGGAAGCAGCTGTGAAAATTGCAACATTCTGACAGTATAGATTCTTATGTCAAAAACAGGGAAAGATAGCTATAGGACATGCTACAGCAAATATGCTCAGAATCTTCTTCAGAATCTGAAAATCTAATAATATATAGGGTGTTCCATTCGGAATATCAAGGCTCCCATTTGCTTAGCCAAAATTTCAAAAATACATTCCTCTCCGTTCTCTAGATACTTCTAACACGCCATCGAGTGACTGAATCTTTTCGATTCCCAAGAATACAACAATAGCATACATTGTAGGACTCATTTTCAGAAGTTCAAATTGATTTTTTTGATCTTTTTCAATTCTAGACCTTGTTCATACTGCTATGCCACGACCATGCTAATTGTGAAGGCAAAAGGCAAAGCAGTTCGCACGATAACTGAGTCATTCACCTACGGCGAAAAATACGCCACTTGAGCGTTGACTCTGGGCACCGAATAGTACCCGAATGCACCCGAGAGGTATGAGAGGAGCGGGGTAGGTAACGACTCAAGTGAGCCAGAGACCAGCAACAAAGATCTGCGAACTCTGTACCAACCAGTGTTGCCAAGGGTATAAAATTTCAGTTGAATTCACTGCAAAACAGTAGTTGTAAATAATTATTGACTTCCATCTTATTGAAAATTGTTGCTCTATTGCTGAACCCCAGCATCAAATATTTTCCCCCGTTAGTATGTACAAGGATCATCATTATATTCTGACTCATAGTTACCACGCGTGGCTAGTGTGACGTCAGCTTGTGAGAATTTTCGCCATATTGGTGTTATTGGGCTATATTTTGTGTGTGTTTACTGTTGCAAATCAAGATAAGATCTCTTCGAAATAATCAACTTTGAGGTTTAAATCTGATTGAAGATGAGCTGCCTAGTGTATGGTTGTAATGTAATGTAATGTAATGGTTGTAATGTAATGACTTTGTGTCTGGTACAAAGTTTTATAGCTTTCCTAAAGACAAGGAAATGCAAAGTGATAGGGAAGGACTGTGTGGACGACAGACATTGTCGAAGTCCAGTAGAAGTGAAAAAATTGATATAGCAATTTTTCTTGACGCAAATATTGGTAATTTCCATTGGATATCCTCGAATTTGTGAAAATTCCGAGTATTTGGTAACACGGCATCAATATTTCTACTTCCACGAGGAGTTTCATAGAGGTGATGAAACATACGATATTTTATACCAATTCTTGCTCCATAACAAATTAGAAAAAAATTATACATAATGAGTAATATAAAAATATGATTCAAGAATCGAACACATTCGTGTAACTTGTGACCTTTCGTATCATTGAAAACGAGGGTCGACGTGAATGCCATCTGGTGGTTGTTTACAGAAACAATATCTCACGAAATCACAGTTGGTAGCACTGGATTGCGAGGTACGTGTGTACTGCCGTCTATTAGGTAGGGTCCGAACTTGCAAATTCATGTTTTCTACTTTATCTTTGAACGAAATTCCTTCAGAATCTAACTAATGAACTATAAATAGCGTCCTTGTGTCAAATTTCAGGTTCAAAAATGCTTTTAGTTCGAAGGAAGGCATTTCAGGTGCTGATATTTTGGTGTAGCATTCCTCAATTTTGGTTCCATAGAATGAGGTAATTTCATTTGAATCTGAGACACAAATTTTACAATGTTTACATTTTTCAATGACCCATAACTTTTTCAAATGGAAGAGTTTCGACTCCAAAAAATACTCATTCCCTGATTTGAACCTTCCTCTTTACAATAATTCAATTACTTTTGGGATTGAATCCATGACAAGGCCGGAAAGCATGCTGAAAAAAGGGTCTGCCAAACCATTTCAGTGAAACGCCCGTCTTAAGACAACTGTATCAAAATCCGAATTTTTGAAATGAATAATTTGTCTATTTACTTCACACCAAGGTGGAATATATACGAAGTTTTCTTCTACGCTACTGAATCATGGAATACTAATTTCAAAATTTCCAACTCTATAATGGTCATAGTCCATGTATGGCGAGTAGTTTATGACTGCTTGATATTTCACGAGAAAGTCCCTACCTAAAATACCTTCGCCCGGTATAGGAAGATTTGAATCAACTATGTGGAATTGATGACTTAGCATGAATCGGTCTAACAGAATGTTTGTTTCAGTAACCCCTGAGGAATTAGCTATTCCATTCGTTACGTCCTTCATTTTACTTGGATTAGAGCAATCTAAAATCTGATCAGGAAATACTTTTGTACGTTTGAAAACTGATATATCTGCACGGGTATCTACTGAAAGTGACGTTTTTGTGCCTGTCATTTCGATATCCAACGACACAAAATTGGATAAATTCAAATTGAATGTGTATATTTCTACATCTCCCCCAACATTGCTTGGCCCTGATGAGGGGCCGTGTGGTTTCCCGATTCATCGTTATTACCGACATAGCGAACTGATGCATCATTACTATTATAGTTATTATATCTATTGTTGGTATTGTTACGTTATTGTCCGTGTTCGGCTTCTATAAACACTCCGTATAACACTCAAAACGATTTATTCAACGAATTCTACAAAACACAATAACAATTCACTTCTAGACCAATTCGATCTCGCCTATTGCTCGATTCACGGTTCTAAATCGTACTGCTCTCCCGGCACATCATTGCCGTATTTATATCGAGATACACATGATTCCAGAACCCTCGCGAACTTCAGGTGAATTCCTAGTATTTCGCGATGATTCTGTCCCTTTTCGGTCGGCCGACAATTAGAGTGGGCGCGGGTCAACTCCTCCTAATGATGCTTCTCTAATCTCGTAACAGTATGGTGATAATTACTACGCCCCTGATTATTGTTGATGAAGAATGTTGGAGGAGTCAGAAGAATACGAATTCACAAATCTTGTCAAAACATCCTGAGTGGTAGAAAATGATCCAGCCTCTACTATCAGTCTGGCCCTATCAGACTGAGCGTTTTGGCTTAATGATCGTACTGTAGCATCAGCTGTGTAATTTTCTGCCACATCGGGTGGTACGCCTTCGCTTATATATGTTTTTTTCAACTTTTCGGCTAATGCTCCAACTTCCGCTGCGTAACTTGATGAGTCTTTATTCTGTTGCTTACAATTTAATGATTTGGCTGACAGAGATCGCGAGTTTTCTCCCTTGATGCCCTGCTTGAGTTTAGTTATTATATTATCAATATTATTCCCATTAGTAATGAGGTCTCGTGCTTTTCCTGTCAAGCGTGTCTTGACGAAAGCTAGAGCAATATTTTCGTGTCACATTGAATTTTGTTTCGATAGCTCTGAAGCATCCAAAAAAGATCTCAAACGGTCAGGAGAGCCATCGAATGAATTTGGAACTAGTTTACTTGCAAAGTTGAAGAAATCAATGGTACTCAAAGCAATTGTGCTGAACTTGTTATCGTCTGAATCTGAATTTTTCGATTCTTCTTCTTTAGATTCTTCGTCGAAAACCAAAATATCAATTGTTTCTAAACAAGAGTGCGCTACTTAATACTTAACTTCTAGAACTTGAAAAGATCTACCTTATTCCTTATCTTGGCAAAATATTTTCTACAAATATCTTTTTCTAAATTATCTAGAGAACTCCAAGAATTTCTGATATCAGTCGTGAAATCATTGAATAATTCAACCAGCTGGTCTCGGATTTCGATTCGGTTTTAGAATTTTTCTTTTGATAACCCGTTTGGCCTGATTGAATATTTCTTCAGTTTATTTAAGCGAAGATGAATTGAGTTTATCGTTGGAAGCCTGCATAGGAATCCATCAATAATCAATAATATAAAAGGCTTTCCAATTCACGCGTAACAAAGAAAAAACATTAATAGTAGAGAAAAATCAGCATGATAATCAAATGATAGTCAGTATGGGCAGGTAAATTATCAGTAGCGTGAAAATAATCGTACCAATCGAAATATCAGTATAGCAAGAATTGAACTTACAAATTTTCTATTCAACTGAATCGAAGTCGGTCCACCGAAAAGTCCACTTTTCCCGTAAACTCGAACCATAACGTGACACGTAATGTCTTCACACTGCGTTCACGTTTCCCATGGATACAGCACCAGCTAGGTCCCTACGAACTTGCTTCCTTACTTCCTTTTTGTAAGCTCTGAATAGTTTCATGATAACGCCAATCACTAGAGTTGCAAGGAGCAAGTAAAGCACCACCTTGACATCCTTGGTCACATTTTACTCTGTTTTTTGTACAATAAAATTTGAATTGGCGACGCCGTTCTCTTGCACCTTCTGTTCCGTAGATTCAGTTTGACCCAGTTCGGCTGAGTATCATTCGAAAAATTACTGAGTTCTATTGACTATGACATAGAACTAGCACCAGAGACTTTCGGCAAGCAATAATGCAGCTGTTTCTTTCAACAAAAAAAAAAAAGATCAAAAAATGATATATTTTTTGGAAGGATCGCCATGTAATGTAAGGAAACATCATGTTTCTCGGTCGACTTACATTCATTGAATCCTCTCATGTTTATACACCTGTTTGAAATATGTCTGATATGCCGAGTAATCAAAACAATGATATCATAACATATTCGGTACTCTAATGTAGGTTAACACAAAATACTGAGTGATATAATTCATCCTCTACAGTCCGCATATTATATATTTTGCTTATTTTGCTCAACTTCATGTGGAAACTCAAATTCCTTATATTAAATGAGATATTTAACATACTTCACGCGAACGAGATGTCGCGCTCGGCCGACATTTCGCAAATTCGCACGCGAGTTATATGCCGAACATTCCCACAGATTTGCCGTTCTTACGGAATATGCGGACACAGCTTCGCAGATGAGCAGTATTCCAGGAAAGCTCTGCTCTCGAATCTCCAAGAGCAGATTTCACGCACCATTTTTCATCATTCTATTCGTAACTATTGTCAGAGACGGTCAAGCTGTATTTTTGTAATAAAAATAAATCTTTTCAAAAAGACGTTCTCGCTTTCGAAACATCTAACTGGCGCAGTCGGTTGGATTTGTGCAGTGCGTTAAAAGAACTTTTTTTCGCATCGTGGAGTTTCAACACCTTTAGCACAGATTCGAACAAAATCCATCGAGGATTACCCCGAACGAGACGAACAGACGACCAACCCCTGGAAAGCTACGTAGAATCAACTAAGAAGGAACTGGAGACTACAAGGATTTTTATCATCTAAAACCTGTGAGTTCCAAATATTCCTTTTTGCCCTCATCGAACCCTCTGAATAAGGACTTCGGTGAAGATAGTTAGTGCAGTTCATCGAGAACAAATTGATGTCTATGCTAGCGGAATAACTCAAGGAATAATTTCAAATCAAATCAGAATAAAGAAAATAATTAATTTATGACTGAAATTAATGATATATTGGATAGGCTAAGCAGTTTATCATTTGAAGAGACTTCAACCCTCAGTGAATCTAACTTAGGACAGGAAAATTTATTAGCATCCACTATGGCAACAGGGCAACAAGCACCACAAGCTGCCCGAATGAACTGGAATCTTTTCAAATCTAGAATCAGTAACATCAAACCGTTCGATGGCGATAGTAACGCTTTGAACAAATTTATCAATAGGTGTGATATGTTATTCATTTCTAATGCAGTTTTTAACGATCAATCATTGAACGATCACATTCTTGAATGTATTCAGGAGAAATTGATAGGTAAAGCGGAATATATGGTAGGAAATAAGGCCGAACTAAATACGTGGGCCACTTTAAAAAATGCTTTAAAAAATGCTTTGCCGACCGTAGAGACCTAGATTGTTTAGTACAGGAATTGACTAGAAGTCGACCTCATAAAGGAGATGACTTACTCAGTTTTGGAAGTAGACTACAACTATTAAGAAGTAGTTCTGCCCAAAGAATAAATAACGATACAAACTTAGCCCGGGAAGAAAAAACTTATCAAATTTCACATTACGACAAAGTCGCTCTAAGTACATTTATCGCAGGATGTACAGGTATCTTGAGAAACAATATGCATCTCGAGAAACCCGCTTCCTTAGAAGACGCAATGGCATATGTGAACGAATACGACAATTTCGAAAACATGTATGGTCATTTTCAGGAAAATGAAAGAAAAAATTCAATAATCCAAGAACCAGACAAGTATTTACTCCCAACGTTCAAATGAATAACGTCCAACCGCAAAGACCCAATTATTTTCAAAGACAATTCCAACAAAGTAATACAAACTACTCAAACCCGAATTTCTCTCCTAGACCTATCTGGCCCAATCAACCATTGAATATTCAACCGAGACCACAACCCCCTCAGCGGTACCCAACTAATCGAGAAGTTTTCGGACCCCCTCAGAACGTATTCAGACCAAAACACATTCCGGCAAACCAATTACCTAAACCAGAGCCCATGTCAACAACTTCTCGAAACCCCACTAGAATGTCCCATCAACCTTCTCCACAACAAAATCAACAACCCAGACCGAATTTCAGAAGTCGATACTCAAATAACTTCCAAAATGATAGGGGATTCTTCCAATCGAATCAAAAACCAAATTTTGTATCGGAAGCATTATTTTTGAATGAATACGAAATACTCATTCCCGATCAGAATCAAATGTCCTATAAAAATGGCAGTTACGCCGAAGCCGCGTACTACCCCGAAGGAGAATACCATGATCAGAATTCATACGTTGAAGAAACAATCGATTATCAGCCACCATACTCCCAAGACCAATACACTGAAGATATTAACACAAACGAATCCGAAAATTCTCAACCAACCAGCCAAAAAGACCTATTGACTTAGCCGAAATAAATCTTTCTAGCAACAACGCTCTACCTTATGTCGAGATAAAATGTCCAAAAATCAAGTTACTCATAGATACAGATAGTTCCAAATCAATAATCAAACCTTCGATAATCGAAAAATTCTATCCAAATGAAATATATCAAGCTGAAACAATAATCAAAACTGCTATAGAAAGTCAGAACGCGAGATACCAAGCATCAATTCCGGCATTTCCTGAATTCAATACGAACTATGGAATCAATTTCATCTTATTCGACTTCCATGATTATTTTGACGGTGTATTAGGATTGACAGATCCTATGAATATGAATTTTAATATTGAATCAACCAATACAAAATTGATAGGAAATCACATTGATATCCCATTCAAATTCAGACAAGCCACAGAGTCGAGCTTTTCATTTTCAGTTAATCCACAAGAAAAAACTATAAAAAATATACCTGTCGATATATACGATGGAGAAATTCTAACAGTCGAAGGTACAATTATTGAACTGTATATTCCACAAGTAGTGACAATTTCAAAAAAAGGGTACGCCCCTATAGAAATTCAAAACCCCACAGATCAAACAATTTCTGTGACATTGCGGAAACCAATTCCTGTCAAACAATTCGGCTCATCGATTTACAAAATATACACATTCGATTCTTTGACCACTTCGGACAATCATATGACAAATTCAAATGAAAACTACTCTCACATCTCAAGCTTGATACGCACAGACCACATGAACGCAGAAGAAAAATCTGCAATAATCAAGATTTGTAACGAATCTTCCGAAATTTTCTTCAAACCAGGTGATGACTCGACATTTACATCAAAAATTAAACACGAAATCAAGAGTACTGACGAAATACCTGTCCATACAAAATCATATCGGTACCCCTATATACATCAACAAGAAGTACAACATCAAATCAACGATATGCTAGTGAAAGCTGCAGCCCATGGTCTTCCCCAATTTGGATTGTCCCGAAAAAGTTAGACTCTTCCGGAAGAGCAAAATGGCGGATAGTCGTGAACTAAAAAATCAATGAAAAAACCATCGGCGACCGATATCCACTTCCCAACATCAACGACATTATAGACAATTTCGGTAGACCTCAGTATTTTACCACCCTTGATTTGGCAAGCAGGTTTCACCAGATTGAAATGGCCCAAAACTCGATCGAAAAAACGGCGTTTAACGTAGAGCAAGTATACTACGAATATTTGCGGATGCCATTTGGCCTTGAGAATGGACCCTCCAGTTTCCAACGGGTAATGGATGAGGTCCTGAAAGACCTGCAGAATAAAATTTGCATGGTGTACATGGACGACATCATTATATTCAGCACCGGACTACAAGAACACATTCAAAACCTCAAATCAGTATTTTCCAAATTACGTGAAGCTCACCTGAAAATTCAGTTGGATAAATCGGAATTTCTCAGGAAAGAAGTCGAATTTTCAGGCCATGTAATAACACCAGGAGGTATCAAACCCAATCCAAAGAAAATGAACGCGATTCAAGAGTTCCCGATTCCAAAAACTCAGAAAGAAATCAAATCATTTTTAGGTCTATTAGGATATTACCGAAAGTTCATCAGAAACTTCGCCAAAATCACTAAACCAATGACAAAGTGCCTCAAGAAAAATGAGAAGGTAATTCACACCACTAAATTCATTGAATGTTTCGATATTTGTAAATCTATCCTCACTTCACAACCTGTCCTCGCATATCCTGATTTTGAAAAACAATTTGAATTGACTACAGATGCCTCGAACTACGCTATAGGTGCCATATTGTCCCAAAATGACCACCCAATTTGTTATGCATCCCGAACGGTGAACCTGGCAGAAGTCAACTATTCAACTGTTGAAAAAGAACTTCTTGCTATTGTTTGGAGTTGTAAATATTTCCGACCTTACTTGTTTGGCCGAAAGTTCATGATTTTTTCAGATCACAAACCACTTCAATGGCTTTTTTCATTGAAGGAACCAAATTCCAGATTGGTGAGATGGCGTCTGAAACTAGAGGAATTTGATTATATTATAAAATATAAAAAAGGCAAATTCAATCAAGCAGCCGACGCCCTTGCTAGGAACCCTCATAATATCGATTTGAACGCCCTCGAAACGTTATCAGTTCAAAATAATCCCGCTGACGTCAACGAATTAATAAACGATTTTCTGCAAAACCCCGAAAAACTTCCAGATCAGACGATAATGATCTACAACAAATTCTAGGTCCTCGAGCCGTTCAGCCTAAAGTACAAATATTATCAGACATTCGTATCGTACCACCACGAAAAGATGAAAATCATTCCGACCTAGAAACAGTCCACACTTCCCTCGAAGACCCTGTATGTTCTATATCAATTTCAGAACGAGCTGTGAATACTTATAAAAATCAAATCATCATAGCCATCGGTGACATAGATGAAACTAAGTATATAAGAGAGAAAATTTTTGAAAACTCTCGATCGTACGTCACAATGCCGAACAAAAACATGATCGAAAACATCGTCAAGCTTCTCAAGGATCATATAGACCCGAAACAAACATATGCCCTGCATTTCAAAACTCCCACCTTGTATAGAATCTTCAGTAACACTGTTCAAAATTTATTCAAAAATGCATCTTACAAAATCGTTCATTGCCCAACGTTTTTAATCGACATAGAAACATTAGAGGATCAGAAAGAAAAACGCGAGTTTATTCATGTTAAAAAAACTTGTCACAGAGGTATCGACGAAATGAAACCATCCCTCAGTTCTGGGTTTTAGTGGCCAAAAATGGCGGATGATAAGAAAAACTATATCGATAACTGCGAAACCTGTCAAAAGAACAAGTATGATCGCAACCCACCGATAATAAAATTCAATCTCACTCCAACCACACATCCACATGGACACATTCAAAATTTCTAATCAGAGTTTCTCCACAATTATCGACTCATTTTCTCGGTATGGTCAAGCGTACCCCCTGAAATCCCTGACTGGAGTCTCTGTAGTTGAAAATCTTATGAATTTCATCACTCACCATGGTCTACCTCAAAAAATAACAACCGACTCAGGCACAGAATTCAAAAATCAAGATCAAGAAAATTTCTGCAAAATATATCGAATCGAACTCCATTTCACGACACCAAAAAACAGTAACTCGAATTCCCCAGTCGAAAGGTTTCATTCGACATCAATCGAACATTATAAGTGTTCGAAAGATGAAGGTAAATTCTACTCTGCCGAACAGTTAATGAAATGTGCAGTTCTCGGTTATAACAACTCAATTCATAGCGTTACAAAATACACCCCTTTTGAAGTAGTGAAAGGTCACATCAATAGTACAAATCCATTCGACTCAAACGACCACATCATCGTATCCGACTATGCTCAAAACCATGAGAATAATTCCCAAAAACTCTATCAGTCAATACAACAGACGAACGAACAAACTAAAGAACAAAATATAACAAAGATGAACGAAAATCGAGATGACCCCCCAGACTTCACAAAACATACAGTAGCGTACATTCGGACAAAAGCCCGACCCAAAGACAAACCAAAATTCAAGAGAACAAAGATACTCAAAGACACGGGAATCAAACTAGAAACCGACAAGGGATCCTATCACAAAAGTATAGCTAGGAAACCTAAGACTAATGAAAGAAATTTGTTACAGGGAGAGACCAAAAATGAAGTAACTGACCTTCTACTTCACGTACTCCAAGTATATTGTAACGACGAAGACATCCAAGTGACTACCATTGATAATCCTATCCTACCCATTAAACTAGGGGAAGCAAAGATAACATATAGTTAACATACATTTTTACATTATATTGATTTATGTCCTATAATAAATCAATTGAATAATTTAAACCAGTACTTCAAGTCAATCAAGGCTAATTTCATTAAGGATAATATTTCCAACCCCATATCTTATCATGGTCTATCAGCAAATATGTTGATGAGAACTGAATATCTCATAGGTATAACAAAAACTAAGCTCGACAATCTTTAACCTCACATTCGTATGAAAAGAGGAATGATAGATGGAATAGGTAAAATCGATAAATGTCTCTTCGGCACTCTCGACGCCGATGACGGCAAACGATATGACAAAAGCATCGCGATCTTAGAACAAAATCAAAATAATATAATTGAAGAAGTCAATATGCAAATCTCCTTATCTAAGCAACTTATCAATCACTATAACAAAACTATTCAAATACTCAATTCAAACCAGGAAAAACTTGAAAACGGATTGAAAATATTCCAGATGGCAGTACAAAGAACTATTGGTGACTCAACTAATTATATCAGCTTTCAAGGCATACTTGCGCAAATAATCTTGGATTGTCAAAACATGATAACATTCATTGACAACTTAGAGGATGCTGTTACTTTTGCAAAATTGAATACTTTATATAATTCAATAGTATCTAGTTCAGAGCTGGAAGAAATGCTGATTTATTTGAGAAAATTCTATGAACAGTCAGAAATACCGTCATTCGGAAACGTATCAACATATTATCAGATTTTTGGTACCCAAGTTATGTTATCTAAAACTAAATTGATTTTCGCAATTCATGTTCCAATTATCAGAAACGAAGTCCAATTATTCCATCACCTATACCCTATTATACGAAATCACCATATTTTCATCGCCAAATACCCCTATTTGGCACGAACAGTTTCGAAAAACCAGTTCGAATCAACCCCATGTCCACTACTGGAGAAAACTTATTACTGTATCGAGGACTACTACCCAGAGGATCTTTGCGTGGAAATAAATCTTCCCACTCTCATCAAAATTCCGAAAACCTGCGAACTTCATGTGAACCACAAAACGTTCATAAATGACATCAGAATTCATCAGGGTAAACCACTTATTCTACCCAAATTCAACACCGACAAGATGAGGATACCAAACGTGTACGAAACACCTAACTTCACCAAGCTTAATTTAGAAGAAATTCACAAAATCAACACTATGATGGAACGATTGATGCCAATCAAGAAATCCGAAAATTCCAATGGAAGTACCATAGTGTTCAGTTCTCCTTGGATTGATCTTTTCAATAATAATCATTGTATTATCAACCAAGCTGAAGAAGAATCTTAACAGAATTATTCAATGCCAGTCAAAAAGGGAACAGAAGGAAGAAGGAAGCCAGGAAGCAGAAGTGGTTCCAACTCGACAAAATAACTCCCTTATTTTCTTGTCCTCAGGAGAGAGGAGTTATATGCCGAACATTCCCAGAGATTTGCCGTTCTTACGAAATATGCGGACACAGCTTCTCAGATAAGCAGTATTCCAGGAAAGCTCTGTTCACGAATCTCCGAGAGCAGATCTCACGCACCATTTTTCATCATTCTATTCGTAACTATTGTCAGAGACGGTCAAGCTGTATTTTTGTAATAAAGATAAATCTTTTTAAAAAGACGTTCTTGCTTTCGAAACATCTAACTCGCGCATCCCTATCACTAGTCTGCTCATTTTTATAATTCCTTATTACTAGCTCACTATTTTTTCCAACTCCCAAAACAAGCAACACAATATTACCATTTAGTATTGAAAAAAGAAGTGAAGACGGTTGCTCGCTTCGCTCGAGTCATCTCGCGTTTGGATAAGTTCGACAACCAATTTTTATCATCATGCTCATTGCTGAACGAATTCTATAGAAAAAATTGGTGGCCCTGAAAAGGACCATTTTTGTAATGAAGGAAAATTGAAGGCCAGTTTCTAAGTCCGAATATTCCTCTTCATCAGCCACATAAACGTCATTCGACTATTCAGAGGAATTTTTGGCGTCGTAAAGTTTACCTGCCAATCTGAAAAATTCCTCTGGTCTGTTGAGGTTTAGTTGGGCACATCTTTAATAAAACATGTAACGCGCAAGATTTCCAGGAATGTGCGCTTTTTTACGTCTGTTCGATACGGTGACCGCCTTTGCGTGCCTCCAAGATGATTCAATGGCATTGGTGTGTATACCCGTTTCAGGGTCCTCGAGAGTTATCGAATAATTTACTGTCAATTGGTTGTTGCGTTCACGAGAAAGACAATCATATGCTTTCCAGCAATCTGAATGGATTATTGATCCTCTCTCAATCCAGTTTTCTATCAACGGTGAGGGGCTATCTGTGTCTCTCCTTCCGACTGCTATCATGAACACTTCCCGTACCGCGCTCAAAACCGCCGAAAACCCATTGTCCTTCAACTCTATGGCCTCGATGATACTTGCATTTTCCAAATTCACTCTCATCAATTTCCACAATGACACCGGGACCTCCTAGTTTTTCTGGTTTGGAAAAAAATGCATCAAAATCCATCTCCCTACAAAAACTTGCCCAATCTACAGCAGGAGATTTGGAAATTCACAATTGCTCCATTATCAACGTCAAATTTGCATTCGACACACAAAGATTGACGAATCCCAATATTTGAAAAATTGTTAATTTAGATTTGGAAAATAATGTTCCATGTCGAAATTCTCTTGAGTACGAACATTTCCTTTTTTCTGTTTTCGAACAGATACCACATTGGTGCACGCCCATCTCCAACCGTCTACCCTGAAAATTGAAAAGGAATGTTATGGTTTTCAGTTCACTGACATGACTAGACCTAACCTAACCTAACGTGACCTGTTCTACATTTGAATAGAATGGGAAACTCGTTCAGTAGTTCCAGAACAAAAAAGAGCC
The DNA here is from genome assembly GCA_963576655.1 of Gastrophysa polygoni. NCBI lineage: Eukaryota > Metazoa > Arthropoda > Insecta > Coleoptera > Chrysomelidae > Gastrophysa > Gastrophysa polygoni. The sequence goes on along the minus strand of OY755084.1, from coordinate 33,765,563 downwards.
AACAAAACGCAGGTGAGCAATGCTAATATTTGGATCATGAAAGACATAGTTCGAGACTTGGCAACAGTGCAAATATCAGGTTTATGGTATATTTACGTTCAAGACTGGAGAGCTTAGGAAAATTATAAGCCGCGCGAACTTGAAATAGTCGTACACTCGCTTTCTTAAGTAAGTTCTAGCAGAGCGTCCCATACTATGATTGTCGTATTACTTCGAACAATTCAGAACCGATCTAAAGTTCGAAACAAACTTGTAATCACTACTGAATCGGATTGCAAACAATGACTATTGATGTAGAGGTATGTAAGAATGATGATCGCTGTAAGTGGGACTGTGAATGAAATGTACGTAAAGCCCAGCACAGACCTGAAGCCCCTACAGAAAAAAACTGGAGCATTTCTCACCTTGATATGTCGTTGATGAGGCTGGAAGGTCCATCACATTTGGGACATGAATATTCACCTTCTTGCGGTATTAGCTGCCATTTTCTCAGGTGCATAAGTAAATCATCCTTATTATCACAAATTTCATAAATTCTGGCAATATTCATATTGATCAGTACGAACGCAACGAAATGTCAGAACTGAATAGCAACTGTTTTACCCAATCATTCAGATTTGAAATTTGGGGAGATGGCCAACTCCTCAGTTTCGAAATCTCTTTACCCTGCCTGCATATTCTTTATCGGGTTGGCAGAGACGGAAAATACGTTAGAAATGAAAATATTTGAAAAAAAAATATGAATATAACGTCATTTCAAAACTGACGTCCCAATATGGGAAGAAATAGCGATGAAAGTGCCAATCCAAAAAAATCCCGTTCTGGAATTTGTAAAGGCCATATATTACAAAGTTAGGTTTTTCGCGCAAAAATTTCATTTGCATTGTGTGATGTTTTAAATCATCTGTTAAATTTACATAATTACTTGGCAACACTGTACGAGTGGTTAAGTTTGACAACTTTGACGTTTGTTTATTCACTGTTGGTCGTTGGGTTTAATGATGAGAATATCTGTGTTTTTACGAATTATCCAATGTTATTTACAAAAAACGGCAGTAAATATGTGAATAAGGGTGCAGTTGGTGTGTTGACTACAAAAAAGGAAGTTTATAGTGTTGTACAGATTGCTAGAGTGACATTTCCCAAAAACCCTTTTCCTTCAACTAAAAAGGGGCATATCTTCCGAAGTTATTTCTTCCGCATGGAAATTTCGTTTGCTATAGTGTTTTTGTCATGTTTTGAATCATCTGTGCAAGTTTCATGAAAATCCTTGAGGTTACCGTTTTCGCTACCTCTACCCAGTTTCCTATAGTTAGGAATGATAATTTCGTTGGTTTAACATCTTTGTTTCTAATTTTGCTGATTTGAGTGCCACTTTGAGTGTCACGAACATGGAAATTTATCATGTTTTTGTCCACAGTTACTCGAGTAAATGATGAAGGAATATCCTTCAATTGGGCAGCTTTCTCATGGCAAACAAGCGGTGAGAAACAATGGTAGAAATTAATATCAGGAATATGAAGATTGGATTTGGAAAAAACCGGAAGCTGCAACTCACACTCAGGATCTGAATCCAAGAATGAATACCTACAACAAGAAATATAAGAGAACACTAGTAACACAAATGAACAACGATTGGTCTACAACAAGTGAACTATAACTATCGTACCACAGATCATTATATCGATAAGTATGACGCTTTCCTGGTAAAATCAGTCGATGATGAATGGAAATTCATGAAGGCCGAGTAATGTTCTCCTTGAGAGAAAAATGTTTTTTGAAACGGCAATGTGGTGTCAATGACTGTGGAGTTTCCACAATGAGATATTGAATATTGATATTGAATGAAGTTCGGTTACTTGTAGTACTTCGAATGTTTGTATAAATGGAGTTTCCATGAGAATAACTACAATAGTAATTCAATCAGCAATGAATGGGAAACAATATTCCAGTTTTTGAAGAAGCATCTTCAGTTTTCCTTCTGGAAGAAGATTCACAAGACCGACAAGGATCGTACCAAATGAATCAAGTCGAGGAAAATAGTATATAAAATTGCTGGACTTGATGTTATATTTCATCGGCTTTCAAATATTCATGAATTCAAAGGCCTGGGTTCGCCAGTTCAGAATGTGGATAAGTTTTGGTGGGTAAATGGAAGCATTCACAAGAAGTTGATCTAGCTGGTTATAAATATACTTATAGTTATGAATGAACTCCTGATGATGTCATTACTAGCAGAGGAGTCGAAGAGGGATCTAGGAATACTCCCATCTTGGTGGTAACCTTGGCATAGCTACCTGCAAATATATTGATACGAGATTGATCACAATTTTCATTTTCTCATTATGAATATCAATGTTAATGGATGTTTTGTCAATCAAACTGTGTTCATAATGCGTTGTTATGATTATTGCTTTGGTTCCATTCGTGTTCAATTCAATTTTGAAGTTGATGTTGAGAAAATCTCATCATCATTGGGCTGTAAGGAACCCTCATCAGTTAAGAGAACTCCATATTCAGCGCCCACAGAAAACTAATGTAAGGGCTGGAAGATGGGATTGTAGGACCATTTTCCTTCGATGACACTATTAATGTACTGAGATGCTCTTGCATTTTCTCCAGAACTAACCAATGCTAGTTCAATCCCATTCATTTTCGAATCCCTCGAATCCTAACTTGACAAACTGATGCCAGTTCTATGTCATTCATATTCAAATCCCTCGAACCCTTGCTTGACCGACCAGTTGGTAAATGATTGTTTCATATAATTTCTATAAAACACGAATCCTAAAAAAAGTCGATTTTTTCCGGCTGTGACGATAGAATTTAGTATAGAGTCAAGGGATACGAAAATGCTCATGGTCCTGTACTGATGTCAATTCCGTGCAGGGTGATTTGAAAAATCTTCAGATCTATTAAATTGAAAAAGTGACTGAAATTCGATTTCTCCAAATGAGACATCCTGTATTTCATCATCACATCGAATAGCAGTTCAGATGACCAAGTCGTCATATGTATCTCACCCATACATATTCACTTGAGGTTTTGAATTACAAGCAATTATTGGTCAAATGTTTATCGATAGATGGCGTTGGAATTAACAGATAATGTGATATATAGATAGATAGATAGATAGATAGATAGATAGATAGATAGACAGATAGATAGATAGATAGAATTTATTGATCTCACAATATCAAATGACATAAGACAGGTCAAAAAATGAACAAATTGAAAGGTCTAGCTGAAGCTAGAACGTTACCTCAAGATGAAATAATTAAACAAATACAGCGACGTAGATATGAAAAATATATTACAGATCACTAGAGACACATAGGTACATCAATGAATGAAAGAAAAAAATGAAAAAATATATATATAAAAATCAGGCAAAGTGTGTGTTGAAGTTTATACATGATTCAATGTGTATTCGAAATATTCCAATATGGACACATGTCAATAAGATGGTTCTTTATTTTCATTTTGAATTCATGTATTGAGGTAATATTTCCGAGATATTGAGGAAACCTGTTATAAAGTTCAATTCCCATTACTACATGTGATTTTTTACAGATTTCAATACGCTGGTAGGGTATAGAGAAGTCTGATTGATATCTTGTGTCATGAGCATGAATATCACTATTCCTCAAATAACAATTCTTATTTCTATGAACCGATGTGATTGAATCCAATATATAAACGCCATACACAGTTGAAATTCTCAGGTCGATAAAAACAGGACGACAGGAGTTTACAAATGAAATATTTGAAATACACCTTAGAATTCTTCTCTGTGACAAAAAAAAAAAAAAACATTATTAGCATGAGGGGAGCTCCCCCAAATACAAATCTCATAACTGAAATTCACTGAAATTAAGTGAACGAATATGATGTACATTGAGTGTTTTCCTTAAATTTCTAATTTGAAGAAATTTAGAATTTAACAACTTTGATAAGTTTAAACAGTGAGTTTCAAAGGACAAATCTGAATCGGAAAATACTTCCAGAAATCTCACATTTTCTGTTTTTGTTATGTTTGAGTTGTTAACCAATATATCAAAGTTAGGGAAGAGAGTTTTTTGGCGAGAATGAAATGAAATGAAATTAGTTTTAGTTTCATTAAATAACGAGGATCACTGGACCATGCAGAAAATTTCAATAGAGCATTTATAATTTTGACCTTCGAAATGTTTGGGTCTTCATCACTAAACAGAAATGTTGAATCATCCGCATGAAGAGTGGTGAATGACTCTGATATAACAGAAGGTACCTCATGAATATATAAGATAAACAACAGAGGTCCAAGTATGGATCCCTGCGGAACTTCTTGTGCATTTACCATAAGATCAGACAGGCTTTCGCCCTGGTTGACCAAATTCAGAACTTCGTTATAGAACGATTACAAAGCTGTCGAGGTTGAGAATGTCGTTCGAAAACCATGTTGGTGATCAGTGATTACTTTATGAATTTCTAAAAATCTCAACATCTGCTGAAGCATGGCATACTCAAATATTTTTGACAAAAACTGGTGATACAGAGATTGGGCGGTAATTCGACATCATTTCAGCAGCACCCTTTTCCAAAATGGGAGAGACAAAAGAAACTTTCAGTTCATGGGGAAAAACTCCCTCTTCAAAAGAAGTAGTAATTATATGAGAAAGCGGTTTAATTTGGAGATTTGCAATTTTTTTAATGACAATAGCGGATATGTTATCAAAACCACATGAAGGTTTATTCTTAATTTTATCCTTTAGTATTCCGAGAACATCTTCTGGTGTGACATATATAGGAATATACTGTTAGAAACAAAATTATTTGAAGGGTACTCCAATGTATAGTTTCGTTTAGATATTGATTTAATTGCTTCATTAGGGACATTCATGAAGTATTCATTGAATTTGTTAGCAATTCAATGTGGATCATTTACTGGTACGTTATCAATATGTAAGGTGATAGCTTTCTGCATATTTTGCTTTCCTTCGAGTTCATTTATGACACCCCACATGGTTTAATTTTTATTGGACGAATTATCAATTTTATCCTAATAGTAATCACTTTTCGTGTTTTCAACAAGCCCTTTATGAGATGACTTTGCTTTTAGATATGTTGCTTCGAGTTTTGGATATTTCCATTTCAAGTTGAACAGGTCCTTCAGATTCCTAGATGATCTTTTAACTTCATTGCTAGCCCAATTTTTGTTGTTTTTCATTTTTCAGATTTTTTAGGACAACTAATGTTGAAGTAATAAATCAGAATATCATGAAATTTTTTGAATTTAGTGTTCGTATCAGAGGCTTCATAAACGTCCTTCCAAGTTTCTTCAGATAAATGTATTATTTTCACTTATATCCCTAAAATTTATATGGTTGTTGAAAAATGTCTGAAATTTATATTGGACCTTGCCCAAACTGCAACACCACCTCGTTGGTAATTGGTTCTACCATAAAAACTTATTAGTTGATAATTTGGAGTATGATAATTAGTTATATCATCACGTAATGACCAAGTTTCCGTAATGCATAGAAATTTCAAATCTAACTCACAATAGTCTGACATCAGTTTGTCGATTTTATATTGTTTCAGACCTTGGATATTGGAAAGTAAAAGATCAAAATTTGTGTTTTTATCATTTACCACATCATTAATATCAGTTTGTACACCACCTTTTCTAATACTAGATGAGATTTGACGTTCTATACTCTAAATTCCAACACCTTTCTTCTTTCCCAAAATTCCACCGCTGGCTAACACGATGTTCCTCGAACATCATAGGTTTCCCTTTCGTGTTGTCCACAGATAAAAAAAAAAACACCTTGTAGACGACTTTCCAAAAACTTTTCAAGTTCCTCTGGCTTAAGCCTTGTCATATGAATACTAATGATTTTGGGAACAGTTTCAATATTGCAGGGTGTCTCAGTCTCCCTTACAAGGAATTTTCTCTTTTTCCTATGATCTACTTGGGACCATGCTTCATTGCGAAAATGTGCAGATTCATTTTCCACATTTTCCTCAATATGTATCAAGTTATCAATGAAAGTTTTAGACTTGGCTTCCAGTATAGCTTCACTAACTTGTTTGGATGATATAATCGGTCGAATTTTATTCTTATCCTTCTGGGTGACGGTTGCAAAACTTGCTGACGTCAACGGCTGCTGTCCCTGTTTACTTTGCATCACGGTAGACGGCTGAGTAGCCACTACCGCCACACCGTTCTTTTTCTTGCTCACATTACTTTTCATCAGGTTCTGGTTCTGCTGATTAGATACTGACCAGTTTTTTTTCTGTCACCTTTTTGATATCTTCGTTTGTCTGGATTTCGGATTTATACTTCTAAATTTATAATTCTAAATCAGCATTTTTCGCTTTTTCTAATTTCGAATCACTCTCCGATCTTTCAACTTTTTCTTGTAGCAAATTGTTAGAAATCTGTTGCTCATTTACTAACATCATTGAATAGGTTGAAACCTCACCTGTTGAATTCGTTTCCACATCATCAGATGATTGCAGAGATTTGTTGTCACAGCAAATTATTTTTGCATTCATTCCTTGACTACATGATGGATGGTAGGTAGAATCACAGTTTATGCACCATTAGCTACGGCTTTTTAACAATATTTGCAATCTCTCCCATCATTCACGACCCACGACTCACGACTCAGTCGGCGCCATATTGCATAATGTGAATGATTGTATCTCTAGTGTCCGATGAACAATGATTATGAGTGTTGAAACTTTTTCCCATTAGATTCATACCATCCAGCAGAATGAAAAACGATGATTATCGAAACATGGATATGTTGTATTTGTTCAGATTGTTCAGATTACTTACTTCATCTGATGAAATCATTTTTGGTGTCTTTTGCCGAGATATCATACGCCTTGATGGCTCTCTTCAATCCATTCCTGTTCAGCATTATTCATCTCGTCTGCAGTTGATTAATCAGGAAAATCTAGGTTTTTCCTTGAGTCTCTCTTCTAATTCTGCCGAAATCATTTCGAAAATCTTTTTACGTCAGGTAGATATTCGGATTTGGTAATTTCTGGTGTTGAATTCACGTAAACTTTTTTAATTATGTCTCCATCGTCTTCAACAAATGATCTTTTCGGCCATTTTTCGGGGTCTGAGTCTTTGAGGATTCAAGGTCCACTGAACCATTCATCGTAGTTGATCTGTCGAGAATTCATTGAATATGTACGTGTAGCTCCATCTGCTATGTTGAAACAAGTGGAAATCCAGAACCAGTCGGAAGGATTCGTTAATTCTAAAAGCTCTCAGACTTGGTGTGATTCAAACTGTCCAAGTTTCCTTCTATTTCCTTTTGTCCAATGTAGAATGGTTGAAGAGTTCCAAAACTGATTCTTCTCAATATTTATCTCAGGTTCTTTTTTGATTTAATTTGCTAGACGGCTTCCAATCAAAGCTCCAATCTGGGAATTGACAGAGCTTCATTGGGAGCTACACGAGCTCTAGCCATTACCAGTGCTATCTCTAATTCCTCTCCTGATACGAAACGTAGACAAGCAAGTGATGCAAATGCTCTTTCACTTGCGTCACAGAGAAATTGTAATTTAATCGTTCGGAATTCCGGAATCATCAGTGAATATTATTAAGAAATTCGTGAAAGTGATATAGTTTCTACTGAGTCCTCCATCTAGAGAGGCCATATTTCAAAGTTCTCCTCGTCAATGTAGTCACCTCATCCTAAACCGGATCTGCAAATATCCTGAATTGATATCCTTCCACGAATTGTGAAATTAACAATCAATCCTAAGGGTTCAAAAGCAGACATCACTGATTTCAAAATTTCTCTTTTGGTCGGTTTTTCTTTTTTAGAAATACCATAGTCTTCATAAGTGGAATTGAATTTTCATTGGAAGCAGTCATCTCAAGCATTCCACCATAACCCAAAAATATGTTGTGAATTTGAATTGTCATTGGAACTCATGTCTCGCACTATATTCTCATATGTGCCAAGTTCACGCATGACTTCTTCCGAATATGAAATCAAATTCACTAACTGGAATCCTCCTTGTTGTTGAACATGTTGAACCCCAAGAATGGTTTCCAAATTTTCAACGTAGTGCTTCTTCAAAATTGCATCCAATATTTATAGAGAATTAGTTCGTTCCGTAACGTTGGAACTCTACACAAATTGAGCACATGTTGGAGAACAACTTGCACCGAACATCTTCACCTACATTTGATATACCTGATATTCCCTTGTGGTATCACCATTCCTCCAGGAGAATCGTTGAGCACATTGATCTTCTGGTCCTATTCTCACCTGGTGGAACATGTCTTCTTTGTCAGAACAAAAAGCCACTCTGTATTGTCGAAATCTCACCAATACCGCTACTGAAGGTGTGAGTAGGTCTGGTGATGCAAGTAGATGATCATTCAAGCTTTGACTGTGTGATCGGGCTGCAGCCGTGTCATTGCCATTGTTTTACTTCAGATAATATAATAATCACTCTTCCATGAGAGGCCTATTCGAGAATGCTCGTCAATTCGTTCCATACTTTTTTGCATTATGTTCATACCCCTCTCTACGGATGTATCAGGATTCCTATGATGGTTTGAAATTCCAAAAGATTCAGTCAAAAATGTTCGTGCCTCAGGAGAATCATCGGTCTATTAGTGATATTTTTGAGAGGAAGTCATTGTAAATAGTCATTTTCAAACCAATCCTTCCTTGTTACAGCCTTGAATGGAAAAGATGAGTCTTTGATGAAATGTACATTTTCCACTGTGGATATTTCGGCGTCTCTGTAACATCCAGGAATTTTCATGTCATGAGGGATGTGTCATGTTGATTGACAAGGTTGTTTGTCCATTGTATACATGGAGGTTGTTCTTGACTTCCCACCCCAAGTTCTGAAACAATAGATTCATCAGCGAGTATAACTGTTGACGACTCATCTAAAAGTGCAAAAATGCGATAAAACCACTTTGTCCATACAGTCTCTTGTGTCCATCCTGAGCAACACCTTCGTCGTCATGTCGTGTCTAGTGGTTTTCACTTTTTCAACGTTCTGATCAGGCGAGACTCTTGAGGTAGTAGGAGAACATTCTATATTTCTAGTATCATTATCATTGATATTATCAGTAGTGGATATTCCAAAAGATTTTTCATATAATGACTTATGATGAGGACGTCGACACCCATTCCGACCACATGGTTTTCTTTTTCCACATCGGAATATTTGATGGTTAGCGTTCAGATATAAAAAACAAATTTTTTTCTTTGTAACAACTGACCATCCAGTTCCAACGTCATCTTTATTCAATTCGGGCCACGAATGTGTCTTATGTCCTCACAAATCGCACTAATGGCAAGATATTTTTGGATGTCTTTGCTCTTTTGTAGACAAAGCAACTTCATGTCGAGGTTTCGATTGGAAACGGTAATTGTGTTGGAATTTGTCGGACATTTCATATTCACATGAAGGTGTGCTAACGTAACAGGCCGCATTAGCTCTGGTATTCAACCATTCAAACATTGAGAAAACATTGAGGTCAGCTTTCCCAACGCGCTCATACATGATTTCTCGCCATTGCAATTTCAGCATGTCAGGAATTTCCCCAAGTAGCTCTTCAAGAAGTTGAGGATTCTCAAATGTCCTGTGCATTCCAATGATTTTATAGTTTCAACAAGAATTCTCAGGTGAATTGAAAAATGTATCAATTTCTCAAGGTTTTGATCTCTCATTGGTTGGATAGCTGATCAATTATGTGATCGAGACGTCCAAATGGCATTTCTGATAATTTCATTACCAAATTTATGTACGAAGGAGACATCATTATTTCCGCAACGGCAGACTTAGCTTCTCCTCGTAGACATTTTTGCAGTTCTCTCATTTTCTCTTCATCTGAAAATTTGCACATGGAGGAGATGAGGTGGAATTGAGAGATAAAAATTGGCCATTCAGCAGGATCACTATCGAAAATAGGGAAGTCCTGGAACGATACATTCGAAAATCATCATTCTCTTCTGTCGTTCGGCTTGCCTTTTGGAAAGTTTCAGAAAGTGTTCCACATAGCAATTGAATGTCTGATATTTTTTCTGGCGCACTTTGTTGATCGTTTTTATTTGGTTGGTCTTGTGGTGGTTGAATTTCTATTCTACTTATCCACTCCTGAATACCTGTCGACTTTGGAGAGGGTGGTTGAGAAATCGGTGTCACAACTCTTATTTCTGGATGGAGGCTTTTCATGGATTTCAAACCCATATTTTGAAAATTCTTCAATTTTTTGTAGTCGTGTTGTATCTTGAGTATTGATTATCTAATTCAATGTCTTGATTTTTGAAATAGTAGAATAGATATGGATGAAACTTGATTTGGTCTGTCATCAGACCCACAAAGTTGTGGCCATACATAATCTGTATCCAAATGTTGGTTGTTACATGCACCTGGTCGTCTCAGGTTGTATCCTCTTGAACTCATCTGGGTAGTAATTCCAAAATCTGGTTCTGCTTCAGCTCGGAGGACCAAAATGTAGTGTAGTCGTCGATAAAGGTTCGAAAGTCTTCAAAAAGTCGGTTCTTATTGGAAAATATAAACTGCCTAAATAATTCTGACAATTATTGACGAATCAATTCGAGAGCAATTCGAATTCAACTGAAACAATATGCAGAGTCTTTAACGATGTCCAATCTGCTACAACACGGGGCAAGTGATTTTTGGAGAGGATAGTAATGTCACGAAAGGCATCCGCTGATTTATATTTATATTCTGGTACTGTTATTTCTATCATCTTTATTCATGTTCTTGAAATCATTAGGAACGATCCATTTCGTGCAACAGCAAACTGTCTCCTCCTGATAAAATATTTTCATTAAATGAGAGAGGCTCTCGAGTTCAGGTCTCCTGAGTGGACGGTTGCTTTTAGCAATGGAGTTGTCCCATTTGGGACATTCTCGATCCTGTATTTCCGACTGTGAGTAGAGTCACTTCATTTAACATCTGTCAACACAATTCCTCTTCAAGGAATCTGAAACTTGTAGTTTCAACATTCATTGAATTTTCATTTGTTCGTTTTCAATGAGTCTTTCGATTGTGTTTGAAACCTCGAAAATCCCAACCATTAATAATATAAAAGTCACATTTGTGCCCACGCTTTCCTGCTAGAAGGGATGTTTCAACCCGTGTATTTACTAATACTGCACATATCGACGTTTCTAGCTATTCTTGCATAACCATCTTCACCCCAGCTGGTACCAAAAGAGAACTGGACTATCCAGTATTCTTGGCCATCTCCACTCATGTCATAGCCCACTATCAATCCGAATTCTGCACCATTTATGAAATCGAATATTGGACATTCTGGGTCATTCAGCATTCCACCGGTGTAGAGGTGTAGGTTCGGGTTGATCACAGATATTGCGATTGGCCCTTTGGTCGCTGTGAATCGAGAAGTCAGATGTATAGCTTCATTACATTTTGGAATTTGGGGAGACATTGAACAGGGTGTCAATTTGCTGAATTCCTACCCTCCATATCGTCTTTCCAGTGAATGATATGAAATATCAAAACGACACATCCTTTTTGTATTCAAGGGGGACATTCACGTCTCAGGGGGAGTAAATGTTGAATGAGTAGCACATCATCTCGAATGGCGTTTGATCCCCTTTCCAATTGTACCCTGATTTATCATTCCTGATGAGCAGTATCCGAAACATACCGCATCTTATTTACAGAAATAATTAGAACTTGCCTGCAATGAGATGCAGGATTCTCAGATTATTATCCAAATAGAAACTATTGTATTCCATATCCTCTCGGCAGAAATAATGAAAAGATCGTGGTCACTGTTCTAATCGTTTATCAAGGGTAAGATCAGCCATTAGATCTAATAATGTCTTTTTCTGCTTTCACTGCTTTGAAAATCCTCTTTTGTGAGCAAAACAATCGTGATGTTACCAAATAGCATTATTGAGTCGATCCCGAAAGCCTGACGGTTCCCTATTCCTGAATGCCTCAGCTGAGCTATTCGACAGTGGAGATCGGTTAGGTTATTTGGATGAAACATGAGTTAATGCTCAATAAATATCATGAATAGATTGTTTCGAAAACGAAGGAGGAGAGAGAAAGTGGAAAGAATAACGAGAAGAGGAAATATCAGACGATTAAGTTATGAAGTGAGGAAAAATGTAGATTTGTCGTCTCCTTACGTATGCATACCACCGAATCAGAGTCGTTCGATATTCTATCAGATGAGGCCAAAAACTGGAAGGAAATGATATCATGATCTAGTAAATGTCACCGTAAATCTTCGTGAAATCGCTAATTGTAACTGTCCATTAGGATGGTTCTGTAACATTCCTTATTTGTGTACTGTTCACGCCATTTTCAATGTTTATGACAGTATGAAGATGAGGTCAGGTTATTCTTTGCTTCTTCTTTCAGTTAGCACAAGAAGAGTGGCTCAGTTTATGTCCACTGAACTCATGGACCTTTGGTGTTATTCTTGCTAGGCTAGGTTGCCTCACTGATTCGCATTGAGTCAGGTGCGTGGTGAATAATTTTCAAGATTGGAAATGTTTTCATGATCAGGTATGAGCCGTTAACCTTGCCAGAAATTTATCGAGAGATGCAACTCCTTCTGTCCTGTCGTTACTTGCTGACTTCACAGGATGATGGAGATGATCAGGATTTCAATTAATTAATTATTAATTACTTCCAATAGACCATTAACGTGGAGGAAGAACGAAGTTGGTGCCAAGACATAGCCTTGTGGAACACCTGCATTGTAGGTCATTGTAATAGATGAGATTCCATCCACCACCATACAAATTGATCTACCTACGAGGAAACTTGATGGTGGACGACATTGTTGAGGCGCGCAAACTATATGACGGAAGTTTCACAAGGAGACGTTCGTGCCAAACTCGGTCAACACATTTGGATTTTCACTTTCAGACCGTAACAAGTCATTCGGTGAATTTCACCGATCAAGTTGTATCGTTGATCCAGTTCTACTCAGTGTGAATCAGTGATGACTTTGAAGAGTTCCAGAGAATATGGTTCACAAAATGGAAGATAGTGAATTATGAAGAAAATGGAGAGTGAGTGCGAAGAGCGGCATTCCTACATGGAAGAAATCAAATTCGTGAATGTGAGTCACTTGATTCAGTGGTAAAGTTCAAACCGCAAAGTACTGAATGAAGAAGCTCAAATAATTGTAGTTCTGAGAACATTCGCTGCAGAGCCCACTAGCTTCTCACGATCACTTGCAAAACAGACAGGCATGTCATCCGAAACTATAGGGAATGCAAATCCTTCGAAAACTTCATGGACATAAGTAGGATAGAAAATGATTTTGAAAATCATATCTGATCGAGTTAATGTTGAATTTCTCTCAATGGCAATGTTGGAAGATGGAATTTCCGCTGTTGGGCTGATGATAACTTGCACATTCCCCGAGAAGGATATTCACAACACCTACAATGACGTGATGGTTTGACTCGAATGGTATCTGATCCTCTTATAATTCTCGATGTAGAAACTCTTATCGATGGAGGAGATTATATACTTTTACAGAAGGATTTGTTGAATCTCCTGTAGGACGGTGCTAAACTCCATCATTTTTCCCGTCCCACAAACACTTTCTCGTATAGTTAGATTGGCTGGAGGAGACCAATTGAATGGCCACCAAGATTACCGAAATTAATTCCTTTCCTCCTCTCTTCGAGGACATCTTGAATCCTCTGTTCATGAAATACAACCTGCTGATATCGATGAACTCAAAAGACATGTGGAAGCAGCATGCTGGTGAATTCCAGGTGAAGTTTTCTGACATGTTTAGGAGGATATCGGACTTCATGGGCAAAATGGAACATTCTCAACAATTTATAGGATAGTCTCCATCAGAAAATGAAGAATGGGAGTGCAATTGGTGAGAAAATTGAAAGCCTTTCGAAATGTTGTAGCACTTGATCTTCCTTCTCATTTGAGATTCTGAATGTAACATCTACCACTCCTAGCCTTGTGCTTCGAAGGCTGAGAATATTCACTAAGGGTATCTTTTGAAGATTTATTTGATGTGTCTTCTCGATTTTCCATAGGAGAGAAAGATATCAGGGATGAGAACATAATATCATAGAACATTACAGATACAGATACAACACACAGATAATACACAGAATATTACAGAAGATGATATCAAGTGGAATCGGTTGAATCACATGAACATAGTATCGACATATCATTGTGTATGCCAAACTCAAAAAAATATATAGTGGTGTTCGAATATATTGTAGTTCACCTGCTTAGTTGTCGAACATGAGTTCCTGTCACATGTTGTGTCTATTTGTCTATCTGTCAACCTGTTCGTGTCAACTCATTTTTTTTTCAAATCTGATTATCATTTTTCATAACCTCAAAAATTATGCGTTCCTATTATTATTGTTAACGGAGTTCTGGAGAGCAATTTGTTGAGGAAAAAATGCTATTTTCCGACTCTCATTCGTATATTCTGATTCCTCTACAATCCATGTATAAGTAGGCATTTCTGATCATCTGATAACTGAATGCGTATCCATTCATTGAAACACACTAACCACAGTCCCTATATCATATATCAGCTTCACCATAGTACATAGTACTCGATTTCAAAATTCAATAGCTCATGCATGTGACGTGATTCTATTTGTCAAATATGTGGAATATGAATGAACAGCAGGAATTAAGCAATGAGTATTTCAGGTCAGTCGAAGGAGTTGCATCTCGGAATTCCGGAATATTCCGAGCAACAAATAAGAATTTGATCGAAAAATCATAATAAAATAATATTGGCCAACCTACGCTTCCGGAGAAACACAATTATTCCTTCCTTCGATTTATTTTCACTACACAAATTAGTTCTAGTTTGAATCCACTTTTCTGAACTCGTAACCCATGATTTCGGAGATATTCCATGATGGTATTCAACTCGATATGATTATTGATTGAAATTTTGATTTGGAAACCCGTTGCTAAACGACTGGGTATAACAATTTGCTAAACCCTGTATTGATATCTAATGACTTCATGTCATCAGTGAAGTGATCATCCATGGAGGAAAACATCGAATAATTGGATCCGAATTTTCATTGTTGTAATCTACATCTAGGTCAACCAAAAGTCGAGTGGGAGTAATGTTAGACAAAACTATTCATGCATTCATATTTTTTTTCTAAAAATATCGGAATACAAGTAATTGAATGAAGAGGATATTAAAAATATGATACAAATAGAATGACAGGAATATTCTCCAAAACCTGCTATACAGTCAGACTAATCGATGAGATCATGTTGCGAAATAGACGAAAGTGAATGAGGTCGCCAGAATTTGGAATGACTTGATGGAAATGCTCAGAGGAATGAAACTTCTCCTCCGGATGAATGAAGATTTCTCCAACTTCACTTACACTGATTTTCGGAAATGTCGAATCCAAGTATTCGATGTATTTCTCTACATCCGTACACATTCTCGAAAAGAGCTCGTTTAACGAGGGTTTCGGTTTGAGATCGCACACTTCGTATTCGGGCAACTCACCAACTATTCTGGCCATTTCTTTCTCTGATTCAGAGATACGATAATAAGTCATTTGACCATATCTGACGGAGAGTTCGCCTGTAGAGTTTCTGCATTCGTATAATTGAGCGTCGTAGGCTGGGTAATTGGAAGCTGTAGGTAGCCCGAACTCCACGATGAAACCGAGAACATTTCTCACCTCTGCTTCATAGCACCCGTAGTTGTGAAAGTCGAAGCCACAGTCGATCATATTTTGAACGCTCACGGGTTCATCGATCTTTTGTTCGATATACCTTTGAGTCTGTATTACGGCGGCCTGAAGATATATATCAATATTATATTCCATTATAGTCGAGACCGCCACGTTTCTTGGTTCTTATCGAGAATGGAGTCTTCTGTACTGTACTGATACTGTATACAGGGTGTCCCTCAGGGAACTGCAACGATGAATGTATGGAAAACTATAAGTGGTGGTTCACTACTGTTGATGGGGGCAAGTCGGCGAAACTATTTTCAAGATGCTGCCATTTCCGGTTTTACTGGAAGTTGATAGGAACTAAATTATTACAATTAGGACACCCTATATATCTTATCATTTTTAGATTCCACGAAGAATTCTAGGAAAATTCCTTGCATGACGTCCTGCGTATTATACCTGAGACCTATTGGGATTTGACATATTTGGAATTTTATGCGAAAAATGAAGATTGCAGGCCTGAATATAACTTGATATCAGTGTCTCCTATATGAAATCTTCAATTATCAGATTAGGGTTAGATCCCTCATAGGAGGAGATCTACTCCAGTGCACTGTATTGATATATCGATGATAAATAAATACAGGGTGATCAGAAAGTAACATCAAGAGGTAGTTTGGAAAAATCGTTGAAAGTACTTTTTGTTCAAATGGAAACCCAGTATTTTTATATCTTCATATCATCCAACATCATGAATTAACATCTATCGACCTGTTTAATCTTCATTTTCTCGCATGCCATTCCACTACCAAACTTCTGAATGTGCTTCGCAGGTTTGGAGGTGAAAATTAAATATTCTGAGTTCTCCGTATTGAATGAGGAAAATTCTGCTATGTTACAACTCTGTCAGGTTTTTAGGATCGCCCATTTGAGCCAATCCAAAAAATCTGACTGTTTTCTAATGAAAGGCCTCCGCTAAGCTTTCCAAACAGTGGAGACGGGGTGGGAAAATAGGCGAGAACCACATAAACCGAAAAAGTTTGATGGTAAACCTACAGTGATACAAAAATGGAGAAGAAGAGTGAGAAGAAGATCAGAAAGAAGAGTGAAAGAAGTTTGAGAAGGAGAGTGAGAAGAAGATCGAGAAGAAGAGTGAGGAGGAGATCGAGAAGAAGAATGAGAAGGAGATCGAGAAGAAGAGTGAGAAGAAGTTCGAGAAGGTTGGAAGTGAGAAGAAGAGTAAGAGGTTTATCTGCCGGTACTGACTGAGAGAAGAAGAACGAAGAAATAGAAAAGTTGATACAAATACCGATAACCCAGAGATGATGACCTTACAGGATTTCAAAATACACAATGTTTAATCTTAGCGTACAACACTGCCTGATCAAACACCATATGTATAACAAATATCAACTACCTTCAGTATGCATACCACCGGTTCACAGACGTTCGATGTTTGATAAGGTAAGACCAAAATATAGAGTGAAAATAGTAGATCGGAATCACTTCATCGACTGTGACTGTCTGTGGGGATGTCCCAACGCTCTACTATACTGAAGTTACCTCAGATCAGTCCGAAATGATGACTTGCTAGAAGAACCTCTTCCTACTGTCCTCTCTGGGGGTCCACTTCTGACTAGGGAGGAGTGACTTCGTGGAAGTTAGAGAGCTTCAGAGAGTTGAAAGGTGTGGAAAGCCAATTTCATACAATATAGCAGGTTTCAGTGCCCGAAAGGAGGTCTGACAATCTCAGGAGTGGGAAAATGGTGGGTAAATGATGGAACAACCAACACCTCAAACACCTCAACTCGTTCTTGGAGTTGAATCGGAACGGTGATGGTGCCTTCTACCTAACATGTGTTTCCATTGGCCACAGTACAGAGGTTCGAAGAAGAACTATTGGTTATTGGTCAGAGATTTCTCAAAATATTCCAACCTGCACTACCAAGTACAGTTTTGGAACAACCACTGTCCAACAGTGCGAGGAATTCTCTTCCATAAATCATTACCTTCAGGTGAGATCTTTTATCATCTTTAGCGTTAGCCAAGATGAAATCGATGACATGGACAACGTAAGAGGTAGAGCTGATCTAGTTTGGACAAACTAGAGGTTGTGACCGATCTACGACGAACCTCTCTTTACATTTTTTTGACAATTACTGCAGACTCTGAAAGTGATGTTTTCTCGACCGCAGGTGAGACAAAACATATTCCTCGGTCTTGGACATTTGCGAAATCTATGTCCCAGTTCTTTACAATTTCAGCAAATACAGGCATTAGTTGTCCGTGACGTGGTGGTTGGTTGAAGATCAACATTCGCTGAAGAATTTGATGTCATGGCCGGGTCAACATTGTATTCATGGTGAAGTGAGTGAACTCCATGAATAGCGTTAGGGTAGGTAGGAGTACCAGGTGCTTTCCTGTAAGCCAACTCCGGTTCTAATGAATGTCTGGTATTAGTGATAGGTGGGCAAAAGTTTTGCATTCTTGTAACTGTCTCCTCTATAGCCCTACTCAGTCGTGTCAACTCAGATAAGGTCGTGATTTGGTGAGTTGCCAAATGGGCTTGAATGCTTGGTAATAAGTTCCTCCTTATCATCTTCACCCGACGCTCCTCGGCAGGTTTGTTCGGTCCGAGTTCATTGAAGAGATTTTCTATAGATTCCACGAAATTGATTATCTTCTCCCTAGCTCCCTGAGTTCTGTTCCGAATCTCTTCCCAGATATCGTACTCGTAGTCGTAGGGCAAGAAGTCTTTCCTCAACTTCTGAACTAACTGATTCCAAGAATCAAAACGTTGGGTCCGAAACCATAATAACGCATTCTTGGTGAACAGTTCAGCTGCCGATCTGAAAAGTTGATCGTGTGACACTCCTCGGGATACTCTTATCTCTTCAATTCTCTCGAGAAAGTTGGTAAGGCTTGACTCACCATCATATGTTATTCGCCAACGTGAGATGTCAAAGTATGATTGATTATGGTCATATCGGAAACTGAACGCATGAGGGTCGGATAGCTGCAAGTTACGTATCTTAGTTTCAAAGTCTTGGGTAGAGTTCATACTAGCTAATCTTTCCCGGGGATCCATTGATCCGGACTTACGTTCTGGATGATAGTCGAGAAATGGGACTGCTCTCTCAGTGGAGTTGCACGGATAGGGTCATCATTCAGGAATCGCACCCTACTTTGGATTGCTTCTGAGAGTCGATTAGCTTCACTGTGGTGTCGAATGTATTCGGTGGGCGATTCGTTGCTCAACCAAAGTGATCTGATGCATTCACTGAATGGTCTGGGTGGCGGTGCCGTTGAATGAGCAGCAAATGGTTGAGAAGTTGGTAGATCCTCGAATCGCGATTCGCGCCTGATGGATATATAGGGTTGATTTGAACTTATTCGATTCACAAGTGGAGGTAGTTGAGACGATCTACTACAACTCTCTTGTAGGTTAGCTGTAGCATCAGTATGTAAGATGGAAGGTATCAATGGAATAGGTTCGTCGATTAGTGACCCCTCCAGTACATTCTCTTGATCCAAACGAGAATTTTCCGACCAAATTCTGTCTCCCTGATCTTCGAAATCTATCAAGTTGTCATTCAAAGCACCTAAGGAATTCATCAATTGTAAGCACCTACACATTAACTGCCCTCGCGTTTCCTCTTGAATTTGATCAACTACGGGAACTCTTCTAACCGTGAGTTAACATGACAGAGCCTTGACGAAATTCTTTTAAAATCATTTTCGACATCATTGTTAAGATTATCTAATTTATGATTGCGAGTATTCAATTCCACCGTAGGATCTGAATCAGACGTGATAAAATCATTAGGAGAAACCCCCTCTCTTTCAAATCGCAAAGCACCTCTCAATGTTTTTCGATTTTCATTCACTGTCCGCTGCACTGGTAAACCTCTGATTCTCAATTCATAGGCAATTTCATCGCCAAGGAGTCCATTGATTTCCATTTTCAGTGATATGCCTCAAGAAAATTGGGAAGTAGGCAAGCACAAAAAAATAATAGTGTCGGCTAGACACACCCCCACGTTTCCCAAAAGAAGGAAGGAGAAAAAAATCCCTACTCAACAACAGTACTGACCTAGAAAGTACCTGTATAAAAAATCACCCTGTATAAGCGTAACTAAGATTTCGAGTTCACGGACCCTTCTTTCAACGAAATCTATGTGATATCTATGAAACTATGTCAAATTTTGTTTTTTACTATGTTAATATAGAAATGAAGGCCTAGAATACTAAAAATATTGATTTGCTCTAAGAAATCCCCACCAAGTGAAACACAAGTTGGGCGCCAATTTGTCAGGTTTTCAAGATCGCCCACTTGAGCCAATCCAAAAAATCTGACTGTTTTCTGATGAAAGGCCTCCGCTGAGCTTCTAAACAGTGGAGAAGGGGTGGGAAAATAGACGAGAACCACATAAACCGAACAAGTTTAGAGTGAGAAGAAGAGTGAGAAGAAAATCGAGAAGAAGAGTGAGAAGAAGATCGACAAGAAGAGTGAGAAGAAGATCGAGAAGAAGAGTGAGACGAAGATCGAGAAGAAGAGTGAGAAGAAGATCGAGAAGGTTGAAATTGAGGACAAGGGTAAGAGGCTTATCTGCCGGTACTGACTGAGAGAAGAAGAAAGAAGAAATAGAATTGATCAATTCAAATCTTTAATTTAATGCTCCTAGTGCTACAGGACCGGTATCAGCTATAACCTGAGTTTCGACGTTTGGATCGTAGTAGCCTAAAGTTTTGATATTCGACAAATCGTTCTTCAGTTCTCGGAAAGCCCTACTTTGATCACTTTCCCAATATTTTTCTATGTTGGCATGTTTACCGAGTTTCAAACGCAGTATTTTTCTGATTGGTTCTGTCAGTGTCGCTAGGTTGGCTTTCCATTTTCCAACAAAATTCAAAAGGCCAAGAAAGCTTTGGACTTCGTCTATTGTTTTTGGTTCCCTGAGAGGTTCAATACCTTGTGGTGAGAGCACGTGTCCTAAAAACTCAACTGTCTGTATTCTGTACACACACTTATGATTATTCAGTAAAACATTGTTTTCTTTCAATATTTAGAGTGTTTTCTTCGGCCGAGAATCATGTTCTTCCAGATTCTGCCCATAAATGAGTATATCATCGATGAAATTGACTGTCCCTTCACATGGCCCTAGAATTCTGTCTAGGATTCTTTGGAAAATTTCAGGAGCACACGATATTCCAAACATGAGTCTTTCATATCTGTATAACCCCTCACTGGTTATAAAGGTTGTTATATGTCTAGATGACTCCGATATTTCTATTCGGTGAGACGCATTTTTTATGTCAAGTCTAGAGAAGAATTTGGCCTTCTTGAAATGCGGGAGTAACGTATCAATTGTTGGTAGTGGATGATTCTCCCTTGAAATTGCCTCATTTGCTCGTCTCATATCTATACATATTCTAATTTATCCGTTGTCTTAGAGTATAGGCACCATAGGAGATATCCACTTTGCGGGCTCGTGTACAGGCTCGACAATATCCGAATCAACTGATTCTTGCAGTTTTCTTTCAACTTCAGATTCCAACGGTAATGGAATTCTCCTCTAGGGCTGAAAAACGGGGTTGACTGTTTCGTCAACTGGAATATCTATCAGGACATTCTTGAATTTGGGGAATTGTTCTATAGCATTCACTTCTGAACCAATTTTGAGGACACCGAGTGAAATAGCTGTCGATTTGCCAAGAAGGCATCTAGAACCATTCTTGATAGCGTAGAACGTAGCGATTTCGCTATTCGAACCTTTACAATTTTTTGATTTGAAAGATCCCAGAATATTCAAGGTTGTTTCACTACCATAAGCAAAGAGTAATTCACTAGGGTTTTTTATTTGATCCCAGATTTTCACGTTTTTGTGTTTCAGAAGCGTCCATGTTTTGTCATGTAGAATGTTGCTTTTGCTTTCCGAATCGATGAGCATTTCTGTTGGAACCCCACCAATATTACATTTCATGACAGTGTCATCATCGATTTGGAAAACATGATCAACTTCTGTTTCGATGTTGTCAACTTCGTCAGTATCGTGTCTAAGTTTTTGGTGATTCTCATGTCTTCTTGGTCTTTTTGGGTTTGGAATTTTTCGCCCGTATTTATTGGTTTTGTGCGACGATTCGCTGTCAATTCTTTTCCGCGGATTTGTACGACAGTGATCTTGATAATATCCCTTATACCCACACTTAGTACGAATTCTCCACCTAGCGGGACATTGAGTAGAATTGGATGGATGATTTCCACCACACCGCGAGCACTCTTTCTTACGAGAGTCCTCAGTTACATAGTTGAGCTCTAGATGTTTTTGTCTGTGCTCATTAAAACGTTCTAGTTGTCTACTGACAGTTTCCAATGCATCAGCTTCCGAAATAATATCGTCTAATGTGATACTATCTCCTATCGATAAATTTTTTTTCTTGGATCGACTGAGTTGCTCTTCTCGACAATTTGATCTATCAAGTGATCTTCTTGATTTCTGCATTTAGATGCCTGATTCCTCAGTCGAACTAAGAATTTTCCGAACTTCTCGCCATCTTCCTGCTTAGTTAAACGGAAAATATCATATATTTTCGACTGTTTTGGTTCCTTCGGTTCGACATGAGCTCCTGGTAGATTGTAGTAGATTTCTTGTAGTGCGCTACTAGCGCTATGAAGTAGGGTTGCTCTTTTCCTCGATGGCTGTTCAATATTTGACGCCTCCAAGTAGATTTCAAACGGTCGTAACCATTTTTCCCAACGTATGCCAACCGATGTTGGTTCGCCCTCACATTCAAAGTGTCGTATGGCTAGTGAGTTTGCCATGTTCCTGTGGCAAAATTCCACTGCTAACAGCATAAATTTCTGTTTTTTTTTTTTTGTTTTTTTTTCGCATATACAGGCAAATATCCCTGCAGTTTTATTGGTTTGTTGTTACCCTCTATACAGGGTGTCCTTAAAAGGTCTTTACAAAAAGCTACCACATATTCTTCAGACCAAAACAATTCGATACAAGCAAACTTACCTCAGTAAAAAGTTGCTTAGTTTGGGCGCTAGACGGCTCTGAAGTTGAAATTTTCAAATCGATTTTGCTTCATAACTTTTGAACGGCTCATGAGATTTTTTTCAAATTTGGTACCTTGGCATAGACTCATCGGGCAATGAAACTCATATCATAATCATAATGAATATCATTCCATGGGCGTAGAACTTGATTTTTTCAGTAAATAAACATCTAAAACTCCTACGCCAATGGAAAAAAAATAGTTTCAATATGAAATCTAAATTATTCAACTCATTCACTACAAAAAAGGTACTCTTGACAAAAGTCGATTCCTCTCATGGTTTCGACAAAATTTTAATTTTAGTGATTTAGAGCATAATTAATAATAAAACGATTAACAGATATTTCATAAAAATTGTTCAAAATGTTCACCATTTTCACGTATACAAAGATTTATACGACGCAAAAAGTTGAAATGTACTCTTTGCATAACTTCTTCATCGCCTGTAAGATTATTCGTCGCCTGTTGGATACGTTGCCATAATTGTTCTACAGTATTCACAGGGGTCTTGTAAACCGTAGACTTGAGATAACCCCATACAAAATAATCCATCGGTGTTAAGTCTGAAGAACGTGGTGGCCAATTCACGGGTGCATCATTACCTCTACCTATCCATCTGTCTGGGTACTGTTGGTTTAAAAAATTCCTAACATCCACCGAAAAATGTGGTGGAGCTCCATCGTGCATAAACCACATATCTACCCGATGTTGGAGTGGTAAATCTTCCAACAAATTTGGCAACGTATTTCGTAGATGTTGTAAATACATGTCTCCTGTTAATCTTTGTGGAAGTATGACAGGACCAATTATAAAATTTCCTATTATTCCAGCCCAAACGTTGATTTTGAATTCGTGTTGAAAATGGTTTATTTTAATGGAATGAGGATTTTCAATTGCATAAACGTGTTCATTATGAAAATTAGTTATTCCTCTTCTCGTGAAACAGGCTTCATCAGTGAACAAAATATTCTTTCCAAAGTTCAGATTCATTTCTCTTTGCAAATTAATGAACCTACAAAACATCAGACGACTTTGTGAATCATGGATTAATAAATCTTGAACTGGCGTCTTGTGGTATGGGTATAATAATTGTTCTCTTAGTACTTCATGAACGGCATTCCTAGAAACTTCTAGTTCATTACTTATCCGTCTAGTACTCAATTCTGGATTTTCTCCAATACGGTCTAAAATTTCTACTTCGACTTCGGGAATCCTTACATAACGCTGTCTTCCATAATCACCAGTTCTAGGAGCAAAATGACCGGTCTCCCGAAGACGTCTCTCAACTGCAGCAAAGGTTGGGTGGCTTGGTACGCGACGATTTGGAAACCTTGCCGAATACACCCTCACACTCTCTCGACCATTTCCTTGACAATATCCGAATACCAATAACATATCGGTGTATTCTTCATTGGTGTATTGTACGGCCATGATAAATCAGAAAAGTCCGATATCAAAAATCAACGTCAATAAAACTCGACAAATCAACACAGATGAAACTATGGAAACCAAGAATGTGAATATCACTGTTTTCGAGCAGATAATAATAGTCTTCAGAAAAAAAAACCAGTGCTACTTATTTTCAATAGAAATAACCTATGCAAAAAGTACATCTCAACTTTTTGCGTCGTATAAATCTTTGTATACGTGAAAATGGTGAACATTTTGAACAATTTTTATGAAATATCTGTTAATCGTTTTATTATTAATTATGCTCTAAATCACTAAAATTAAAATTTTGTCGAAACCATGAGAGGAATCGACTTTTGTCAAGAGTACCTTTTTTGTAGTGAATGAGTTGAATAATTTAGATTTCATATTGAAACTAATTTTTTTCCATTGGCGTAGGAGTTTTAGATGTTTATTTACTGAAAAAATCAAGTTCTACGCCCATGGAATGATATTCATTATGATTATGATATGAGTTTCATTGCCTGATGAGTCTTTGCCAACGTACCAAATTTGAAAAAATCTCATGAGCCGTTCAAAAGTTATGAAGCAAAATCGATTTGAAAATTTCAACTTCAGAGCCGTCTAGCGCCCAAACTAAGCAACTTTTTACTGAGGTAAGTTTGCTTGTATCGAATTGTTTTGGTCTGAAGAATATGTGGTAGCTTTTTGTAAAGACCTTTTAAGGACACCCTGTATACAGTAGAGACCACAGTTTATTATTATTGTTATGATCGCTTTTTTTTTCATCACAGTTCATTATCGTTGATAATTATGGTTGTTATGAAAATGGGAATCTCCAATCAAAAATTACATTGTTTTTTTCTGGAAAGCAAGCTAACTGCGTTCTTGGGAGCTTGTGTTCTAACGATCCAAATTCAACACTGCTGAGTTATTCCTTCTCATGTATATACATATGTATATTCATTCACAGTCAGACATATTTATCTCGCTTGTTATGTATCGAATCACCCTGTATCCAGATAGCCGCCACTACGACGCCCGATGCATGAAGATACAGACATCTTACATGGAACTCAGCGAAACTGCTAAATACTTATCTCTCTAATTATAATATTTTATGCTTTTAATTGTATCTCTATTCAGAATCCAGTTCAGTTATGATTCTGGCTTTGACATTGCCGCTTGTAACTCAAACAATTGGTTTTCTTGAGAATAGAGTTTTTTAAGAACTGTCTTCGAAAGCTTCCTACCAAAATTGGCGCAGTCGGTAGGATAGCAAAGGCCCTAATGATCTAATATCGACATCATCCTAAGCTATCCCGCGAACCGGTAGATTTCGAACAAAATCTTCGGAGTCATTACAAAGTAGTTTAAGAACAAAACGGAATGCAAGAAATCGCGAAGTGTCGAAATGAAAAAGTGAAAGACAAATACTCGAAGTGAAATCAGACGAAAAGTTTGAGTGCACCAAAAACTTGGATTACAGTGTAATAGGATTACCAAAATAACCAGCAGCCAGGACTTAAGAGAATGAAGATCATCTTTATTGTCATCTCAATGTAAGTGATTGCTCATTTTCCTATTTTCCGCAAAAATCCCATTTTCCAACCCCCTACAGTTCATGTCAGTGACAGACCTGCTATCAGTGTTACTTGCTAACGTCAGTCTTTGACAAAAAACCGAACAGCAAGAAAACGAATTGCTTGTTTCACAAGAAAATACCGAAATCGATATGGCAAAAGCATTCCAAACAAGTAATTCAGATGCTATTCCCAAATTCGGAGGTGAACCTGCCGAATTGGCAGACTTCATTGAGGCTTGCGATCTGATCGTACTACAATTTCAAAATCAGACAGATCCAAATGCATTTATCAGCAAATTCCTGATAACATGCCTGAAAAACAAACTTGTAGGCCGAGCCAAACTCATCGCTAGAGTTCGAGAAATCGAATCATGGATTGAACTTCGTACGTTGCTCAGACATAACTTTGCCGATCAACGAGACGAGAACTCCCTACTCAGAGATCTGATGTTACTAAAACCAGACAGTAACGAAACTCCTCAACAATATTGTGCCAGATGACAAGATATTCGAAGCCTTCTACTCTCGAATCTTTCGTGCACAGAAGATAATGATCAGATTCGAACAGTAAAAATTGGTATGTACGACAACCTGACCCTGAAAGCTTTCCTCAGCGGATTGAAAGAACCATTAGGATCTATAATTCGTTCTAGAGGCCCACAAACCTTGGAAGTAGCACTTTCCCAAGTCATGACGGAAGAAAACATTCATTATGCCCGGAATAAAACAAATCATCTGATCCAACAACAACACAAGAGAGACCAACGTCTTCAGCCCATAAACTCGTACCCACAACAGCAGCAGTACAGTAGACCACCTATCAGACATAGTTTTGGAAATACCAATAATCGTCCAATACAAAATTTTCCTCCTCGAATGATCAGACCATTTGTACAACAACCGCAAAGACAATTGTTCAGACCACCACCACAACAAAATAATTATGGAAATCAGTCTCAACAAAGACCGCAACAAAGAAACGTATTCCAACCAAATCCATACAGACCACTTTCAAAGCCTACTGCAATGGATACTTCTTCAGGAAACTATTCGAAAAATACACAACAACGACCAAGACCAAACTTCGTGGCCGAAGAACTATTCGGCCAAGATGATGGTTATTATCCCGAAGAATATGAATTAAGATTATGAATACGAATCTTACTATGAACCTGAATATACCGAGTCTTTTTATCCACCGGACATTGTTTCATCCGAACAGTCAAGTCCCGGATTAGAGAAATGTGACGACCAAAATTTTCAGATTGGCCCGTCTACCAGCAAGACGAAGTGATAGTTATCAACACAACTACATCATCCAAATTACCGTACATCATTTTTCCAGAAACCAATTCAAAATTCATGATTGATACTGGTTCAACAAAAACATTAATCAGTACCAATATTGCTAATAATTGTTATCCGCAATTCATTCAAGAAGATCAATTTCAAATCAGCTCACAGTATTAGTAATCACGATTACAGTGTAACTATTTCACTTTCGAAGATTTTCAAGGAATATTACAAAAATTCTATGTATTCGACTTCAATCCTGAATATGATGACTAATTGGAATCGATTTATTGACAAAAATCGGAGCATCAATTGACTTGGACAAAAATGCACTTGTCACACAAAATGCATCCATTCCATTATATTTCGATAGGAAAATCGAAAATAAAAACTCACAACAAAAAACATCTATATTTCACATAGACTTATTACCACGAACCGAACATATTGTCGAAATGTCAGTAAACAAAGACATTTCTGAAGGAATTATCAATTATCGAAAATTCCAGAGTGTAGAAATGCCCTCTGCATACGTCACCGTGACAAAAAAGCCGTTACCACCATAACCAACTGTACTGAAGAAAAATTACCACTAGATCTTTTCGAACCATTGGAAATCGAAGAAATAGAAGCCTTTCAGATTCATAATCACGAAAATAAACTCCAAAATGAAAATTATGATCCTAACAAGGACTATTTCGAACAACTACAAATACAAAATATAAATAATTTACGTTTAGATCATATGAACACGGAAGAAAAAAAGGTTATCGCAAAACTTTGTTATGAATACAAAGACCTTTTTCACTGTGAAGAAATTCCTTTGACCTTCAACAATCAAATCAAACATGGCATAAAATTGACAAATAATACTCCGATATTCACGAAATCATATAGATACCCTCAAATTCATCAAGAAGTTGTTCGAAGCCAAATTCAATCAATGCTTCAACAAGGTATCATACAACCATTGACATCACCCTGGAGTTCACCAGTATGGATAGTGCCTAAGGAAATGGACGCTTCAGGAAAGAAAAAATGGAGATTGGTTATTGATTATAGAAGACCTAATCAAAAAACCGTCGATGATAAGTACCCATTGTCAAATATCAACGATATTCTCGACAAACTAGGACGCAGTCAATATTTTACTACACTAGACTTAGCCTCAGGTTTTCATCAAGTTGAAATGGACCTGAATACACTGAAAAGACAGCCTTCAGTACAGAAAACGGACATTATGAGTATAAAACAATGCCGTTTGAGCTTAAGAACGCCCCTGCAACATTTCAAAGAGTTATGGATAACATACTGAGAAATATTCAGAACGAAAAATGCCTTGTATATCTAGACGATATAATAATATTCTCTACGTCTCTACAAGAACATTCCGAACGTCTGAGAGAGGTATTTGATCGTTTACGTCAATCAAATTTCAAAATTCAACTAGATAAGAGTGAATTTTTACAAAAAGATGTAGCATACTTTGGTCATTCAATAACACCACAAGGAGTCAAGCCAAACCCGCAAAAAATCAAAGCAATCCTGAACCATCCAATACCGGAAACACAAGAAGAAATCAAAGGATTTTTAGGTTTACTTCGATACTACATTAAGGATTTTGCAAAGCTGACGAAACCGATGACAAAATGTCTCAAGGAAAATTCTAAAGTTACTTATTCCACAGAATTTATCGAAAGTTTAGAAAATTCAGAGAAAATCTTAACAAGCGACCCGATTTTGCAATACCCAAATTTTTCTATACCTTTTATACTAACAACAGATGCTAGTAACGTAGCTCTAGGAGCTGTTTTGTGGCAAGAAAAAATTGCTTTTGCTTTTGCATCCAGAACGTTGAATGAAACTGAACAAAAATATTTAACGATCGAAAAAGAGCTTCTTGCCATTGTTTGGGCTACCAAGTATTTCCCCCCATACTTATATGGAAGAAAATTTACCATTTACACCGATCATCGACCTTTGAAATGGTTATTTTCTTCGAAAGAGCCGAATTCCAAACTCGTAAGATGGAGATTACGTCTCGAAGAATACGACTACATCATAGAGTACAAGAATGGTAAACACAACACCAATGCCGATGCCCTCTCTAGAATCCAAATCAATCCATTAGATATTGAAGCAAAATCGACAGCAGTAGAAAATGACCCTGAACTTGATCAGTTACTCGAAGAACTCATTACCCACGAAGAAGAACAACGTAGCCAGTTGAATACTCCTGTACCAATGGAAACGAAATCAACCGTACCAACCATACAAGATACACCTTGTATAGATGATGAAATGGACCTAATGATTGTACCACCACGAGAAACAGAAGAGCTTGAAATAACTATCGCATCTAGATGAGATCCAGATTCACCTCAGAGTATTCCCATCACACAAGATGCTATAGACAAGAAAGAAAAACAATTCATCATTACAACTGTTCTTAACAACCCTCAAAAGCGCAAAGTTATCAAAAAAGGGAAACAAACAATCATTTACGCCCAGATATCGAAAGAAAATGATGAACACGAAATAAAAACATTCCTTATTCAGTATTGTGAACCAAGAAAGAAATATTTCTGTTATTCTGAAAAAGAAACAATGTATAAAGACTTTTGTAGAGTATTCTGTACCACATTCAATGGAGATCACCGTATATTAATCAGATGTACTAACAGAATGATTTCTGTTGGCGATCCAGAAGAACAACCAAATCTCATAAAGAACTATCATGAGAGTAAAACAAATCATATAGGTAATGATGAAACGTACAAGGAGTTGAACAGGCGATATTTTTGGACAAACATGAGAAAATCAGTTGAAAACTTTGTTAACTCTTGTTTTGTATGTAAAAAGGCCAAATACGAAAGACACAGACCAACAATACCCCTGAAAATAACTGAAACAGTCTCGAAACCATTCGAAAAAATGAATGCAGATATATTTACTATCGAAGGAACATCATTTTTTACAATCATAGATGAATTTTCCAAATAAGGACAAGCCTATCGAGTTACCAGCAAAAATGCTATCGAAATATCGGACAAGCTAATACATTTCTTTCAACATTCTGGTATACCCGAATCGATTACATTTGATTCCGGCACTGAATTTGGAACTGAAACTGTAACATCTCTGTTGAAATTACACAAAGTGAACATTCATTTCATTACACCTCAACATCCTCGTTCGAATGGATTAATCGAAAGATTACATGGTACCCTTACAGAACATTACAGAAATGAGAAACAACATTCTGCGTATACTCCATCACGAATAATGGCATACTCAATTATTGGATATAATAATTCCATACACTCCGCCACTGGATTCACACCACTGGAACTTGTATATGGACATACAGCATCAAGAAATCCGTATTTCGGATTTCCGGGCGAGAGATGCTCGAGGGGGTTCACCATCGAAACATCTGAATCTAAAAATATACCTTTGTAACATCCGAGGTCTGAACAATGATATAAACGATGTTCATTACCATCTACAGGCTGAGAAACCAGATATACTGGCTTCAACTGAGACGCAGGTCAACTCATCAACTAATACGACCTTTATGCTCTGCCCTGGATATGATCTCCATACCCAATTCAGATTCAGAGGAGGTTTATGTCTCTTTTCCAGAAATGATCTCTCATGCCATCGTGAGGAGGAACTGGAACGAAAAGGATTCGATGTTATGTGGCTCAAGATCGATAACCACAAACCGACAAAGTTCATCTGCTGCCTTTATACATCACCAAACGAACCAACTCCTGGTAACCTCTTCGAATTATTTTTCTGAAACTCGACTTCATCCAACAGAATCACCCAGCAGCTGAAATCATCATCATGGGGGCTCAAATTCTCGAACAAAACAGATGACGCAGGATGTCTGGCCGAGGCTTTCGCTATCACCTATGGTCTTGAGCAACTGTTGAATGAGATCCCTGATATCAGCGATCATTATGCCAATACGCTCGACCTGTTCCTCACTTACAATCCGGAACCGTATGAAGTGAAAGTCCGTGCACCACCAGGAAACTCAGACCACACACTCATCTCCACGATATCTCCCTACATCACTCCGCGAACCAGTCCAACACCCATAAGCACTCTTTAGCATTACAATTCAGCCGACTGGGATGGCCTTCGCATGTTTCCTTGGAGGAGAATGTGTTTTGAATCGGGAGATCCTACGCAATGTGTTGAAGAGATTTTGGAAATCATCATGCTGGGAATGGAAATTTACACACCACATAGCACCAAATCACGAACCACTGGTGAACCATGGTTCAATAGAACCTGTTCTAGGATCGTCGCTCTGAAGCAAGCAGCATACCGTCGTTGGCGCAGAAACCCAAACCCGCAAACTAGAGCTGAATATGTTGAAGCTACGAATACATGCAATCGAACAATAGATGAGTCTGAAGAGGCATACAACACAAAAATTAGATCAAAGCTCATGGAGTGTCCAAATGGTTCTTGTTCATTCTGGACCTTTGCCAAGGCAATCGGGAGAAATTTCACTTCTAGCTCATTTCCTCCCGTCACAAAGGATGATAATACATTGGCTATAACACCTCATGAAAAAGCCAACACCTTCGCCAAAATGTTTGCAGACAATTCTACCTTGGATCCACGAGGCCAGGAACTTCC
Source organism: Gastrophysa polygoni (assembly GCA_963576655.1). Classification (NCBI taxonomy): domain Eukaryota; kingdom Metazoa; phylum Arthropoda; class Insecta; order Coleoptera; family Chrysomelidae; genus Gastrophysa; species Gastrophysa polygoni. Next base: position 33,733,841 of record OY755084.1, on the reverse strand, counting down.
CAAAATCGCTACCATCGATAACCGTTTGCCAGAAATTGTCTTCCGGCAACGCACAATCAGACACATTCTACTCAGCCTCAACGTCAAGAAGGCTATGGGGCCTGACCGAATACCGCCTACTGTTCTCAAGAAATGTGCCCCAGAACTATCACCAGTTCTTCGCAGGTTGTTCACCCTTTCGTACAAACTCGGCGTATTTCCTTCTAACTGGAAGAAAGCTAGGGTTCAACCGAATCCAAAGGAGGGCAAAAAAACCCTCCCTATCAACTATAGACCGATTGCCCTACTATCTGTTATCTCTAAAGTGATGGAAAAAGCAACCAACATCGAGCTCATCCGATATCTAGAGAGCTCAAGAATCGTGAATGACCGGCAATATGGCTTCCGTCAAAAGAGGTCAACAGGAGATTTGCTTGGTGCCACATAAGTGGCAGGTGTCGATAAAGAAACATGGGGAGTCTCTGGCTGTAGCCTTGGATATCTCCAAATCATTTGACCGAGTTTAGCACCGAGGCCTCCTAGCGAAACATCCGTCATATGGTTTGCCGCCCCAACTGTGTCTGTTACTATCGAGTTTTCTTGTAAATAGATCACTCTACGCGGTGGTAGACGAAGTCTCGTCTGATACAATGACGATCAATGCTGGTGTTCCACAAGGCTCTGTCTTGGCACCAACTTTGTTCCTGCTTCACATCAATGATTTGTCGAATGTGACCTCGAGCCCAGTTCATTACTTCGCGGATGATAGTACACTTCCGCCTTTTCCTCTAAAGCCCCTATATCATCCAACGAGGTCAGAGGTGCAAGGCGAAGACAGTTTGATGCTTTAAATGAGGATCTGACAAGAATTCTGGAATGAGGATCAGGGAATCTAGTACAGTTCAATGCAACTTAAACTCAAGCTTGTATGTTCACCAAGAAGGCTGATCACACAATGCTCAATTTGATGATGTCAGGTACCACCGTTCCTATGAGGTCGTCAATATCCATGCTTGGTGTCACCACCAACAGTGCTCTCTCATGGGACGATCATGTGAGATCCATTGCGAAAACTGCTTCACAGTCACAGTTGGGCTGTCAGGCTCGAGACCTGTCGAACATCGCGATACCAAGCATCAGTCATCAATAGAATGGCAAAGTTATGGAATTCTTCGCCTAGTGAAGTCTCTCCTGATGCTTACAACCTCCAAACTTCCAAGAAAAATTCCAACACCTTCCTTCTCTCCCAAAATTCCACCGCTGGCTAACACGATGTTCCTCGAACATTATAGGTTTCCCTTTCGTGTTGACGACAGATAAAAAAAAATCAAGGAAGATTTCTACCTTCATCTTTCTGGCCAAGGGGTGTCGGTTTCAGGCGATACGATTCCAGGAGAGACCATGCAAATGATATCAATCAACCCATTTATTTTTTAGGCTCAAACACATCCGAACAGAAAACAATATTCCAACTAAAAATGATTCAGTGAGCATAGAATGTGATGTACAAAACCGCTCTCATTGATGAAACATGGACAGATACATATGAAGAAACAACATGCGAGAAATTGACTCTAAAATTTCATGAGATATTCATGAGACAGCTTATTTATTCTCTTTCTCCAATCATATCCAAATCTGTGAGAAAACCAAATTACAACAATTTCTGGAAAACTCCTGAAATCAACAAACTCGAGCAAACTGTTCAACTTACATACGATATAACAAAAAAAAATCCGACTGATCTTGATAAATCACAGTATGACATGATTGAGAAGAAATACAACCAAGCATCATAAGAAGCGAAGAGAAACCACCACGCTTTTCAAATAACTTCATCTGACAACGAAGATGAAACAATATGGAAAATCAAAAATAGTGGAAGGGGCCATTTTACTACCATAATTCAATATTATTTCGATGTAGACATTTTCAATTCTTCACCAATTACTCGGAAAATATTGTTAATAACATTGGGATCCATGGAAATACTATAATGAGTCATGAATTCGATAATTCACCAAATTCCTCCTTCATTCGGACCTTCAATGGAGAAGAAATTCTATCAATTGTCACCAATCTTGGAACCGAGAACAATCAAGATATATCTAAATTGCTCAAAGAGTGCACATCACTCATGATCAAACCTCTCACTTTCATCATCAACAACTGTCTTCCTCAAGGGGTCTTTCTATCTGCCTCCTAAAATTCTTGTAATCTATAAAAAAAGCTATGAACAACCACCTGGAAATTACAGACAAATGCACATTTCACCAACATTTTCCATGGAGAAGGCGATCTTGATACAATCTAGCGACTCAATCTACTTCATACTCATCAAATTGGTTTCAGAAAAAAAGGAAAGTACCTTTCAAAAATGAGCATCCATATTCAATAATATTTAGTGACCTGTCAAAGGCTTTCGATTGTATCAATCATGATAGACTACTGCAGAAATTAGAACGACATGGAATGAGAGGAGTTTCAAGAAACATCATTCAGTCCTATCTTGAGAAAACAACCCGAAGGGTTTACAATAATGATGATATGAATCAGGCACGTGTAATCAGAAGGAGCATACCACAAGGATCAAAACTTGGGCCTTTCTTATTTTTAATTCACGTGAATAACCCATCCTCATGTATGTTGTCGAAACGTGAATTGCTAACCATATTATTTCAAAAAAAAATATTTATTGCCCAACAGGTACAAGACCCACTTATAGGACAGCTTTTTACAATGTGTACATGTAACTGTGAACAAGAACTGAAATCTAAGGAAATAAAATATTTTGATAAATCATTCAGTAGTTGCAGAAAGTGATTTCAATTATAAATAATAATGATAAAAAAAAAGGAAGGAAACACAATAACTTGTATTATTGAATATTATATGAAAAGAGAGGGGTTAATTCATATTTGCTTCGTAAACATCACAAGGTAGGAAAAATATGTTTTATTTCTTTTTTGAAAACTCCAATGGGAGTTGAAAATATATCAGTTTTTTCGCATATCTGATTGAACTTTCTTGGAGTAGTTAAATGAAAACAAAGTGGACTTCTACTGTTCAAATGAGGTATGTTGAAATTTAGTTGAGAAAATAACTCTGGGCAATCAGTCAGGTTGTTTGTGAGTTTATAGATGAATATGCAAGAGTGATAAGTTCTACGGTCCTCCAGAGACAAAAGTGAAAATCTGTTCAATAATAAGTTATTATCTGAACCTTGTTCAGGATGAATTCCATCAATTCTATATTGAATAATCATAAAATAATTATATTATTATAATGATTATATATTATATCATCATAATAATTAATAATTGCTTGTAATTCAAAACCTTCAGTAGATATGTATGGGTACGGTAGGCCTGATGAGTTGGTCATCTGAACTGCTATTCGATGTGATGACGAAATACAGGATGTCTCATTTGAAGAAATCGAATTCCAGTCACTTTTCCAAGTGATTAAATCTCAAGATTTCTTATATCACCCTGTATGAAATTCAATGTGACTTCAGTACAGGACCATGAACCTCTTCGTATTCCTTGACTCTATACTGAATTTCATCGTCACAGTTGAAGAACATCGACTTTTTTGTAGATTCCTGTTTTATAAAAATTATATAAAACAATCATCCACCAACTGGTCGGTCAAACAAGGGTTCGAGGGATCTGAAAATGAATGACATAAAACTGGCATCAGTTTTTCGAGTAAGGATTCGAGGGATTTGAAAATAAATGACAGAACTAGCATTTGTTCGTTCTGGAGGAAATGCGAGCAGCATTTCACTTCATTAATAGTGCCATAGAAGGGAAATGGTCCTACAATCCTATCTTTGATGATTCCGGCCCTTACATTAGGTTTCTGTGGGCCCTAAGTATGGAGTTCATTCATCTAATGAGGGTTTTCTACAGCCCAATGATGATGAAAAGTTCTCAACATCAACTTCAAAATTGAATTGAACGCGAATGAAACCAGAGCAATAATCATCATAACGCAGTATGAACACAGTTTGATTGACACAACATCCATAAACATTGATATTCATTATGAGATAGTGAGAATTGTGATCAATCATATCTCTGTGACTCTGTGACTGTGACTTATTCACATTCTGAACTGGCGAATCCAGACCTTTGAACTTATGAATATTCGGAAGCCTATGTAATATAACAACAAGTCCAGCAACTTCGATTATTATTTACCTCGACTTGATTCAGTTGGTACAATCCTTGTCGGTCTCATTAATTTTCTCTCAGAAGGGGAACTGTAGATGCTTCTCCAAAGAGTGCAAACATTGTTATCCATTCATTACTGATCGAATAACTATTGTAGATATTAATAATAATAATAATAATAATAATAATAATAATAATAATAATAATAATGAACGTCTTTATTTGATTTTATGTGATTAAGCCATAATGGCTACTCTTACACCTAACTCTGCACATCAATAGTACATGATGATATTTTGTGGAAGAACATAACATACATATATACAATTACTTATTAATTATTGATATTAGTATTCAAAATAATGAACAGAGTTTTGTTCAAAAAGTAAAAGTGATTTGAGGCGTTTTTTGAAATTGTAGATTGGAATTGATTTTAAAGTTGGACTCAGTGAATTGTACAATTTAATTGCATTGTATGTGAATGATTTTTGATACATGGCCGTTGAATGTCGTGGTATAGCTAAATAATCAGTTTCTCGTATATTGACTGTATGTAGTTCATTACGAAATATCAATTTACTTCTTAAGTACGATGGAACTGACGTTTTCAGCAGACGATGAACAAAAATGAGACAATGATATTTCCACAAGAATTCAACATTCAGCCAATTGAGTGCACGGAAAGACTGACTGATGTGGTATTTTCTTTTTTTTTTTCTTTTTTATCTGTGGACAACACGAAACACATGATGTTCGAGGAACATCGTGCTAGCCAGCGGTGGAATTTTGGGAAAGAAAGAAGGTGTTGGAATTTTTCTTGAATGTTTGGAGGTTGTAAGCATCAGGAAAGACTTCACTAGGCAAAGAATTCCACAACTTTCTGAGACCATAGATGAAACGACAGCAGGTGTTGTGTATTCTCTGCAATATTGTTTCAGTAATTGAATTTAAACAAGTTGATAACACGATAGTTTCGCACAGTTTCTTCCTCAAAGTGAAATTCAAAATACATTTATTTGCGAAAAGCAGTTCCAATGATAAGTACGACTCTTTCACCAAAACATTTATGTGGCTCTTGAATTTAAAATCAACATCTAATATCAGACCGAGATTCTTACCTTCGGTAACTGGTGGTATGAGAACATTGTCAATGTGGAGAGTAAAGTTGGCTTTAACGTCCTCATAAATTTGTTTCGAGCAGAATAACAAAAATTGAGATTCTTTACGGTTGAGTTTCAGAACATGTCTTTCACAATTGATGTTCAAGCGTTCTAAGTCACTGTTCAATCTTTCAACTGCGATAGGGATGTTTTCTACATTGAAACAATATTTAATTTGGGTATCATCAGCGTACGATTGCATTTCTGAAAAATCAATATGGTTGTATATATCGGCAGTGTGTAATGGCCCCAGGATAGATCCCTGTGGTACACCTGATCCAACATGCACTGGCAAAGACATGCCCTTATTAGTACGAACTTGCTGCGTACGATCTGTAAGATAGGAAGAAAAGAAGTAGACCGCAATGTTGTCCAGACCATAATATTTCAGTTTCGAACATAGTAACTCATGGTCCACAGTGTCGAATGCTTTCGAAAAATCTAATAACACCAACACTGTAGCCATTTTTTTGTCAGTGGCCATTATTATCTCATCGCATATCCTTATCAATGCACTTGTAGTACTATGACCATGTCTGAAACCTGACTGATTTTATGGTATTATGTCATTATCGAAAAAGTATTTTTGCAACTGCATATTCACGACTCTTTCCAAAATCTTGCTCATTACAGGCAATAGACTCATTGGGCTCAACTCGCTATAATCTAAAGGATTTTGGTTTTTAGCAATAGGATTCACGATTGCATTCTTCCACTCCGAAGTAAAATATCCATACTCCAAGCAACATCCGATAATATGTGTGATATAGTCTAATATTGCTGGCAAACTCAGTTTGATCATATGCGATGATATATTGTCAATACCACTGGCATTAGATTTTATGCTCTCGATGATTTCAAATATTTCTGTCTGACTTGGAGAACAAAAACTAAAATTAATGTCCTGATTAATTACTCTCGTGAACGTGGATAGTATCTCAATCGGCTTTCAATGCATTGAAAGAGGATAAGAAAGTGTTGTTTATCAGTGTAGGATCAGTAAGATTACCTGGAAGTTCAGTATTTTGGTGCCTTTGTATTTTCATTTTTTTCTAAACCTTCCACATTTCTGAATTATTAGTTCTCTGTAAGAATTTCAAATATCCTGCTTTTTCTCTCCGTATCGTAGCGAGTGCATAGTTAAGTAACTGTTTATAGTGTTGCCAGGTTTGTTCAGTTTTGAGTCTCCTGTACTTAGCAAGTGCTTTATCTCTTTCTCTCATTATAATCTTCACAACATCAGTTATCCATGGAGAATGAGCCTTATTCATACGCACGGTGCATATCGGGGCATGAATATTAAACAGTTGCACAATATTTGAAGATAGTAACGATACTTTGTCTTGAATATTTGGAAGATAATAGATTTCATGCCAAGGTATTCCAAACATATCTGCATCAAAAGAATTTTGATCAGATTTCGAGAAGTCTCTGTATGTATGCATTTTGGCCTTGCAAGATGATTTCAGTTTAATTTCACAACAAATAAGGTTATGATCGGATATCAAATCGGAATTTTGGACATGCACATTCAATACTAAATCGATATTATTCATGAATATGGGATCAATAAGAGTTTCAGTGAATTGCGTAACCTTGTCGGAACATCTACGATTTGCGTGAAACCATATGAATCAAAAACAGGAGATAACGAATTGTTGGGGTTGAGCAAATTGACATTAATATCTCCAGATACGATAATTGTATCATATGAGGGTATAAAATGCGATAAAATATCTTCTAGTATGTCAACACAATCTGGAATGCTTTTTTGTGGAGGCCTATAAAATAAATAAATAAAATAGTTGATTTATTCAACTTGAGACTCAGCCATAAATGTTCAATATTGCTGTCATTTCGTAAATCTAGTATTTCAGTACGAGAGTATTTGTTTTTCACTTATATGCCGACACCTCCTCCTCGTCCAGTTACCCTATCTTTACGATAAAACCTGTATCCACCAAATGAAACTGAATTCGTAGGCACTTCATTCGACAGCCATGTTTCAGTTACAAAAATTGCATCGAAATCATTACATTCTATCAGATCCGAAAATTCACCCCAACTAGCTAACAGTGATCTAGTATTAAGGTTTCCTATTTTAAAACTATCTCTATAAGCCATAATCAATTTTAGATTTCAAAAGCGCAATCTGGTTATGGTACAACTACATCATTTATAATCATTAGCGGAGTGATTTGTTGAAAGTGCATTGTTTTTCAATTTAGTGTAAAAACTCGTACAATTAACACATTTTTTCATTTCTGGGTCTGGACAGTCTTTAAATTCATGTTCGCCATTACATATTCCACAAGTTGGTGTAGATTGTTTGCTATTTTGTTTTGTATGTCCATAAAGCGAGCATTTGAAACAGCGTGTAACATTAAAATAGTCTTCGACTGTACAGCGCTTCCAGCCCAAATAGACAAAACCATTCGATAAAAGTTTCATACGTAGGGCAGGTGATACTTCGAGGATTATGTTCTTTGTATACTTTCTTTCGAGGGTAATGACATGTTTGAAATCAGTGTCATAATCTCCCAGCCCAGGATTATTCGATAATATTTCATCAAACATGGTGTGTTCATTTGAAACAGTATCCAAGTCAACATTTGATATCACAATACGTGGATCATGTTTTTTTTGGCTCACTCAGTATGAATTTATTGCCGAATTTGCCACAAATTGCATTCTTCAGTTTCAAACGAGAGACATCATTCTCACAGTTCTCTACCATTCCTCCTTGAATCGATTTCATATTATTTACGTTGATATTTATATTTGCAGGATTGATATTCTTTTGAATTGCATGACATTGCAGTTTGGATCCTCTGATTTGATAATCAATGTCGACTTCTGGCGATTTGGATTGATAATGTTTATGTTTTCAACTGCCGAACTGTAGGAATGCGATGATATGCCATTTGAAGATAAAAACGGGGTACTCACAGTTTTTGTAGATTATGCCACCACGCGCGATTCCTACTAGACGAACCAGACGAGCTCAAGCTGGTCACTCCTACACTGTCAGGCTCGAGACCTGTCGGACATCGCTATACCAAGCATCATTCCTCAAAAGAACGGCAAAGTTATGAAATTCTTTGCCTAGTGAAGTCTTCCCTGATGCTTACAACCTACATACTTTCAAGAAAAAATCCAAGAAAAATTCCAAGATAATAAATCGAGGTGATCTTCTTGTAGTTTGTTCGAATATTGTAGTTCGCTTACTAAATCATTCAAAGGACTGTTTTCACGTTTCAAATATTCCACTTCCTTTTGCAATACTGTTGTAGAATCATTTTCATCTCCACTGGTTGATTTTGTAGCAGCCTCCATGCAGTTTTTGCATTGCCAGTTACTTTTTTGAGTGAAAAATAGCTTGGCGACGATCTCAAAACACTTCAGATGTAGATGTACATTACAATCATTTTTTGCACACTTCATACCAATCTTTCGTAAACTACCAGAACAGATTTCACAAGTTTTATCCACTATTTGATCTGAGTGATCAGAGCGTATGTCTGTATCGCCAGCCATACTTGATAATATTCTCATGAGAACTTCATTTATACAAGCAATCGAAGTGTGTGCAACAGCTTTTTACTCAGCCTGTCCATCTCCCCTGTTGACCTGATTCAATTCCCCTTAAATCAACCAAACTTCATTTGATATCCCATTGTGGAAACTCCACAGTCATTAACACCACATTGCCGTTTCAGAAAACATTTTCCTTCAAAGAAGAACATGACTCGGCCTTCAACTTCTACAAATTTCCATTTATAATCGACTGATTTCGCCAGTAAAGCGTCACACTTATCGATATAACGATCTGTGGTGCAATAGTTATAGTTAACTCATTGTAGACCAAACGTTCATTTGTGTCACCAGTGGAATCTTATATTTCTTGTTGTGGACAAAAACGTGAAAATTCTTCATGTTCGTGACATCCAAAGTGACACTCAAATCAGCTCCATTCGGAACAAAAATGTCAAACCAACGAAATTATCATTTCTGACTATAGGAAGCTGTTTCACTTTTTGGTCAAGAATTCTCACGAATGGGTCAGGATGACCAAATGTTTTCGCCGAAATCCCCATGACGTACATTATCCTCATCTACCCTTGGTCCACCAGGCCTTGCAGATTGAGCCTTCTAATCACTGTGAACTATATTTTTCATACCATCCGAAGTGAGCTCGAGGGATCAGCACAATGTTCAGATACGTACCTATGAATATATTAACCCTCTCAATTCCTTTCTGAGCCGGTTATGAAGAATGAGCACAATGTTCGGTGTAGGTGAGCATTCACAGATATTCCGTTTTCGAATTCCTCAGATCCATTATTACAAAATAATCTCCTTGTTTATCTATTGTTGGTGGAATCAATAATATGAGGATACCATATTCGAGTTTCTTTTCCTTCGGAACAAATGGTATACTCAGACAGTGACAAAATGTCATCATAATTCAGCATTGAATATTAAATATCGTCATTGCAACAGTGCTAACTAACCTATCAGAAATATTAGGGACATTTACAAAAAAAAATGACAGCTCCAAATAAACATACACTTTTCAATAGAATCTGGAATTCTTGTGGAGAAGGAAACCTTTAAGGTTACCCTGGAGGGCAATTGATAGCTAATTATGAGGTTGGATATTATGGACCGGATTAATCTATAGGGCGACTCGATCTGCGGAAGCGTGAAAAAGGAGACAGAAAAACGGCGTGCAGAGACAGGAAACTTCTCACTACCCTTTGGTGTCTTCATCCAGAAAGGCTAGTTCGTGTCCACATTTCAAGTGGAGAGCGGAGGCAGCTATTCATGCACAGTGATTGTATAGCGTAAGCGACAAGACAACCACCAAAAACTGATTCATTTGAATTCCAAATTGTATCTACAAATCAGATTTGCTGAAAACGTACCCCAAATTCATACCCCTATAAATCGTCCCCGGTATATATTGTCAAGAAGGGCACTTCTCATTAGAAGAGGGATTCATGGAATACGAATCAAGTACAGCTTGAATGCATATTCAATAATTCGCCTAGTATAATATACAGTATCATAAACATCATTTGAATTTTATGATGTATGATAAATATGGGTCAGTATTGACGAACATATTATGCTCAATGAGTAGGTCAGTTGGCGAAAACTAATAACAAGAACATAAGTTGACATAATTGGTTGTGAATGCTGATTCAAGATAACATCATGAACCTTGAACCAACAGAGGTGATAAAAGAGGCTGAGGCCGAAACTCCGGGAGAGTCCGCGGGAGTCCGCGTGACGATGCGGAGATCAAGAACTTGATACGGGAAAGTATTGTTGAGTGCGAGTTCTTTTTTGAGTCTGAGTTTTCTACCGTGTGGGTTGAGTTATAGTCCCGCTATGTTGGAGTTTCTTGCCTTGTCTTCTCGAGAGATATGTTTCCCAGCCAGGTGTATACCCATTCATTGTAAGAGGATTCTTATCGAACTGGGTGTTGTTAGTACTTCGATTATGTTTCTTGTGTGTGAAATATATCTATCTCATTTTCACAAAATGAACAGTGGTTGTATCATTGAGTGTTGGGTGTCCCGAGTAACGACCAAGTTGGTCAGGCTCGAAAGGCCCCTTCTCTATTCTGACTACGTCCCAAGCGACAGGAAGAGGCTCCGACTAACTCCAGTTCGCGACAATATCATTGACCCTATTGACCCCAAAAACCCATCAATATGAGAAGCGCTGGTTCATTGTCATCCAAAGTACCTCAATATCTATTTCGTGTCGAAAAATAGTTCAACCCGTCTAGTATTAACGTTCTTGGAATAGATCACTCAGAATTCCTCGAATCTGTAAAAATTGTGGAATTGTTATTGGACCCACAAAATATCGTTACACTTGCAGAACGTTCCAATGTTGGAATAAAACAACTCGTGGGAAAATATTTTTTAATCCCAATGAACATCATGAATCAGGATGCCTGATAGAGCCAAAATTAGTTTGCGAGATCGACATAATAGGGGTATCTACTAATATCGCACATATCGACGTTCCTAGCTATTCTTGCATAACCATCTTCACCCCAGCTGGTACCGAAAGAGAACTGGACTATCCAGTATTCTTGGCCATCTTCAGTCGTGTCATAGCCCACTATCAATCCGAATTCTGCACCATCTATGTAATCGGATATTGGACATTCTGGGTCATTCAGCACTCCACCGGTGTAGAGGTGTAGGTTCGGGTCAATAACGGATATTGCGATTGGCCCTTTGGTCGCTGTAAGTCGAGAAGTCAGATTTATAGCTTCATTACATTCTCAAATCTGAAAAATTACTGCTCCACGTCATCGCAGTGAATAATATGAGAAATCAGAAATATAAGTCAGTTTTGTATTCAAGGGGGGTCATTCACTTTTCAGGAGGAGTAACTGTTGGCTTTAGAATTCAAAATGAGAAGGAGGCTCAAGTGTCACATGATTCCGAAGAGCGTTCAATTCTCTTCCGAATCGTACCCTTATTCATTATTTCTTGATGAGCATGTGTCTGCACTGAGATACATGAGTTTCAGTCTACAAACAAGAAATATTGTGTATTATTTCTTGTTTTGGCAGGAGTGGTCAGAAGATTGGGTGGCCCATTTCGAACCATTCATCAAGGGCAAGATTAGGATCGGATCTAACTCAATGGATGTGAATCAACATTAACATTTCCTTCTTGCTCCGGAAGCCTGACGGTTTTCTATAGGAATGCCTCAGCTGAGTTCCTAAACAGTGGAGACAGTCATTTTTCAGCTTTCTGTGAGATTTCTTCCCCTCGTTTCTAAGAAATGAAGAAGAAGTTATTGAAGAACATTTCGATATATCTGAGGTAAGGACAGATTTTGTGATCTGCCCCAGAATATCACTACGCTCGGAAGTGAACCTTTAGATACCTGCAAGAACTCTCAATGACACCTTGTTTCTGAGGAATTCGGAAATACAAATATATTAAATGAGAATTAAACTTCTACTTATCTCGGTGGACGTTTCGAAAACGAGTCTGCTCCCGTTCTCAACACAATTGAGACATTTATCTCCGTGAAAGTTCTTAACGTGCAGTTAGTTTTCGACACTGAAAAGTGACAATTTGACAGACGAAGAAATTCTGGTTACGAGGTGTTTTCATCAATTGATATTGAATTTTCCATCTTCATATTCGATTTCCAGGAGTGATGTCAAATTCTATCTATATCAACTGAATAAGAAGCAAAATTATTGTCTACGTTCAGGAGAATGCGAGCAGTCTCTTTGATTTTACGTTTTTGGTTGATGTTCTCTTTACCTATGATCTTGATATTACTGCAATCAGCCATATGTCCATTTTCAGTAAGGATGTGTTCAGCTTATTTCGATTTGTCAGTATATCTTTTCTCTATATTGTTCTTATGCTCTTTCATCCTTACTGATGGAGGCCTGCTAGTTTCGCCAGTGTAATATTCTCCACAAACATATGGTATACTGTGAAAACAATTTCTTGATGATTTTCCTTCATTTTGCGGTTTTGTATGAGTCGAAATCGATCTCACTGTATTTCATGTCTTGAACACTGTTCCCACTCGGAACTCGTCACCAACACATTGAATTTCTCAGATATTCCGGGAATGTATGGGATTACATTCTTAATCAGTGTTGGTTGTCTTTGTGGTTGTTGTATATTCTATCCGTTCTCGATTTGGTGTATCGTTTCATCAATGAAATGTTTTGAATAAGTGTTGAGTTCTGGAACATCTTCCATATGGTATTCGATACCCAAATGAACCAAGAACGAAAGAACGAAGAATGAAGAACAATCATCAAAAACTTGTATTCACTTGAGAGTGAGAAGGATATTTAGACAAAGAATAAAATAATAATAAAAAATAAAAACTTGCCAAGCAGGTCGACGATGTGAAAACAGCAAATTGTTGATTGAAAATATGATAAATCCAGAAATGTGCCCAGTGAGACTTTATGAGGGGTTGATTTCACAACGAAGTGATAATGTGGAATCTAATAGGTTCTTTTTCACTGTGAATGGATACCGGATTCCCGGTAATAACTGCACTCCTTGGTACGCAAATTTGCCCCTACGATCAGTTGATGGACCCAACCATCAGCTCAAGAATATAGGGATAAAGAAATAACCAACCACTCAAATCGAGCCACTGCAGTCAGTGAACTTCTATGCAAAGGAGTAGGGGAACGGGTAGCCAGCAGAATCACATGACAATCGAGCTCTAATTTGCTGGAACCTCACTTCTAACTAAATATAACAATTTTCGCGAGTATAAGTGGGTGTTCGAATAATGAAGCTCAAAGCATCGTTTTGCATGATCGAATCATTATCAATTATAATCGAGGAATATCTGAGTACCTTATATCAATACTGGTTTATTCAAATATGTACTTCCTCAGATGTCAATATTTCTTGTTCATCAATTCCCTAACTTTTTCGCCAATTCCCTCTGATCCTGCAGAATTTTAGATTTCTCACCTCCTACTCCATAAGTGAAAAAGTCTTATTAAATTCCAGTCGTGCTTAAATTTATCTTGTAATTCTGTCTTCCATTTCGGAACTCAACTGAGTTGCTTGAAGGAAACGCCATTAGTCTGCGAACTCGTGGTGTTTTATAGAATGAATCGAAAGACTTATCGCGCCAATTCAATCAATCGTGGTATAACTATTAAATACACATGATCAATCTGATGGGAGGACCTCGAATGAGCGATTGATGAGAGGCGTAGTGCATCCATATATCGAAGGGTCAGATAATGAATGTATTAGATTCATCATAAATAATGCATACATTCGAGTAATCTCCATTCGACCGATACAAACGGCGGCGTGAATCTATTCAATGACATTTTCCTGATACTCGAATGTTTTCAACACAGCCCGTAGGCATCATGGTCAACTGAGAATATTAAAACTCAAAAACACGCTATTTTCTAGAACAGTCATTTGTTAATTTGCCTATATTATTTCGGAAACTACGAATTTTCAGGGGAGAGATTCGTATACAACGTTACCCTCATCTTTGAAGCTGAATCAAATGGAATTATGAAAATGAGGGGGTTTAGATTCGAAGAAAAAACTGTTTAAGATTTTTCCGAAGTAATTTTCAATGTTGGTTCCTGATCATCTGTATTCATCATCGAAATATCAAAACAATACACTGAAACCGATCTTCTTCTATGAGGAAACCATTCCCATTCAACTCAAGATTCATCATATGAGAAATTCATAGTTACTTACTTACTAACTTATTTATGTTCAAGCCTAAAAACGCTGTTCTGACAAAAAAAAATCAAAGTATGGCTGAATCGGCTAGACTAAGATATAGGATACTACATATGGAATTTGTCAAGAATCTCTCGTGAAATCTGAAATCGAATAATATATAGGGTGAACCATTCGAAATGAGCAAGTTGATATCAACCTTCGATACAACCGGAAATGCCAGCATTTTGGAAATATTTCAGCCAAATTGCCCTCATCACCTCATCACCTCCAAATCATCAAATTCGCCCTTCTCATAGATCTTCATATATTGATCGATGCAGTTCTCTGACGGACATCCTGTATAGTCGTTTTTGCTATTCAGAATTATGTAGCAATCAATGGTATGCCTTGAAAATATCAATATTCCAGATATGTCCATATTTCCAGAAGAAGATCATCTAGTACTTCAATATGAATTTCCGTTATTGGGAATGTTTGAAATTGAGAGGAGATTTTCGGGCATGGAAGTGAAATACTCACCAACTATTCTGGCCATTTCTTTCTCTGATTCGGGGATACGATAATAAGTCATTTGACCATATCTGACGGCGAGTTCGCCTGTAGAGTTTCTGCATTCGTGCAATTGAGCGTCGTAGGCAGGGTAGTTGGAAGCTGCAGGTATCCCGAAGTCCACGATGTAACCAAGGAGATTTCTCACCTGTGCGCTTTCGCAACCGAAAGCGTAGACGCCGTAGCTACAGTCAATCATATTTTGGATGCTCACGGGTTCATCGATCTTCTGTGTGATATACCTCTGAGTTTGTATTAGCGCAGCCTGGAAATATATGATGATGTTATCTTCCTCTCTATGTGTGCAATTCATTCTGGTCGAAAACGCCAGGTTTTTCGGTTGTTATTGGAGTTGAAGCCTCGCAATTTCCAAATGCCAGTACTATTTCTTGTTCGCAAGAAAAAAGGAAAATTCGTACAGTGATTCACCCGAAACGTATGATTACATAATCATAGCAAAGTATACTTCCGATCGTTAGGTGAAGTATTGAGGTTGAGGAAAGCTCTTCGCTATGATTATGTGAGGAAAAAATCATGCGCGAAATATGGAATTCCTTCCTCCGATTATTTCGCAACGTATACAAAGCTAGACATTTCACTGGAATTCTGGAATCATAGTTAGCTACGATTCCTTACCTACTAGTTGTTGGGTCGCTGATGATGTGTAAGTCTTTGATAGCGAGAATGATATTTCAATAGACTACTTCTCGCTTGTTTTCAATATTCTTTCTAAGTGGGCAGGTTTCATCTGAGAGAGTATGTTCAGTTGTTTCCGTCATGATTTCAATCAACTGATTTAATCGTGACGATTGTGGAACTTTCGAATAATCATTTAGTATTCGAATATCAACCGTCTTCGATCTCATACCCCACCAAGAGGAAGTGAATATTTTCAAATTCGAATTCGAAAACAATCGATCGAGTTGCGTGAGAGAACAACTCATTCAAAAGTCTTTTACGAATGAGTTGAATTTTGCCCTTCATTGCCATATTTTTTCTCAATCATTCTTTGTGACTTTTCCGAAAATTATGCAAGCGTTCATTTCCATCATTGAAAAATAATTATTTCATCATTTTATCCTGATTTCGATATTTTGTCTTCATGATTTTTCGTTTTTTTTTCTTCGTTCATCGCTCCATGTTCAAGTCCAGCCACAAGTATTCATTTGATCATTGGCAGTTGGCACTCTTGAAAATGTAGTTGTCATCCACGAGTTATTTATCTCTCCAGACACAGACATATACTTGGTTATCTGGCTAGAAAGGAATCAGTGATGAGTGACAAAAGACGATCCCAATATATGAAGAGTTGCCAGTAAGAAAGATATATCTTTCTATCATCTACTATTGTTATCATTAACCGATTAACTTATGGAAAATCATGGCAACAAGTACTGGAAACAGTGAGAAACGACCTAAAAAATATTTCCAAATGGTTCCGATGTGATGTCCTCACATTGAACGTAGAAAAAACTAAAGTTATCCCATTTACATCATATGAAAATGATCTACCACATTACGACACCCTCACGCTGAACAATGTGGATGTCCCATTAGAGAGATCGGTGAAATACCTAGGAATCCATATCGATTCGTTCCTTAGATGGGACATACACACTTCTTATGTAGTGAAGAAAATCCGTGGACTGATATACAGATTTTGGCAGTTCAAAAAATTTTTAGGGTCCACACAACTCAAAATTCTATAATCATGCTCTAGTAGAATCCATCATTCAGTACGGCATCATTGATTGGGGAGGCATCTCAAGTTGTCATCTCAAACCTTCAGAGGTACTCCAAAA
This sequence comes from Gastrophysa polygoni, assembly GCA_963576655.1. NCBI lineage: Eukaryota > Metazoa > Arthropoda > Insecta > Coleoptera > Chrysomelidae > Gastrophysa > Gastrophysa polygoni. The sequence continues at coordinate 33,716,922 of OY755084.1, read as the reverse complement.
ATGGTTCATCAAAATAATCCTTGGAAAACCGAAAACTTATCCAACTGACCAATTGTTTTCTGAATCCGGACTACTCGATTTGAGACAATTGTTCTGTCAAACGATTATTCAATTCGTTTCCGGAAATAAAGCATACATTGGGAAACATAAATATCCCACCAGAATCAACAAAGGGATCAATGTGTTCATGCCCAAAGCAAAAGAGTCAGTTGGCCAGAGATGTTTCACCTAATCTTGCTACTCGTTTACTTTGCTCATAACCTGATGAACTGCATACCGATAGACCAAAAATTCATAACACTAACAACTGCTGATTAATTATACTTGCTATCTCTCTCACATTCATTCCATCGCAACCTTCCCGAATATGTATCTACTTTATAACCTTCAAAACTGTAAAACTGAATGATATCCTGTATTTTTTTGTAAGTAGCGTTCTTCATCATAATCACATTCGTTATTATTTATTCTTATTATTTTCAACTTGTGTTGTTCACCATGACAAATATCAAACAAAATATGAATGAATAAGAAATAATTACATATGGAGGTATGCTCACGGACAAGTTCTTCCATGAACTTAAGTGAGTTAATATCTTCATACCGTATCTTATTGTATATTTTCGTGTTTATTGTCGTATATCGTGAATATATACCCCATTTATGTTATAAAACCTTCTTCCATTTCAATATTCCACATTTCCACCTGTCAGGTATAATTTATATTCATATAGGTACAATTTTCATACATTTATACTTCTTTTTCAGTATGTATTCTTTGTATTTGTATATTTGTTTGCCAAACAAGGGCTATGCACTTATTGCTCAACCACTTCATTCACCTATTGTATTCTCAATTCGTTATGTTAATGAATTACTATTACTATTACTATATCATTATAATTGGCATATCATCACTTCGATGGGAGACCCGTTGGCAGATAATGAATAATTTTTATACAATCACAGAAAGAGATCCGGTGATGATGAGCCAGCTCTAACGCTCATGTATACTACTCCATCCGGAGATGGTTTCGTACCTGAGTGTGATCCAGGATATGTCAACTGCAATAGTCCAAACCGATCGAATTGCCGAATCTGGTCAATGTGCCCATGAGGACAGCAATAGTGATGGGTATATCGAATAGGAAATGGGTTGAAGAGTCAGAATATGGAAAAAACAAAGGAGGAACAAAATCCATCAAGAAATTGCATTTCGAGTTCAACATGTGTGTGTGGAAAATACTCTACAGGTGAAACAAGCAGGCCTCCATCGTTAGAGATGAACGAACATCAGAACAGGCGGGCACACACCATCGACATCAAATTGTCACGAATCTAAGAATTTATCGAATGTTAATCATCAATGAATGTTCATTGTCCATGAGTGAAAAGAGATGAAATATCGACGAATCGAAATTAGCTGGGTGTATTCTCACTGGAAGAGGATAACATCTGGCCAACTAGAATGAGATTGAGGTCATAGGGAAAGAACATGGAAAAACAATAAAAATCAGAGATTCTGGTTGGATTCTCATGAACAGAGACAATGATATCAATTCTTGTTCAGTCGATATAGATATGACTTTTCTTTCAATTCTCGAAACGGAAAATGAAAATGACAAATTAAAGATCGAATTATCAACAAAGATTGTACTCAAAAATTGTGTCTGTCTGACAACTTCTGTCTGTCACTGTTCAGTGTCGAGGCGAACAGCGCTAAAATCACAGATGTGAATATTATTTCCTTGTGCTGAGACCGGCAGCAGGTTTGTTCCCGGGATGTCTACAACAATAGGATGCGTAGAAATTTCTGAATTTATCAAATATATTTGGCTTCGAACTTCTTTTCAAAACAAGGTGTCACTGACTGTCATCACTACAAATATATCGAGATAATCAATATATATAACTTTCATTTCTATACTTCAGAAACGAGAAGAAAGAATCCCAAAAAAAATTGAAAAATCCAGATATGAAGAAAAGTGAATCTAGACACCCGAGAGGAAAGAAACTACAAATCTCTTCAGAACACCATTGTTGCCAATCTTGTTCTTCACCGATACTGGTCAGCTCTTGGAGTCCTTGGTATCTATTCTGAGTCCAGACGTCGTACAGCTATCAGTGGAGTACATATACAGTTATGTGAGCGAATACGAATTATAACCGCTCTCATACAAAAAACCCGACAAAAACCAAAGTTGGAAAACGAAGGATATAGTTTCTCCGTTTTTGATGTTATCCGCTGAGAAACACGATTGTGCCAATCACTACTCTCAGAGTTCCGAAGATATGTTAATCGAAATATAGATGAAAGCCGAGTGCCATAGGACCCCGACTATCATTCTTTCCTTCTGGATAAAATGGGTGAATGAGTTAATCTGTTTGATGATAATTCCTTTCCATCACTAACCTGAGACTTCTTGTGAAAGGAATTCCTGGAATGATGATGATCCCACACTCTCCTAACCTAGATGATCGATTATGGAGAAATTTCGCCAAGGTGAATAATGAACTTTCAATAGCATCGATGATATGTAGTATACACACGTAGATACCAGTGCCTATGCAACCAATGAAACATCCATCATAAGCCGAAACTTCAAAGAAATATAGATAGGACTGCGAAATTCAATACATCCCAAAGCGATTTTTGCAATTATAGAAAATCTTTCAGGTTTATCGATTCTGAAAATGTCACAAATCATACGTGAGCTGATTTAGAAAAACACTATATTTCTGATATATGCTTGCCATATTCATCAGTAACTATGTTCTGATTTCGATCCCTTAAACGTGTTCGAACGCATCTCTTGTTTATGATGAATACTGTCTATACATTATACGAGGTCGTTCATTCATTTTTTGGCTTTTTGTGGGATTTTCTCTCCTCGTTTTGTCAAAAATAAAGTAGAAACTATCAAAAATGATTTCAATATATTCATAGTGAGGACAGATTTGTAATCTGGCCCAAAATGTCACTACGCTTCTATTTGTCAGTGATACTTCGTTTCGAAAAAAATTTAAAAACCAAAAAAAAAAGCTAGTATTATTAGTATCACTAGTACTACTAGTAGTACTATTATCATTAGTAAGTATTATACTGAATGAATTCAATGAAACATCCTGATATTCTAAGTTTCCCTCTCATGTTGTCAACAGATGAAAAAAATGATATTATATAGCTGGCACGTTATATCCTTCGACCCTTCGCGCCTCAGAATAAAAAAGTGCTCTTTATATGATAGCTCTCTTCTCACGCTAGGTTTATAATATACATATAACACTGATGGTTTTTTGTTACGGCCAAACGCTTACGGCATTTTCCGTCATAGTGGCATGATAGTTATGGGACCTAGAAGATGACGCCATTTCTCCAGATTTCTATACGAAGAGTTGATGATTGATGATTGTAATTATCTAGTCAGATCATGAACTGAAAATCAGCATAAAATTATAACTCTCGAAAAGATGTTCAAGAACATCTGATTGAACAATTATCAATGATACATTTTTGTTTTTCCATCTTTTCGCAAACGAGTGATTTTCTGCTAGAATGAATAGAATGCTGTACAAGTAGGTTGTACGTGAGAGTTTCGTCAGGATGAATCAGATGGCAAATGAGTAGAGTAGCTTAACGATTGTTAACTACATCTTGCTTTCCTGAATTGAATATATTCCTCGAATAGAAGTACTGTCATTTCACCAACGGGTCGGTACTGCCCTACCAGATTCTTTATGAATTATATAAAATTGATTTCTTCCAGGATGTTTCGATCTTTGTCATATATGTTTCAAACGAATATATGCAAACAACAGGAATTATAAACAGAAATAGTTTCGAGCATGAATGAGTAAGTAATAATCGAGAGAAAAATCATCTCACCACAGCGAAATAGGCAGCTTTCTTGCAAATTCCTTGGTCATATACATCTGGCACAGGAATCATATTTCTCCAGTCTATCCTTTCTGGCATGTCGATTTTTTCATTGGATAGATCTTCTGGAAACGATCTCAGGATATCACTAGGCGTGTTTCTCGATGACAACATTCCTTGCTCCATATCGGCAAACTTGGTGATTCCAAGTTGGAAACTTACTTCTCCATTACGAAATTTATTCATGTTGTTCTCGATCTTCTTCAAATTGCGTTGAAAAATCTGGAATCGGTGCGATTCTTCTTCGGGGTTCTTGTAGGATTTATTAAAATCGATCTAGAAAGAATGATGATCCATGAATCACGAGATCACTGTTGTCAACCCTTCTTGAGAGTCCTTCAGTGGTTTGTGGTTATACCTTGAATTTCTGCCACAAACTCTCTTGAGAAGTTGCCATGCTGATGGTTACCAATCCCACGAACACAAAATTGAACATCATCGTTTCTCTCATAGAAAACATGGCTCACCTAATTTGATCGATGAGACTTCTGTGGATGCTATTTATATATATAGACGTTTATTTATTGTGATGTCAATTGTCGAATTATCGAACGTGTGGTAATCTCCAGTGGGTACTCATCATGAATCCATTGTTTAGTAGAGATATCCGACAACATCATTTCTGGAGTGCGATAACAAATTATCAATGATGGATTTCTCTAATCATTGATTAGTAGGAATGTTTCATGGGTTACCAAGAAGTCGGTGCATCCGGTGGCCATGAAATCCGACACTGATCTCAATCTGTCAGTGATAACATTTTGTAAGTGTTTTTGGCGAAAAAAGTAGATCAGGATGTATCGAGTGTATAGATGATGACATGATGATATTGAGAAATCGAATAGAAGAACACTCGAAGTAACTAACTGTAGCTAACTGTAGTCAGAAACGAATCCAAAGTACCTCCACATCTTCCCAATGTTGGAATCGAAAAGGATAGATCTCCAAAACAACAGGAAGAAATCGAGGAAGTGTATTCCAGTACACGAATAATATGCCAGTGATTGTGGAAGGTCTCAACAATGAACGCGCCAAAAGATCCCTAAGATTGAACCAGCACAAAATCACCAAAATCAACAGAACAGCAATTCCTCAAGAAACTCCGTCTGGGCAATATTATTCTCTGGAAAATACATAGATTTGAAAACATCGACTGTCTTTCAAAAAAAATAACTGGTGAATTGACGGTGCTCGAAGAATATTCCCAGGAAAATAGACTGAAAGTGAAACACGATTAAGACTAGAATGATGATATTCAGTACAGGCGGATATAATTCGAACTATCAATGATATGAATGGAATTATACGACTCCATCATCCTATCGTCTCTGTCATATTTAATTTTCATTTGGGGCTTACGCTACCCATAATTATTCGAACGACTACAAGTCTTTTTCTTCAAGCGTTCATTACCTCTGTCAAAAAATGCCCCCGACTACATTGTTCGTTTCGGAACTGAGACATAAACTGGGACATACACCTCAGTCGCGTAATTTTGAGATCATCTCTCTCGTGGTTTTCAAGTATGAACAAATTGAAAAATGATCGATCACCAAAAATCTGCTTCCTTTGATTTCGTTACTCGAACTCAGATACTACATTCAACTGGGTCCTCCAAGTGAAAGAATACTTATCTTTCTCGAACCAAGGTCATCGGTGGGATGCATTTCTAGATAATCCCACTAAGAAAAACTCACAGAACATTCACGACCTAGAAAAATTGTCATTATCAAGCTACCCTCCAATTTTTCAAACCCTACTGCTCAGTTTCACAGGTCAGACATACCCAAAGGTATCTTGTCCAATATATTTCACCAGAAAAATTGCACAAATCAGAACAAGCAATAGAAAACTCCTGAAATTCACTTTCAATGGTTCCTGTTATATCATCAATGCAGAAGAGATCTGTAAAATCCGTAACTAACATCAACAAGAAACATTAGAACACCTACTATTTCATTGCCCAATTTTCAGAGGAATAAGGGAGTGTGAGATATTTCAACAATTGCAAGATTTGAATGACCTCATGAACTCATTTAATCGTGCATCTTTTTGAAACTGGTATTTTCTCTGTTGAATATGTTGAAATTGCGTTCGTTCATCATTAATGAGTGAGCTCTTGAGCTGCCAGGAATGACGATTCCGTCAGCACCCAAATTGAACTTGTGTGTTTATAAATACTTCATTTTCTACATTCATTTTTCTAGCTTGTGACCAAATACTCTCGTAATGAGAATAACCATTCTTCCATATACAATAAATGTTATCGATTGATTGATTATTGAATTAGCTCATTGTCGAGGAATCCAGGCCAGCTTTGTAATCAATTATTCTTCAAACCGCTACATATCACGTGGCTATATTCTATGTGATACATCATGAGTAGGTGAGTAGTGGAACAATTAAACATCTTAATAATAATCGTTGATATCTCATTTCATGAACAACATATTTCGAAGAACCTCCTGTTATTGATCAAAAGAAACCTCCATGTATTCATGGACGAGCATATGTGCTCAATCAATTATACACAAGATATGAATAGATTTGTGAATGGGAATGTGGAATGAATTATTCAAGCGGGTCTGTCTGGGTGGGACATGGAAGCGAAGATTCTCAATAAGCTCGGGACATGAGTGGAACGAATTTATGATTTCATACAACATCAACAGGTCTCTTTCATTATAGCGAAGAGAGCACAAACTTTTGGTATCCAACAGCATTCCAAGATCCTCGTGAGTATAATTGGTAGGATTCATCCTCAAAGCTATGTAACGTAAGGAGGCGTGTTGAATTTATAATATTTCATTGAGGATACCATACGCAAGTTACATATTCTGATTGAAGACGGACTGACGTGCTGTAGAATAATTCAATGAGGTTGATGGTAGTGAAATATTCAGAACATATTCAGATGAAACCGAGCATTATAAGTGCTTTACACGTGATGTTTGGAATGTGAGGGCTACATTCGAGGTCAGAATTTAGAGGAATACCCGTCGCAGACTTCTAAGTTTCCTCATTTTGGATATAAAGAGCAGCATACTTCAATTTATGAGCACATATTCCTTTATGACTCGATAATAGGATCCCTACTGATTATTAGTTAAATTTTTGTGCGCCTTGATATAGGCCTATAATATATATAATCATCTGAATTATAACGGAATTTGTGATACTTTGATGATGAGAAATGGGTGTATTGTGCTCATCATTGATTTCTGTTTATCAAATCAAACATGAGACCACAAGTGTGCTCCTATTATACTCACTACATCACTTTTGTTTTTGAAGTTCCATATCATGACTTTAATAATTATTGGGGAAAACTAAGTGGCGCTCAACTACTCACCTGACAAAATCAGAACACTGACCAATTATTCAGCAGACACGAGAATTGCAAGAGCCAATGGTAAGACTTGTTCTGCTGATTCCATTCATTTATAAAAACCAAATGAAGAAAAATAGTATAACGCTGTAGATACCAAAACACCAACAATGATGATTTGGTATCCACCAACAATCAGCCATCAAACTCAGGGAGTGGACCTCCTCATTGAATGTGGAGGAGTGCTTCACTTCAGGTTCTGGAATTCATATGCTGGTGACATCAAGAAATGCCAATAGCAGATATTGTAGACAATCTTACCTGTCGAATATATTTAGGTTCCCTCCAGGTGTCGATACCAGAAGTTCACATGCAGGAATACCTGTCCTATCAAGGATACAATAGAGCTAGGGAAGATCTTGCTATGGCTATACACTCATATAAAGTTGGCGAGAGCAAAGTGTACAAATGAAAGGAAAACATAGATACTCTCACTTGTGATATAGGTACTGATGGGGCTGGATTCTCTCAGTCTGTTCTCCTCGTCCTATGTTGTGCTATTTCTGAGCTAGGTATTAGGCAGCGAAGACATATGAAGCAGCAAGTGATAGAGCAGAGAAGAGATTATGAATCGAAGTAAGCAAGGTGAGCAGGCTTGATGCAGCGTAGAGCAGGTAAGAGGCAGCTGAGTTTATGGAAGGAGTATAGATACTCAAAATTTTGGCCTTGCAAGGTTAGAAAATGGCTATATCTCATGAGGTATGAAGAATTGAGCAGAATTGAGAATAAGATTAGTTAGCATAAGATAAGCATAAGATCCAATCAATCATCATCAGAAGTTTCATCCCATGAGTACCATTGAGTAGTCAGTGGACTATAATAACTACAGAATGAGATTGATTGATTGATTGGAAAAAATCTGCAAAAATGCAACAGCACACTTTCTGTGCCTACCTCTACACGTTTTCACAAAATGGCCGCTCTTCTCAGGCTCGCGCCAAAATATCGTAGTGGTTCTATTGGATTTTGTGTTTTCAGCTTGAGAACCATATCTATGTATCAAGCAAGAGAAGAAACTGTCAGCCCAATCCGCTCATTTCGACTCTAACCAAATTCAAATTGAAAATCTATTATTGATGTTTATCAATTTCTGATAATATATATGCCTTTGTCCATTAATTCTATACCATACCATGGAATTGAAATAATCTCAAGTTTTCGTTCTGCTAGGCCTTCTTTAAATGGAATGAAACCGTAACAGAAGTTGTGAAGTAGGTATCACAGTTCTGATGAACCTCATATGATTTTCCGATCTTAGATATTGACGACCTCATAGGATCGACTGTAATTGACATTATCATATTGCGTATTGTGTGATCTGCTTCTCTAGTGAATATACAAGCTTGCCCCAAGATGATATGAAATCCCTACAAAGGAAGGCGCTATCAACTATTATCCGAAAAGCTGAACAACTAGGCAGGAGCTCACATCGAAAAGATCGTTGATGTAGAGCAGAAGGATGATGGCACCAAGGCAAATCCTAGTGAAACACCAATGGGAACATTTTATATTTTTCAGAAGATCATGTGTCAGAAAGGCATCTCTACTCGGATATTCAGGGTGTAAGAAATCTCAGGTGGATGACAAAATTTAACAACAATTGCATTGTGTGAAGTGATTTTCCAGTCTCCCAGCTAGCTAAAAATCCCACGACCTAGGTGAAAATTCCGATTTGGATTCCATACCTACTATAATAGGTGGATGAATATGTTCTGTTTCATGGAATGTTAATGATATTGAATGGATTGTTGCGTTCCCTTTAGAAATGTTACATATCGATCCAGCCCCCTCGCTGAATTCAATTCTGGCTACTTCTTTTCAGAGTACGCCCTTATACTCTGCCGGCGAAGTGACGATTATCCTCATTCAACATATTCACAACAGTGAAACATTTTCCATGAATACAAAATGAGTTCATTGAATATTGTTCTGAATATCGTTGATATCCTTATATTTCGTTCCTCCTCGAGGTTCACCACGATGATCCGATAAGGAGATCAGGATAATATGGATCGAAAGCAATCTTGTTGTTACCATATATCGATCTGAGAGCAAAAAATCCGAAAATAGATACATATTTATCAGCATATTGCCTGAGGCCAATGACGCACAGCAGCATTCATCGTGATATCTGTCAGTCAATACCTGTAGATGGTTCATTCATGCCAGTGGTTACAACATGAAAAAATTGTTGTTCTGGACCTTCTCAATGCTGAATCGATACTGCACATGAGAAGATAACATACTGTATATAGATATTCCTGCAATGACGATTGTGTAAGATTTATCGAATTCTGGAAGGAGAATAAAGAACAATGTATTCCATTCACAAGCATTTGATAAGTACTTGGCACGTCTTCGAGGGTCACCCTTTACAGTATCTGATGCGAGTTACGGAAGACCACATCACGGTATTCAACCTCCGTATATTCAGTATGGAACCATGAATAGGATCCAGGAATATGATATAATGTAGAGTTACCTATAGAAAATAGCAAAGGTGGCGTCACTTCCGAAGAAACCAGAGGCTTCACAATAACAAGAATATTTCAGTTGGATACTCGATGCTTTTTCACCATCTCTGCGAATCTTCAGAATGATAATACTTTCAGTTAACTATACGAGGTGCTTCACGGTCGATGGTATTCAGTTACTCCGATAGGCACTCATGATCTAAGGACTCAATATATTACCAGCAACGCAGCGTTACCGCTTATAGGACACCCTCAATATATTATGATTTCTTTTTCATTTGTAAGAACTTCCTGAATTTCTTCGCCTAATATTTCTCTTTTCTCATCCCTGGTGATTTTCGAGTCGATGAATATTTTCTATAGTTTTTGTTCAAGACACAACTCGAAGGTAATGTTCATCACTGCGATATCTCGATCTGTAGTAAAATCCCTTCCGACTCGTATATCATGTCCTTCACGTTAATAGTGAGATTTCCGAAAAAGAAGAGGTCAAGTGTCTGTGATGAGAATCGTATTTTGACATATATTGTAGGTAGCGATGAAATGTCATTAACAAACATAACAATACGAATCGGTCTTCTGGTGATAATAGTAATAATAATACGGGAACTTAATTGAACTGAAACAAATTCGATTCAGCGAAGTCCTTCGGAACAATATATTTGCGCATCATATGAGCAGAGTGACAACATAATGAATCGAATGGAAGATATGAACATTCGAATGGAGTTTTGATGAAATTTTCCATTCTTCATCGACAATGCAACAATATTAGAGTGAGAACGTGCAGGAGGTTCGATCGAATGTTCGTACGATCACAGAATAATGGGTCATCAGTGGAATTAGAAAGACATCAAACTATGACTGCATATGCTTCTTGATAATCATATGCACTCATACAAGTTCACAGAAGTTCAAGAAGTCTGACACCAGGAAATTACCAACGTAGAGTACAATTTTGTGTAATGATACCGATCCGCATTCAAGATGATTCTAACTTCCTGAAGAGAATGATTCGGACATGTGGAGATGAATTTTCCAGAGAAGGCGAGTTTGATAGGAGAAACTAGCTTTTCTTGGTAGAGAAAAACCATATGCTGTAGAGAATATAAGATCTCTGGGAGAAGTCAGTTTGAACATATTTTGCCTCTCGGAAGATGACAAAATAGAGCATCACATCCATGATGGATTCCGAAAGAAACCTTCAAATTCGGACGAATTTCTGAAGCCTCTCGTACCCATTGGTTCGGAATGGATAATAATAATAATAATAATGGACGGCTCCATTACTCTCATCGAAATCTCACAGGAGAATATGAATCACAATGGAAGTAAAGGGCAAAGTTCAATTTACGAGATGATTTGAAACCCTCTTGTAACTTGTTCTTCCACTCAACATTCAAAACACATTGCTGAATACAAATGACTGACATAATATACATATATGAATGACATATGAACTAACAGAAATACAGTAGTGCCTACTGAGTACTAGGATTGTTTTAGCAATGAATATTTCTTATACTTTTCTTCAAATTGTTTGGAGCTGCAAGTTATGACTGCCTTAGGTATTTCTTTGTGAATGGAACATATTTGATAGGTATGAATTCGTCTGGAGGTTCCAAGATTAGAAGGTGGGGAAAGAGATTGCCTTTGTGTGGCACATTCATATTGTGTACATCGGTTCTGTACGTGATTTTGTGAAGGTATGACGGCTTTGTAGCCGAAATTATTTCTTGGAATAGGACAGCTGCATGTAGTTTCCTTCTGTTCCTCATATCCAACCAATCCTCACCTTCCGATTCAGTTTATGCGAGATATGCTCTCTTCTGCGAATTCCAAATATTAAACGCAAGCATGAGTTTTGCACTTTATGTATTTTACGTTGATATTGGCTAGTAAGGAGTGTACCATAGAGCACATCGGTATAATTGGAAATTGTTTGTTTATATATATATATAGTCTCCAGTGTAGCATATACACGTTTCATAAGCTGAATCATGCGATGTTCAAATTTCGAATAGGGATCTAATGATATACCTAAACTAGCAGCTTCACTCGCATTATGAAGAGGTTCATTCTTCATTTCAATTCTTACATCATTACAAATTTGGTCACGCCCACTCTCATTACCGAAAAGTACAACATTGAAAACTATGAATGAATTTGAGTGTCATCCACATATGAGTGTACATTACAAAATTGTTAACTTTCAACACGGTCGGAAGTGTATATTGCTAATAACAGAGGTCCTCGAATAAAGCCCTGAGGGACTCCACATTTCAGTTCCATGTATTAGGGGTGTACATCGTCCATTCGAAACAATGAAATATGGGACCATGATACATCATTCGAAATGGGGATTATCGTTTGTATTCGGAGTTGACGGAGTTGACCTATGATGAACAGAGTGTTCCATACCTAATCAATAATCATTATTTCACAGTTCCCGTATCTAGCGGTGAAATTACTAATTCCATCAGAACCTGTTGCAGAACCGACTCCTCGAAACAGAATGATTACACATGTATACTGCGCAAAGAATTCAAGATCCTTCGAATCAAGATACCGCAACGATGAACATTGAACTAATGGTAAGTTTTGAATAAAAAATATAGAAGAAAGATATCAACTCGAGAACCGTTAGAGATCGATATGGGTGAGGGTCTGCCGAGTGAATAAATCCAGTAATTCATTTTTCAGCTTTTGATGGGATTTTCTTTCCTCGTTTCTGAACAATAGAGTAGACAATAGAGTAGAAGTTATTAAAAATTATTGCAATATATTTGTAGTAAGGACAGATTTAGGATCTGTCCCAAAATGTCACTGCGCTTGGAATTAAACCTTTAGATACCTAAAAGAGAAATTCTCTATTGGTCAGTGACACCTTGTTTTTGAAAAAATTTGGGAATACAAATATATTTAATAAGAATAAAACCTCTACTCATCTTGGTGGACGTTTCGGGAACGAATCTGCTCCCGTTCTCAACAAAGTGACTTTTCAGTGTCAAAATCAAAAACATTGAAAAAATTTTACGAAGAGAAAAATATTTCAATTGTGTTGAGAACGGGAGCAGATTCGTTCCCGAAACGTCCACCAAGATAAGTAGAGGTTTTATTCTCAATGAATATATTTGTATTTCCAAATTTTTGCAAAAACAAGGTGTCACTGACCAATAGAGAATTTCTCTTTTAGGTATCTGAAGGTTTAATTTCAAGCGCAGTGACATTTTGGGACAGATCCTAAATCTGTCCTTACTACAAATATATTGCAATAATTTTTAATAACTTCTACTCTATTTCTTAGAAACGAGGAGAGAAAATCCCATTAAAAGCTGAAAAATAAATGTACCACCCCCTCGAAGAACTCACAGACAGTATTTGAATCCAGTAAAAATGATGCTACTTCCTTGAATGAGGGGCAACGCTGCTGGAAATATTTTTAGTCGTCAAATCACGAGTACTTATCAAAGTATCTCAATTCTCAAAATATTCCAATGTCTCATTTTCCGTACACGTCTGAGTCATTATCAACCATGAGATACCCTTTAAATAGATCGCGTCAACTCATGAAGATATACCCAATACTGTATGAATTTTCTCTCTCTTGTTAGCTCTGTATTTTTCTATTATCCATATAATTCCATTCGGGGGATGATTTTCCTTTCTTTTTCATTTGAAGTCATCAATAACGTCAAATGCTCTCGTAATCTAATCAGATCAATGAGTACCCTCTTGAGATTTCATTATAAATTGACGTTGGTTGTTGGTCATGATTCAGTCTGAGCTTATCAAGATGGAAATCATGAAGGGTACTTGGATCTTCGTTTTCATTTTCATAATTTCTAATGTTTATGCTGATCCAGAAAAATGGGCGAAATTCAAAGTGAGTTACAAATTATTCTTCCTCAGAAATCTTTTCGAGGGGTTGATATGGGAACGGAAGCAAATTATAGAAATTATTTGAACAAAGAAGAATTCTCTATATACTACGTTCTCGGAATGAACTCGACAGTACATTAAAGTTTCTCCAAGCTCCAAGCAGATTTATAACCCTGATCAGATCATCTTCAAATTGTTGTTTCATTAGTTTTTGAATACCTCACCCTACATGTATAACGTGAATCACCCATATCAAGTTCATGAAAAAATGTATGCTCGTATGGTTAAGATGTTAGTCCATTCGTCTGAAAAATATTTTCGAGAACGCAGTGTTGTCGTTTCAACTAGAAAGTAGAGAAACTCTGATGTTTCGATAGAAAAACCTTTATGTATGATCATTTTCGAAATCTCCATCGAATTCTTGATATATCCACCTGAAATTTCGATATACTGAACGTCTTCGGAATCCGGTGACCATCGAGAAGGTCTATTGTATTTTTACACCAACAAATGAAAATACCTGAATGCCTAAGTCAGGAATTTCACTATTAAGGTATGGGTATGATACAACACATAAATGAATAGTCATATTCATCAGCATTTATAATCAGAGAGCATATATTGGGTTGTTGTTTCGAAAAAATATGACTTCATATTAAAAACGGAATACTTATGATTATTTAACCAGCCTGTATTGAGGCAATCCATATTTCATCATAATGTAGATAAGTCTTGGTTCTCTCAGTACAATTCATTCTGAAATTATAGCAGTAACCGTAGAATTGAATTGTGACCCCTATGAGATGATCAATATTTTTCTATTTTCTAAAATATATACACGAAGTCAGGAAACTTCCATAACTCAGAGAGGGAGTTGACGTCGGCATTGATTTCGAAATGATTGATATTTTTTGAGAAATCACAGCTATGCTTTAGTATATAATGAATAGATCGGGAAATCGAACGGATGAGAGAACACAAAAATATAATAGGTTCTCTTTTTGTCAAAAACGTCATGATATGGTTCCAGTCAAGGAAACTGAAGAATATCGAAACTGAATTCAGTTAGATTGGTTGATCTAGATTCGAAAGCTGATTCGTGTAGACATTCTGAGGATACTAACAGATGATATGTAAAGATACATATGAGAATTCAATCATGTCAGATATGGTATGATATGGAGGACAAATCATGAATGCAAATATTATACATATGACATTACATTACATTACATTAGACGTTTCTAGTGAACCAAAAAACGGATTACCATGGGAATTTCATGGATAGCAGGTTCGGACATCATCTACTTTGATTGAAACATAATTGATATAATTGATGAAAGAATTATTTCGAATCATCACATCATGACATCTAGAAATGCTGCTATTTCCCAGTTCGAGGATAGGTACTATGGTATCGAAATTTGGTTCCAAGTAAGGTGATACTTGGGAGCTTCCCACATTTCAGCCAACTCTCAGTTACATCCGAGGGTGGTTCGAAAATACGGTTATTTGGTTTGCTTTGAACAGTGACTGAAACTTGGTAATTCCAAGTGAATCACCCTATCTATGATGTCATTTAGAATATCATCGATTCGTGAATCACTCCTTCCGGTATGAGGACTTGAATCCAAATCATTCCATTGACATGTTCCGAACAAAATTGATGGAATATTTGACAAATTAGATTGGTGCAGGTATTTTTGTCATCATGTCATTTGATACAACACTTTTTTATCAACAATCGATCCATTGTGAGATTCGTCTCAATTCTTTCCGTTTACTTTTTCACATCGGAATCTGATCATCCAATGATAAATGAAGCATTCATTCATTCATCCATTCATATTCTTCATTTCATATACATTATCGGCAAGACAAGTTGCGTTGATTTCCCTGATTCTTTGACTTCTTTTGGTTTTCTGAAGGTGTGCACTCCTGAACACCTTCGAAAAATAGAGGAACTCATGGTGCTCTCACGATTTTTCCTGGAGATATGAAAATCATCACAATTCCTGGTTAGAGACAGATGGATATCTTCTCAAAGGACCGAGTTCATTTGGAAATGAGCTGGTATTTGATCATTGGGGATTCAGATGATGAATACCATAGTAGCATACAAGAGAGTGAATTCTTTGCGTGATGGACGTATATCGATCCACCTTCAGAATGATTGTCATACCATGACAATGCAGCTTCAGTTGTTAATTTGATTTTTTAGGTCTCATGAGAATAATACTGATGGGTAGTACTCCGAATGATTGTGTTGTACACCGTTATTTCCATTATCATATGTGTTATTCTAGAAAAGAAGTATAAATTGATAAGTTCAGTTATCCATTGAATTTTTCCTTATTTTCGTAGGAAGAATTCGGAAGGAATTACAAGAGTGCCATGGAGGAACGAATGCGCTATTCGATCTTTCAAGAGAACGTGAGAATAATCGAAGCTCACAATAGAGAATATCTGGCCGGAAAGCACTCGTATTACATGGGAATCAATCAATTCACTGATATGCAGGAGGAGGAACTCACTCACTCATCCTCCGTGATACATCACAAGGAATCAGACAGTATAAAGACAATGGAAATCTCTACTGCAGCTGATGTTCCAGAATCAATCGATTGGAGAGAGAAAGGAGCCGTCACACCAGTAAAGAATCAGTTGGGATGTGGAACTTGTTATCTTTTCGCTGCTGTGAGTAGAATAATTCGATACATAACATAGTACATCTCATACTGTACTGTGTGATGAACTGTCGATAGCAAATAATTCCAGACATGTCATCTAATGATGACTCGACTTCTTTTACATACAATCTCTACCAATGGTGAGGAGATACTTATGTTCTATCGAAATGTTAGAGAACTGGACTCAATATTGAACTTCATGATCTTTGTATACAATTACTCGAATACTTACCGCTATGACCTGGTAGCACTCACTGAAATTTGGCTTGGATTATGGTGATTCCTACATTCCCAGATGCTATCCTAATGAACACTCACTACGATTCTTCCATAATAATAGATTATGTTCTCATGAATTGTGTCGCTGAAAAAATACATGTTATTTCCATTATTGAAAACTAATCACAAAAAATAAAGCTAGGCTCAGTTCAGAACTTTAAGAGAGCTAACTTTTCGAATCTTTGCAATGCCTTTAATACTACAGGTTTGTTGATGAACTGAGTTGCTTCCCTATTGATGATCGATTCCTCATCTGTAATCAGCTTGCAATTTCGCTTGCAATTTCACCTAGGAATGTGCCAGAAAGCTTTTGTATTTCTCTTTGTTATTGATACAGGGTTTGCTCATGACTGCAATCGATTCCTAAGTGATGATTTTTTCCATGGAATAATGACCTCGAATTGATCTCATTTGTATAGGTTTGATATCTAAAATTGGAGAACACATTACAGGAATTTCCAGAAATTGATTTGGAAATAGAGCCCAAACCATTGATTCTCAGTGGTGTGGCAATATTTCTGATCATTAGGGTGAGATGGTGGTATGATCAGTTCTTCATGGAACGCTGGAACGATATGGTGGTCTTCTATCTCGATTCGATTTTCTAATTGTTTTCGAAATTGATCATTCTAATTCCGACAATTCTGCTTCAGCACTCTTGCCAATTTCGTGGTTTGCTGATACAGATTCTTTATTCACTTCAATCATCAATAACATGTTGCTCATGTTGAGTTCGTAGCGAAATGGAAATGAAATGTTTTTCTGGAACTGATTCGAAATCTTGAGATACAACTACTTCAGTGCCAGTCGAGAATCGGTACCAGGCCAATTTTTCACTGTTACCTAGCGATGCACAATATGAATATACGCTTTTTCTCTGAAGTACCTCGATTGTCTTAGTTTCGCACAGTGTTTCTCCATTGAAGCAGTATGGTCTTCGAATATTCGTAAACACAAAGTATGCAATTGATTCTCTAGGTAATTCCGAGTCGACAAGGCTAGTTCTGGACATCCGTTGTGATAGTTTTATTCATCCATAACAGTTGGTCCCATGTATCCCCGGACCTGGATTCTAACAATCCTAAAGGAACATTCCAACGAATCAGTTATCTTGTGTGTTTGTCACTCAATTCGTTTGGAATATGCGATGACAGCAGCTTCAACTCCATTCTTCGTTTTAATCAATTGAACTTTAGTAAATATCGCATATTGATCGATAGAGGTGGCATATTAGAATTTCCGGCCCCATCAGAATGGATCCAAGACATCTGAACATAAATTTGCAGAATATGTCTAGTAGATTCTACATACGAATTTGTATAACTCTGGATCACTACATTCATTCTTTTATCGATGTCCTTTCAACTATGATCCACTTGTAACTTTGTTCGTATACAAGCCAAGTCGTTTCGTTCTCATTTTTGAATTTTACGCAACATGGACTTCCTCTAAGATTCTCTATACCTAATTCATACTGTTGTCTCGAGATAACCCTATCTATATCGAAATCAATTAATTGATCAATATCAATATCGGCAAAGTTATTCGTTCACTCAGTAACCTACAGGGTGTTCGGAATATCACATTTCACTTTTAGCATTTTCAAATTGATTTATCTTGATAATCTCGATTACAACTTTCAAATTTACAACTGTTGAGAATTTGATCCTCTTTCGAACTGTATCAGGTTTCTTTCCACCTTGAAACAGTCCTGTCGGAGGAGATTTGTTCCAGATCGAACAACTCCATCGATTTTTTTTTTCTGAACTCCATCATTTTGATGGAAATAGGATTATCTCGAAAACAATGAGCTATGAGGAATCTGTGGAAAAGTCCATATGATTCCTTGGGAAGAGTTGGAGAATGAATTGAAATACAGGGTGTTCCGTGAGAAGAGATGCAACTTTGATATGCCACGCTCTTGCAGAACATCTTGTATATTAGTGAATATTTCATGACCGAAGTATCCAAAGCCCTCTTCGAACCATGAATGATTCCCATTTCATGTTTTGCCGTGAGAGTCCGTACTGTTACTCGTGACTCATCCTGTATATATTATATTCAGTATAGCCAGAAGTGTTGAATTCGCTCTCCGCGTTGATGGAATAATAATGATATTCGTCTACTTTCATCTGTCAACGGAGTAATTTCGAATTTGTTTCCTTCATTCAGAAATGCCACGAAGTGGTTTATGGTTGGTTATTATATTGAACTCAAGTCCACTTCGCTGCCCACACGATAGCCAATAGTTTCAATTCTCCTCAAGAAGTAGTTTCTTCTTGGTACAACCCCGATTATTGAAGAGAATTTGGTTCATTGATATTGTCGGTTTTCACCCAACCTCTTGTTTGTGAATGGAAGGGTATATGTCAGGTTTTGCTTGTACTGGAATTCCATCAGAAGTATTGATAGTATGTTCCATTTCAATCGCAGAAGTTGAAGGTGTATCATCGTGAGAATATATCCGGGAATCATTCGAACAGCCTAATCATCGATGCCTGTCCATCTTCTTTCGAATTTCGGAAATATCTGAATTTCCTTTGGGGTATTATGAATATTGTTGGAATTGCTTGCTTGAATTCAATTCCTGTCAAAGATTTCTACTATAATGGGTTCCGAGGGGTCTATGAGAATTTGATTCATAATATTGTTCAGAATGGGAATTGCTGTTCCCTCCTTTTGTAAATTCTCAATATCTCATAAGGAATTATTATTTCACTTTCATTAATGGAAATTTGGTCACTTCTTGTAATTGAGATTCCAGGGTGATTGAATTGAGTTCGCATTTTGAAAATTCAATTTTCGTTCATGGTGTCATGAACAATCTCTTGTCGGAACAGAATGATCGAATACATTATGGAATCCAAATGAGAGAGATCCTCATGAATTTCTCTCTGGCATTCCGAATATTTTTGAGCACGAAATCATAACACCTTGTTCATCTGCAGATTTTTTGAAAATGGAAGAAAATTCAAATGGAATGTAATATAATTGTGAAAACTAATCCTGCATATTCTTTGTTCCTAGTTGGGCAGTTTGGAAGGCCAATACTTTCTGAAATCAGGAAAATTGGTGAATGTTAGTGCCCAGCAACTTTTGGACTGTTCTTCTTACGCTTATTGTTCTGGAGGTTACCCTGTAACGATGCTCGCTGAGATCAGATCATATGGAGCTGTTCTCGAAGAAGATTACGCAGTATATGATGGACATAAGCACGAATGCAAAGCCAATGGTACATTATTCAAGAAAGTGGGTATAGCCGAATTCCCAAGGACCGAAGATGCTATCAAAACTGCAGTCGGTGAGTCAATCATACGCGATGATGCATGTTCATTCATTCTTGGTGAAATGAGTTGATCGCTAACAATTTTGAAAATTTTCATTGATCATGTCCAGGAATATCTGCCCCTAACGGAACGGAACTTCTATTCTATCTGAAATGAGTCAGCATCTATGATTTTGATAGAAATTATCATGGACTGTTTCGATGAATATTCCACGAGATATCGTTATATCTATCCTCATATACAGATACGAGAATAACAAATGAGGTTTTGATAAAGTTATCAATTTCGAAACCTACCTGAAATCCACATTTTTCTATGTTTTGACTACTTCTCAAGAAAATGTTTGATCATTTGAGGTTGCTTCATCATTCCAACAGTTGTGGAATGAAACCATTCGGAAAACTACGACATTTATAGAAACAGCAAGTAACACATTGTTCTGTTCATGAAGGAATTGTCTATTACACTATGGCAATACAGAAAAGCTTCGAAAAAGATATAATCAAAGCTTGTATCACTAATTGGCCTAATACACTGATTCACGTCTGGAACAAAATGTTCAGTATTGATAATTTTATCATATTCTCCAGCATATATATCGTCTGAGAGGAGATCTATGTCCATGTCACCAATAATAATATGAATATCTGCCTTATCTGTGACGTAAGTATTCAAAAAGGTCATTATTGAATTTTACACAGCATGTGCTTGGAGATTGAAGGAATATTGAGAATTCATCGAAATTTGCGGATATACTACGGATATTCGAATGTAGACATTCCAGTCCATTTCTTTCCAGAAATTCAAAATTTACTGAATTTGTAATAGTTTTCGTAATCATTGCGTCATGTGTATGCTCTCTATACAATATACATGGATTCATTATGTCTACAATTCCGTGTTTATTACAGTTCTCCATTCAGTATATTATCATCGCGTGAGAATGGTCTGAGAAATTGAGAAGACATAAGAATTCCTTGGGTATTATTTACTGCAATATTCGACTGGGTTATCTTTTCTTCAGGTTATAGCAGACCATTTTTGAGAAAAATTATCGAACAGATCTAATACAATGACTGGGTTTTCCATTTTCATGTCATTCAATCATTTCATTCATCGTTCAATTCGGATATAAATTTCCAAGTCCCATCAGGATCATCACGGTTGAGAATGTTATTCTGAAAGTATTGTTCCTTTTGAGACTCTGAGAATAGAGAGTGTCGGTTTTTTGATTCTTTGTGAAAATCAGCCAACACCGGATAGTTGTCTTTCAATGAATGAAGATCATTCAACTCACAACTGGACATTTTGACATCCTCGTCCACCCATTTTTGAATATTAGGTCTACCACAGACCCGTCGTAACGGATAAAAAATGTCGAAATAATGAAAGGAAATTCTCATGGAAATATCATACGCGCGATCAATAGCATTCATTCCATAGAGTTCACTTCAGTTTTCTTTTCGGAGTGCACTTTCGGAAATCTCGTGAGATTGTGAGAAAAGTTGATCCTGTATCCTGAGTGGTCTCCGATATTTCATAAATAATATATCAGTGATCTCATATATAGTTATTCAGAACAGCAGTTACTTCGTCGTTATGAAAATCAATGAAAATATCTATTGTGGTGAAGCTGTTTCCTTGCACATTTTTCAATTCAACAAAATTTCTTGAGCTACTGTACGCATCACATTTGAAATCGCCCACAAGTATGAAGCGAATATTTGGTTTGAACATGATTTATACAATTGCATACCATATCAAGATCTCCACTAGGAAACCTGTGACAGTTCATTGAAATGAAATTTTGGTTATTGTCTCTCCAAGAAATGCCACAAACTTTAAAGTCCTGTCCTGTGCGATGGTAAGATAGACATAAATCTTTGAAAGTTACTGTATCTCTAAGCCGAATGCCCACGCCACCTTTTTGGTAGTCTGTCCTGCAGGAAGAGGTCGCTAAAGTGGAGCCTGGTATACATTAGCTGTTTACAGAATCTGGTTTCTCATTCATCTAAGTCAAATATAGAAAGTTTGTTGTGAAAATATGAAAAGAAGTTCATTTATTCTGGAGGTATTGATGCTTGTAATGTTAGGAACTGAAAGATTCGGTGAAGAAAAAAAGATGCAGTCTATGTTTTGGTGAATTCCTTCCACACTCGATCCTGGGATTCATAGCCTTCCTTGGATTATATTCAGAAATCGAGATTTCGGAAGAATTATAAATACTCTGGTATTTGGGGTATCAGATCATCAGGTGAGGTCTGTGGAACGATTCTGTAAACATGTGGATGTGTCAGTCATTTTCCACACGAAAATCTTCATTACTTCCTACAACCATTTGCCGTCTTTGGTTTCTTCCGATAGCTTCCCTCCACTACCCTTGTCGCTGGTTTGCTGTGGTGGTGCTAGATGATCCCGTCGGTGTTGAATTGACATTTCTATCGGACTCATCGGAGTTTTCGTCAATATATTCTTTCAATCGCAATGTTTTCCTAACCCGTTTCATTCCATAATTCACATGTTGATGACTAATGACTGAATGTTTATTATTCTGGTCTCTTTCTTTACTGTCGGTAGAATTATCTTCTTCGGATGGTTTACTTTCTATGTTGTTCTTTCAGAACCATCTCGGTGATCTCTATCCACCGTTGACGTATTTCTGTTATCCAACCGAACACCCTATATGATCAGCATAGCTACTGTACTTTTATATAAGTCTCTAGTGAGGAGCCATCTGGACTTTGCTCCGAATACATTAAACTAGAAGAAGAATGATAAAATTCATGCATACACTGTTTTCCATGTTCAAAAGACCTCTCAGTTATCATATGAAAATCGTCTACAATCTACATTTCTCCAAACTTCCATCTCGAAGGATTGTCAAAGATGTTCCTTTTTTGAAATTTGCAACGGATTCGGTGAAATGATGAAATTAACAAGCTATCATTCAATGCTCTCGTACACTTTACTCTTGCGTCTAATTCATTCCACTTACCATCTAATACTATCAACTATGCAAGAAACTAAATCGTCTATATGATTCTGAATTCGAATGACTCATACTTCAGTCACAGCATCAATCCATGCAATAGCACCATCTACACTGAACGATCAAAAAAGAACCATGAAATGTTTTTGTTCTGCACTGATCACAATCAATAGCAGAATATAAAACTTCCCTACTCTTCTTTTCATTCTAATATCAGCACCTCACTATTTTCACATTTATCAATTTATTCACTATATTTACTATCATAGTTATCTTTCACTGATATGTTTGATTATTTCAATCACTGATATCAGGTGTGTACAATATTATTGAAAACCTATAGGTATCGAATGAATGAATTGATGAATGTCACATTGTAACGACTTCGGAAAAAAGTGAAATAGTGGGTTCATTTGCACTCGAATCAATTTCCATGAATTGGGAAGTTTTGTTTATCGAATCATCCAACAGGAAACCGCGTATATATTCCATTGTTCCTGACTGTTGTAGCTGTACTCATTATCTACTCTTGCGAAATATGTTCCTTCCACACCAGTTATGTGATTGTTGTTTTGTTTTCAGCGACATTCGGTCCTTTAGCTGCTAACTTCGACTCAACCGGTTTTGGAAAGTATGCCGGAGGGGTGTACTACAATCCCATTTGCAGTTCAACACTGACCAATCACGTATTGCTCATTATAGGATATGGGACTGAGAATGGACAAGACTATTGGCTGGTGAAGAACTCGTGGGGGCAAACTTGGGGTGAAAAAGGTTACGCCAAGGTGTCCAGAAATAGGAACAATAATTGTGGTATAACGAGTATGGTGGCTTCTGCTCTTTTGCCTTCTGAAATTCACTAGATTTATCGAAAATTCATCGATGACTTTTTCCATGATTTAGGAATGAATTGAAATATAACGAATTCATCCATTGGATAGTGGAAGAGACGTTTTTTTTTTCGAAATTCAACCCATAATTTTCAAATAACATAGTGTGTTAGTCAGCGGTGAAATGAAATGTCGGGAGAGGAAGGGAGTAGCCTGATCTCATCTAGTTTGTCTACCTGGAATCACTCTTAGTTCCATTTTGAATGAGATTTCCGTGAAGCACCGACCGTGAAATCATCTGTGAAGAGGTAGAAATCGCCCACTTTTTCACGATGTTCCATGTGATATGTATATGAATATGTGAATTCAGTATCTCCAACTGGACGACTCTCCAGGATTGAATATGAGAGCTCTCGAGAGCTGAAAAGTTCAAGAAAAAAATGTAAACAGTACTCAAGGGAGAGACAAATTTTGATTTGTAGATCATGAGCAGTTGCTGAAACTCGAAGTACCTCTTCGCAGGTTTTGAGTTATTCAGGTAGAAGTTAGTTATGGGAGAGTCTCATCCTATTCACTATCAGACACATATTCGTTCTATATCGGATTGCTCGCTTCCATTTCTATAGGATTTGTCGCTTGGGACGTAGTCAAAATAGAGAAGGGGCCTTTCGAGCCTGACCAACTTGGTCGTTACACGGGACACCCAACACTCAATGATACAACCACCGTTAATTTTGTGAAAATGAGATAGATATATTCCACACAAAGTACATAAAACACCCAGTTCAATCAAAATCATCCTACCATGAATAAGTATACAGCTGGCTGGGGAACCTCTCGAGGAGACAAGGCAAGCAGCCCAAACGTAGCAGGACTATAACTCAACTCCAACGGTAGAAAACTTGAGTCCAAAAAGAGGACTTTCTTGATCTCGGCGTCGTCACGCGGACTGCCCCAGAGTTTCGGCCTCAGCCTCTTTTATCACCTCTGTTGGTTCAAGGTTCATGATGTTATCTTGAATCAGCATTCACAACCAATTATGTCAAGTGATGTTCTTGTTACTAGTTTTCGCTAACTGACCTACATTTTGAGCATAATCGTAAGATTGAAATGATGTCTATATTATACTCTATATTATACTGGGTGAATTATTGGAAATGCATTCAAGCTGTACTCGATTCTTGTAACGTTCTGATTTTCCGTTACAACAATATTAGTTACCCAGGTAACATCACACATCCTAGTGAATGAATCGATAACTGTTATCGGCCATCTCTGAATTGTACGTTGGGCTATCTTCTCGTGAATCTATCAGCATCAAGAACGCGCGCAACAGATGGCGTAGGCATTCACTTTTGAACAATAAGTATAGTGATATTCATTATAATAACAATAGTTATTTTTATTTTCTCCCAAACAACTCGTTTACTTCGCAAATTCTTGGTGAATTCGAGGATATTGAAATATTCCGGCCATTGTGATTTCGTTGGTTGAACAGTTAACGACATTTTCTGAAAAGTGATTTTTCAGCCACATAGTGGGATAACTTTGTCGGAACTGGTTACATTGTTTTTTTTTGTGTGTATTGTGGATTGCTACAAAAAGAACTAGCTTCTTAGGAAGGATTCGTTTTTAACCAAGCTGAAATTCCTACCGTAGGCCATTGAACACACTGTGTTCGCAGATTTTCATTTGTGGTGTGAAACGAACCCTCATCTAGAGGTAAGATTCGATTCAGCTTTCATAGTCGAAATATTCATTCAGGAATTAATGAAGTCGATAGTGAGAAGGTGTATTTTGGTATCATGTCATTGAATTTTCTTATCTGCATTCGCCTCTTCTTATGTTTTTTTTGTTTATGGATTTTTAGGGTTTTTATTTGGGGTTTTGAGTATAGAAACCCTTCTTGCAATTCCATCGGATAGGGTGCTATTGAAGCTTTGTACTGAATGCTGAAAAACGGGCTGAACTATACAAACCTTCACATTGGTTGTCAACTAGATAGATCCATGAGCCGCTGTACCACTGAGTGACGGAAATACACAACAGTCTTAGGCAATCTTCCGCAAACTTCGTTGGATTTTGAATCTTGGGTGGATCCCCAAGATAGACAGATAAGCCGTAGCATGAGAACTTCCATTCGGAATTTTCGTGATTTGTGTATTAGATTTTACATAGAGCTCTTCAGGCATTATCATTATTTTTCCATTGGGCAAAGGTATAATTCAGGTATATAAGATATTTTACTTGAGGAAAAATCGAATCGATGTTGTTATTGTTAAGTTATATTCGCATAGATATATTATGATATTTAGGTGCCAACCGTGAAAGTATCACTCCTTTTTCCAGCCTGCTCTTCATGAAGAGACATGCGTGCCGTAGTACATTTATGTAATTCTCCCTGGTATTGAATGTGAACCTCACATGCGCATGTATGGTATACCTGGCTATTATTTCATTAATTAATTCATTTATGCTTAGTATTGCCGCAAATTCACAACATATTTCATTTGATCCAGTGTTAAGAGAGAGTAATATTTTTTTTGTCTACTATAATATCCTCAAGTGAAATCTTTATCGAAAGAACTTAGCGTATTTTTTTTGTTCTTTGTTTTATAAACAGGAGAGCAAACAAGCTATACCTTGAGATTTAGAAAAAAAAAACAAACATTACATAGATACTCTGAGTAATGAATATGGATATTACTCTACACAGGGTGAGTCCCGTAACATCTGGGAGCTTCCTAGTTTAAGCTGCAATTAAGCTGGTGGCGCCCTTAATTATTATATATTTTTTCCCCACTCACGACCAACTCTTCGATTGGTAGCTGTGGTGTTCCTTGTGAATTCAAGTCATATGCATTTGTTTAATCACTGTTGATTGTCGATTGTCTCTTGCAAGTATTCATTTCACCACCCACCCTCAAAAAAAAGACAATAGCATTAAAATTGACTATATAATATTATAGATAGGAAGAGACGTCACAAATTTGGCGCCCAACGTGGGGCCCGACTTTGCCAGATTTCCATGCATTTCTTCAAATTTTGAGATTTTGAAATTTTGGTTTTTGGTACTCAGTGGTGAGTTTTCATGAGATTCAGTTGCATTTCTGGAGTATTCCTGCTTCAACGACGCCACGTTTCCGAAGGAGTTATGGTTTAGTGATTATTTACATTGAAAGATATTGTGATATCTCACATATGTGTGTTTGTGTCTATGTATGGTATACATGATATATTTTGTGTCTTATCATCATCGGTTACCCTAAACTTGTATAGTTCACATACATAATTTGATAGGTTTCTGCTGACGCCTGGTTATTTTTTTATTATGTTTTCAGCAAGTATTAATAATTTTTTTGTCAGCTTTCGAAATTGGAAAGTGATCCAACAGTGCCTTCTTTACTTAATTTTCCGAATATTCATTTTATTCCTTTTGAGATATATATATGTGTATATATATGTATATATATCAGTCGTCAGTGATAGTTTGATTGGTCTGATTTCAATTATTGCGGAAAAAATGGAGGGTAAATTCGAAGTCAATCGCTTGGAACGAGATGAACTCTCGTATGAACTCAAAATTAGAGGGATCACAGATTTTACCACAGTAGAGAAGATGAGAAAATCTCTACGAAATTTATTAAAACTAGAAAAGGCTGGTACTAGTCTAACTTTCCCAACATACCCATATGCTTTCGCGGAAGATAGTACTAATGTCGAGAATAAAATAAGCGAGATAGAGATGTTGATAGCAGATTTTTCTGATTTTGATACTAGTCCGTCGTTTTTGAAAATTTATTCGAAGTTGTTACATGTTTTTGGAAGAGCTGAACGATCTGTCTCTACCAAAGATGAGGAGCACTCCGAAAGATCGACATTTTTAGTGAAATCGCTCGAGTTGAAATCAGACTTATTGTCTAAAGCGAGAAGATTAAAACGCTATTCCCAAAATTCGCGAATTCCTTTAAATTGAGTATGGTAGGGCGATCTTCAAGCCGTGCGAATTCAATGAGTAGCAATTCCGATGAAAACCCATTACCAATAAATGATAGAACTTCTGCAAGTCCTCAAAATATAACAGCTGACTCGTCTAAATGTATCCCGGTTGCTAAATGGGGTTTGACTAAATTTAGTGGTGATGGGAAAATGTCACCGAGTGCATTTTTAGAAAATATCGAGGAACTTTGCATATCTAGGAATGTGAATGAACAGCAACTATTCGCATCAGCTTCGGATATTTTTACTGGTCAAGCCTTGTTGTGGTTCAGATCTATTAGACTGAAATTAAATTCTTGGCGTGAATTGGTAGACGAGTTGAGACTACAATTCCAACCGGTAAATTTCAATGATAAATTATTCGAAGAAATTCGTCATCGGACACAAGGTCCAAATGAATCTATAGGAATATACATTGCTATCATGAATAATATGTTTGATCGCCTCACAATCCCTATTAGCGAGAGTGCTAGATTGAAAATTTCACTCCAGAATATTACGCCATTTTATCAATGTCAGTTGAGTTTGGTAGAAGTTCATTCCGTAGATGAGTTGCTACAATTGTGTAGAAAAATAGAGGCCCGAAAAATTTCAATAGATTCCTATAATCTACCTCCTAAAAATAGAAATAATTTGATGGAACCCGATTTGGCTTATGTTTATTCCTCAAGTACCTCACTTGCTAGTAGTAGCCGAGGAGAAATTAATGAAGTACACGATTCTCGTAGAAATAACTCTAATAGGCGATGTTGGAATTGTGGGAGTGATTCTCACCTTTCTACGGCATGCACAGAAACTCTAAAGAGATTTTGTTATTCTTGTGGACAGCCCGATGTCACCAAGCGCACTTGTCCTAAATGTAATAGACATAGACAGGGAAACGGACAGGGGGGACGTCAGTAGATGGCCAGCTCACGTCCCGAGATAATGGTTCAACAAATTTTAGTTCAGTTGAATGCATTTCCGATTTTGTTCTTTCTCATGCTCATGGAGATGTGAGACCTTATGTCACAGTCTCTATCTTTGGAAAAGAGCTATTAGGCCTATAAGATTCCTGTGCCAGTCGTACTATTATAGATGATAGGGGATGGAAAGTACTTAAAGATATAGGTTTAGTTAGATTAGATGAAACAGATTCTTCAAGTGTAACGGTGGCTAATGGAGATAAATGTGAGTGTTTAGGTGTGTTACGTGTGCCTGTTAGATTAAAAGATACTGAGAAGATTATTGACATCTTAGTTGTACCTGACCTCAATCACACGCTTATTTTAGGTGTAGATTTTTGGATTCGTGTGGACATCGTTCCCGACCTTCGGTCTAAAGAGTGGAAGTTCACTCAAGGTTGTGATACTCATCCAGAGATTGATGCTGACGAAGCCTTACACCACCGTGATTTATTGACGTCTGAGCAAGTGGTGATTTTGGATAAATTGGTGGATGATTGTTTTGTTCGAATGGGTGACAGATTAGGCTGTACGAATGTAGTTGAGCACAAAATCGAGCTGCTGGCGAATACTGAGCCTATCAAGCAAAGATTTTACCCCGTGTCTCCCGCCTTGATGAATAATATCGACGAAGAGCTGCAGGACATGCTTAGGAAGGATGTTATCGAACCTTCTTCTAGTCCTTGGAGTAGCCTCATTGTGATGGTCAGGAAAAAGGACAATTCCTGGAGATTCTGTGTGGACTACCGCACGGTGAATAAGGTCACGAAACATGACGCTTACCCCTTGCCATATATATCTAGCATCCTTGATAAGTTGAGGGATGCAAAGTTCTTGTCCAGCCTCGACGTGAAATCAGCCTATTGGCAAATTGCAGTACAGCAAAGTTCCCGTCCTATCACTGCATTCACGGTCCCTGGAAGGGGCCTTTTCCAATTCAAAAGGCTCCCATTTGGCTTGACGACAGCTCTAGCAACATGGCAAAGGCTCATAGATAGGGTATCAGGTGTTGATCTGGAGCCTTTTTGCTTTAAGTACCTTGACGATATTGTGGTCACGACGCAAACATTCGACCAGCATATTGAAATTCTATCCAAGGTTTTTGAACGTCTAATTTCAGCAGGGCTAACACTCGGCAGAGAGAAGTGCAGATTTTGTCGTAAGGAATTGACTTTCCTAGGCTATGTCGTTGACGAGAATGGTCTTCATGTAGATCCAAGCAAGGTGGAGTCTATCCTTCAAATTACCACACCAGCTAAGATTTCTGATGTCCGTAGACTGATTGGTACTGCTAGTTGGCACGTGAGATTCATTCCTAACTTTTCATCCCTGATTCAACCACTTACTGAACTGTTGAAGAAAAATGCTAGGTTTGTTTGGACAAGCAGGTGAAAGAGAATCTCATCTCCGCTCCTGTTATATCATGTCCTAACCTTGATTTGCCATTTGTTATCCAAACGGATGCTAGTGCACATGGCATTGGAGCAGTATTGACCCAGAATCATCCTGATGTTGGCGAACGGGTAGTATGATATTTGTCACGGTCTTTGACAAAGCAAGAGAGGAAATTCTCTACTACAGAGCGGGAATGCCTAGCCGTTCTCTGGAGTATCGAGAGGAGTTTTAAAAAACATCATTCAGTCCTATCTTGAGAAAGCAACCCGAAGGGTTTACAATAATGATGATATGAATCAGGCACGTGTAATCAGAAGGGGCATACCACAAGGATCAATACTTGGGCCTTTCTTATTTCTAATTCACGTGAATGACCCATCCTCATGTATGTTGTCGGAACGTGAATTGCTAACCATATTATATCAAAAAAAATATATTTATTGCCCAACAGGTACAAGACCCACTTACAGGACAGCTTCTTACAATGTGTACATGTAACTGTGAACAAGAACTGAAATCTAAGGAAATAAAATATTTTGATAAATCATTCAGTAGTTGCAGAAAGTGATTTCAATTATGAATAGTAATGATAATAAGAAATAAATGGATGGAAACACAATAACTTGTATCATTGAATATTATATGAATAAAGAGGGGTTAATTCATATTTGCTTCGTAAACATAGAAAGGTAGAAAAAATATGTTTTATTTCTTTTTTGAAAACTCCAATGGGAGTTGAAAATATATCAGTTTTTTCGCATATCTGATTGAACTTTCTTGGAGTAGTTGAATAAAAACAAAGTGGACTTCTACTGTTCGAATGAGGTATGTTGAAATTTAGTTGGGATAATAACTCTGGGCAATCAGTCAGGTTGTTTGTGAGTTAATAGATGAATATGCAAGAGTGATAAGTTCTACGGTCCTCCAGAGACAAAAGTGAAAATCTGTTCAATAATAAGTTATTATCTGAACCTTGTTCAGGATGAATTCCATCAATTCTATATATATAAATAATCATAATATAATTATATTATGATAATAATTATATATTATATTATTATAATAATTGATAATTGCTTGTAATTCAAAACCTTCAGTAAATATGTATGGGTGTGGTAGGCATGATGAGTTGGTCATCTGAACTGCTATTCGATGTGATGACGAAATACAGGATGTCTCTTTGAAGAAATCGAATTCTAGTTACTTTTCCAAGTGAATAAATCTTAAGATTTCTTATATCACCATGTATGAAATTGAATGTGACTTCAGTACAGGACCATGAACCTCTCCGTATCCCTCGACTCTTCACTGAATTTCATCGTCACAGTTGAAAAACATCGACTTTTTTGTAAATTCGTGTTTTATAAAAATTATATAAAACAATCATCCACCAACTGGTCGGTCAAACAAGGGTTCGAGGGATCTGTAAATGAATGACATAGAACTGGCATCAGTTTTTCGAGTAAGGATTCGATTGATTCGAAAATAAATGACAGAACTAGCATTTGTTTGTTCTGGAGGAAATGCGAGCAGCATTTCACTTCATTTATAGTGCCATCGAAGGGAAATGGTCCTACAATCCTCTTTGATGATTCCGGTCCTTACATTAGGTTTCTGTAGGCACTGAGTATGAAGTTCTTTCATCTAATGATGGTTTTCTACAGCTCAATGATGATGAGAAGTTCTCAACATCAACTTCAGAACTGAATTGAACGCGAATGAAACCAGAGCAATAATCATCACAACGCAGTATGAACACAGTTTGATTGACACAACATCCATAAACATTGATATTCATTATAAGATAATCACTGAACTCTATAAAAACTGGAAGGATAATGCATTGAAAATAACTCGACGCAGATTGATTTTGCGCAGGTGCATATCTGAGTTGCGCAGTAAACCAAAGCAATACCGCGTGATTTGAAATATAGTCAGGATCGGTCTTGAAATTTCTCAGAACTTTTGAATCAACAGACAGCTGCATCATACATTGAATAAATTGGAATAATCCAAGTGGAAATCATAACTGTATCTCGCAGTTGTTTCCTTTAGACATTCATATAGTACTCGTAAATGGTAGAACTTGAAAATATTTGTATTTTTTCAATTGGTCCATTCATCAAGAATCAAGAAATTCGATAGATGGATCATTATACATCTCCATGTATCTCCAGCAAATTATCAGAAGAAACAAACAATAAAAATTTTTCATTCATTCAATAAAGTATTTCAAATTGAGGATACATATCGAAACAACATGAAACCATGAAAACGATAAATGATATATACCAGACACACAAATGAAAGTACCTATTTATGATGAAAATATCAACTGATCGAAACTTTCATTGAAAATAATTCGTGTTAGTCAACATTATTCATGATATTGGTGAGTTTCAAAGATGACACAAGATTGATAATACATTGATAATTAATTCAATCAATCATTGATGGTATAATAAAATCAGTTTAGAAAGTTCTTTCCTCTTCAATTCTCCTCTTATATTTTCAGTTTGTTCTTTCGCAATATTATTAAATCTAATTTTTGAGTATATTCTAACTATCATTTTGATCAATTTTATTTTATGATTGTCTTCAAATGGAGAAATGTCGAAAATATGATGATCTGAAGTTTCAAAAAGATTTTTGTCTTGAAACAACAATGATGAAGTTTTTCTCATCCGGAAGTGCTTTCACCAAGCTGACAGAAAGTTGTAGAGTTACGCTACCAGATGAGCTGGAACTGAATTGGAACAATATATTTTTCATCATGAACAATGATCAATACTAACAATACTATTTATTGTTGAATTTATTTGGATGTTAGCTGTTGGTCTGTTGAATTTCTGTTGTATTGAAAAGAGGAAATTCATATTTCATCAATGAATTTTTGAACAGTAAATCAAACACTCACCTGTCTCCCTGCAGTATTTCAATCGTTGGAGACCTCAGCACTGAAGTTTCAATATTTTCTTCATTTTCATATTGTGTCATCTGAACCTTTGAAGTAGAAGGCATATCTGCAGATTTTCTGGAAATAAAGAAATTGAAATCATTATTCGAGATTCAGATGATGAAAGCTGATATATTCTATATATTGATGAACAACCCACAATTGAAGCAGAAATTGAATGTATACTGTATATATATATATATATAATGTTATAAACATATCCAACAGTGACTGTGACTGTGAGGATTCCCTCCTTTGGGGCACTGCATGGAGTTTGAGTACTGGAGAATGTTAACATTCACACATCCGACAATATTGTCATTCACCTATTTCAGTGTACAATGACATATGGTATATGTACATATGGTATCTAGAAAAATGTGAATCTTACCTCTCTATATTTTCTGGGATTGGCACAAGTGGACGACGAACTGTTAATTTGAGCACAGGAACAGCATCTGGCTTCAATTTCAATTTGTTATTCTCCATGAACTTATCATCATCCAGGAAATGATCACTACATATTCTGTTACTTTTAGAGAAACGCTCGATGGTAGGATCCCTTCCTAGAGCTGTCAACCAAGCATCATGTCTTTTGGAAGTAAGCCTCAAAATAATTCAAGTTTCCCAATATTTGTCTCAAGAATGAAAAACAACACAATACTCACGAAAAATATCTCACACCAGGAATTTTTCCAGCATTTTCACAACACAGCACCATGCACCTCATTTTTACACAGTCTCAAAAACTATAGATAACTATAGTTCTTCAACAACCTCCCGATAAACCACGATAAAAGACTTGAATAGACTAATCAGTTTATTTATGGAACTAATAAATCCTCAAAAGAAAAGATGCACTATTTTGGACCACGACGTTGTACAACGAAGGCAAATACAAATACAAAATCAAATCACTACAAAATGGTAGATACTACCCTGTGCCCTTGTCTTGACAGTTATACACACGCCCTCGATTTTCTACACGGTTGCCAGTTGAAAGAAAAAATGTCAGTTATCCTACATCTATTTGTTTCTTCAGTGGAGATAATCACATTATTGTGATTATTTTGTCGAAGAAGATTCGTGAGACTCTTTGGACTACTTCCAATGAACTCTATAAGTGATATTTTTTCCATTTGATGAAATGGAATGTTGCGTTTGGCCACAGCGCTTCCGCAATGCGCAAACTCAGAAATGCACCTACCTCTTGTAATTGTGTCATTCCGTTCTCGCGCATCCCTATGCTATTAGCGTTCTAGTTCTATATATATTTCTTTGAACATAATGATATCATCAATTATATCTCTGTGGCTCCTCTGCTAGTGATGACATCATAGTAATCCTGTCCAATCAGGAGTGAATTCATAACAATATGTATATTTATAACAAGCAAGATCAACTTTTTGTAAATGCTTCCAATTCACCAAAACTTATTCACATTCTGAACTGGCGAATCCAGACCTTTGAACTCATGAATATTCGAAAGCCTATGTAATATAACAACAAGTCCAGCACCTTCGATTATTATTTTCCTCGACTTGATTCAGTTGGTACAATCCTTGTCGGTCTTATTGATTTTCTCTCAGAAGGGGAACTGTAGATGCTTCTCCAAAGAGTGCAAATATTGTTTTCCATTCATTGCTGATTGAATGACTGTTGTATTGTATTGATAATAATAATATTAAACGTCTTTATTTGATTTTATGTCTATACAAACATAGTGCAGGGTGAGATTTGGCCATAATGGCTACTCTTACACCTAACTCTGCATATCAATAGTACATGATGATATTTTGTGAAAGAACATAACATACATATATACAAGTACTCATTAATTATTGATATTAGTATTCAAAATATTAAACAGAGTTTTGTTCAAAAAGTGGAAGTGATTTGAGGCGTTTTTTGAAATTGTAGATTGGAATTGATTTTAAAGTTGGACTCAGTGAATTGTACAATTTAATTGCTTTGTATGTGAATGATTTTTGATACATGGCCGTTGAATGTCGTGGTATAGCTGAATAATCAGTTTCTCATATATTGACTGTGTGTAGTTCATTACGAAATATCAATTCAATTCTCAAGTACAATGGAACTGACGTTTTCAGCAGACAATGAACAAAAATGAGACAATGATATTTCCACAAGAATTCAACATTCAGCCAATTGAGTGCACGGAAAGACTGACTGATGTGGTACTTTCTGAGACCATAGATGGAACGACAGCAGGTGTTTTGTATTCTCTGCAATCTTTTTTCAGTAATTAAATCTAAATAGGGATAAAAAATTATCGAACAAGTTGATAACACGATAGTTTCGCACAGTTTCTTTCTCAAAGTGAAATTCAAAATACATTTATTTGCGAAAAGCAGTTTCAATGATAAGTACGACTGTTTCACCAAAGCATTTATGTGGCTCTTGAACTTGAAATCAACATCTAATATCAGACCGAGATTCTTACCTTCGGTAACTGGTGGTATGAGAACATTGTCAATGTGGAGAGTAAAGTTGGCTTCAACGTCATCATGAATTTGTTTCGAGCAGAATAACAAAAATTGAGATTTGTCAGGGTTGACTTTCAGAACATGTCTTTTACAATTGATGTTCCAGCGTTCTAAGTCATTGTTCAATTTTTCAACTGCGATAGGGATGTTTTCTACATTGGAACAATATTTAATTTGGGTATCATCAGCGTACGATTGCATTTCTGAAAAATCAATATGGTTGTATATATCGGCAGTTAAAGTGAGAAACAGTAATGGCCCCAGGATAGAACCCTGTGGTACACCTGATCCAACATGCACTGGCAAAGGCATGCCCTTATTAGTACGAACTTGC
Organism: Gastrophysa polygoni; assembly: GCA_963576655.1. Taxonomy (NCBI): domain Eukaryota; kingdom Metazoa; phylum Arthropoda; class Insecta; order Coleoptera; family Chrysomelidae; genus Gastrophysa; species Gastrophysa polygoni. The sequence goes on along the minus strand of OY755084.1, from coordinate 33,681,031 downwards.
TGCGTACGATCTGTAAGATAGGAAGAAAAGAAGTAGACCGCAATGTTGTCCAGACCATAATATTTCAGTTTCGAACATAGTAACTCATGGTCCACAGTGTCGAATGCTTTCGAAAAATCCAATAACACCAACACTGTAGCCATTTTTTTGTCAGTGGCCATTATTATCTCATCGCATATCTTTATCAATGCACTTGTAGTACTATGACCATGTCTGAAACCTGACTGATTTGATGGTATTATGTCATTATCGAAAAAGTATTCTCGCAACGGCATATTCACGACTTTTTCCAAAATCTTGCTCAACACATGCAATAGATTTATTGGGCGCAAATCGCTATAATCTAAAGGATTTTGGTTTTTAGCAATAGGATTCACGATTGCATTCTTCCACTCCGAAGGAAAATATCCATACTCCAAGCAACATCCGATAATATGTGTGATATAGTCTTAAATTGCTGGCAAACACAGTTTGATCATATGCAATTATATATTGTCAATACCACTGGCATTAGATTTTATGCTCTCGATGATTTCAAATATTTCTGTCTGACTTGGAGAACAAAAACTAAAATTAATGTCTTGATTAATTACTCTCGTGAACGTGGATAGTATCTCAATCGGCTTTCAATGCATTGAAAGAGGATAAGAAAGTGTTGTTCATCAGTGTAGGATCAGTAAGATTACCTGGAAGTTCAGTATTTTGGTGCCTTTGTATTTTCATTTTTTTCAAAACCTTCCACATTTCCGAATTATTAGTTCTCTGTAAGAATTTCAAATATCCTGCTTTTTCTCTCCGTATCATAGCGAGTGCATAGTTACGTAACTGTTTATAGTGTTGCCAGGTTTGTTCAGTTTTGAGTCTCCTGTACTTAGCAAGTGCTTTATCTCTTTCTCTCATTATAGTCTTTACAACATCAGTTATCCATGGAGAATGATCCTTATTCATACGCACGGTGCATATCGGGGCATGAATATTAAACAGTTGAACAATATTCGAAGATAGTAACGATACTTTGTCTTGAATATTTGGAAGATAATAGATTTCATGCCAAGGTATTCCAAACATATCTGCATCAAAAGAATTTTGATCAGATTTCGAGAAGTCTCTGTATGTATGCATTTTGGCCTTGCAAGATGATTTCAGTTTAATTTCACAACAAATAAGGTTATGATCGGATATCAAATCGGAATTTTGGACATGCACATTCAATACTAAATCGATATTATTCATGAATATGGGATCAATAAGAGTTTCAGTGAATTGCGTAACCCTTGTCGGAACATCTACGATTTGCGTGAAACCATATGCATCAAAAACAGGAGATATCGAATTGTTGGGGTTGAGCAAATTGACATTAATATCTCCAGATACGATAATTGTATCATAAGAGGGTACAAGATGCGATAAAATATCTTCTAGTATGTCAACACAATCTGGAATGCTTTTTTGTGGAGGCCTATAAACTACACCAAAAACAATAGTTGATTTATTCAACTAGAGACTCAGCCATAAATGTTCAATATTGCTGTCATTTCGTAAATCTAGTATTTCAGTACAAGAGTATTTGTTTTTCACATATATGCCGACACCTCCTCCTCGTCCAGTTACCCTATCTTTACGATAAAACCTGTATTCACCAAGTGAAACTGAATTCGTAGGCACTTCATTCGACAGCCATGTTTCAGTTACAAAAATTGCATCGAAATCATTACATTCTATCAGATCCGAAAATTCACCTCAACTAGCTAACAGTGATCTAGTATTAAGGTTTCCTATTTTAAAACTATCTCTATAAGCCATAATCAATTTTAGATTTCAAAAGCGCAATCTGGTTATGGTACAACTACATTATTTATAATCATTAGCGGAGTGATTTGTTGAAAGTGCATTGTTTTTCAATTTAGTGTAAAAACTCGTACAATTAACACATTTTTTCATTTCCGGGTCTGGACAGTCTTCAAATTCATGTTCGCCATTACATATTCTACAAGTTGGTGTAGATTGTTTGCTATTTTGTTTTGTATGTCCATAAAGCGAGCATTTGAAACAGCGTGTAACATTAAAATAGTCTCCGACTGTACAGCGCTTCCAGCCCAAATAGACAAAACCATTCGATAAAAGTTTCATACGTAGGGCAGGTGATACTTCGAGAATTATGTTATTCGTATACTTTCTCTTGAGGGTAATGACATGTTTAAAATCAGTGGCATAATCTTCCAGCTCAGGATTATTCGATAATATTTCATCAAACATGGTGTGTTCATTTGAAACAGTATCCAAGTCAACATTTGATATCACAATACGTGGATCATGTTTTTTTTTTGGCTCACTCAGCATGAATTCATTGCCGAATTTGCCACAAATTGCATTTTTCAGTTTCAAACGAGAGACATCATTCTCACAGTTCTCTACCATTCCTCCTCGAATCGATTTCATATTATTTACGTTGATATTTATGTTTGTTGTTTTGAATTGCATGACATTGCAGTTTGGATCCTCTGATTCGATAATCAATGTCGACTTCTGGCGATTTGGATTGATAATGTTTATGTTTTCAACTGCCGAACTGTAGGAATGCGATGATATGCCATTTGGAGATAAAAACGGGGTACTCACAGTTTTTGTAGATTATGCCACCACGCGCGATTCCTACTAGACAAACCAGACGAGCTCAAGCTGGTCACTCCTACACTGTCAGGCTCGAGACCTGTCGAACATCGCTATACCAAGCATTATTCCTCAAAAGAACGGCAAAGTTATGAAATTCTTTGCCTAGTGAAGTCTTCCCTGATGCTTACAACGTACAAACTTTCAAGAAAAATTCCAACACCTTCCTACTCTCCCAAAATTCCACCGCTGGCTAACACGATGTTCCTCGAACATCATAGGTTTCCCTTTCGTGTTGTCCACAGATAAACAAAAAAAGATAATAAATCGAGGTGATTTTTTTGTAGTTTGTTCGAATATTGTAGTTCGCTTACTAAATCATTCAAAGGACTGTTTTCACGTTTCAAATATTCCACTTCCTTTTGCAATACTGTTGTAGAATCATTTTCATCTCCACTGGTTGATTTTGTAGCAGCCTCCATGCAGTTTTTGCATTGCCAGTTACTTTTTCGAGTGAAAAATAGCTTGGCGACGATCTCAAAACACTTCAGATGTAGATGTACATTACAATCATTTTTTGCACACTTCATACCAATCTTTCGTAAACTACCAGAACAGATTTCACAAGTTTTATCCACTTTTTGATCTGAGTGATCAGAGCGTATGTCTGTATCGCCAGCCATACTTGATAATATTCTCATGAGAACTTCATTTATACAAGCAATCGAAGTGTGTGCAACAGCTTTTTACTCAGCCTGTCCATCTCCCCTGTTGACCTGATTCAATTCCCCTTAAATCAACCAAACTTCATTTGATATCCCATTGTGGAAACTCCACAGTCATTAACACCACATTGCCGTTTCAGAAAACATTTTCCTTCAAAGAAGAACATGACTCGGCCTTCAACTTCTACAAATTTCCATTTATAATCGACTGATCTCGCCAGTAAAGCGTCACACTTATCGATATAAGGATCTGTGGTGCAATAGTTATAGTTAACTCATTGTAGACCAAACGTTCATTTGTGTCACCAGTGGAATCTTATATTTCTTGTTGTGAACAAAAACGTGAAAATTTTTCATGTTCGTGACATCCAAAGTGACACTCAAATCAGCTCCATTCGGAACAAAAATGTCAAACTAACGAAATTATCATTCCTGACTATAGGAAGCTGTTTCACTTTTTGGTCAAAAAACCTCACAAATGGGTCGGGATGACCAAATGTTTTCGCCGGAATCCCCATGACGTATATTATCCTCATCTACCCTTGGTCCAGCAGGCCTTGCAGATTGAGCCTTCTAATCATTGTGAACTATATTTTTCATAACATTCGAAGTGAGCTCGAGGGATCAGCACAATGTTCAGATACGTACCTATGAACATATTAACCCTCTCAATTTCTTTCTGAGCCGGTTAGAAAGAATGAGCACAATGTTCGGTGTAGGTGAGCATTCACAGATATTCCGTTTTCGAATTCCTCAGTTCCATTATTACAAAATAATCTCCTTGTTTATCTATTGTTGGTGGAATCAATAATATCTTTATGAGAATATCATATTCGAGTTTCTTTTCCTTTGGAACAAATGGTATACTCAGACACTGACAAAATGTCATCATAATTCAGCATTGAATATTAAATATCGTCATTGCAACAGTGCTAACTAACCTATCAGAAATAATAGGGACATTTACCAAAAAAAAAATGACAGCTCCAAAAAAACATACACTTTTCAATAGAATCTGAAATTCTTGTGGAGAAGGAAACCTTTAAGGTTACCCTGGAGGGCAATTGATAGCTAATTATGAGGTTGGATATTATGGACCGGATTAATCTATAGGGCGACTCGATCTGAGGAAGCGTGAAAAAGGAGACAGAAAAACGGCGTGCAGAGACAGGAAACTTCTCTCTACCCTTTGGTGTCTTCTTCCAAAAAAGGCTAGTTCGTGTCCACATTTCAAGTGGAGAGCGGAGGCAGCTATTCATGCACAGTGATTGTATAGCGTAAGCGACAAGACAACCACCAAAAACTGATTCATTTGAATTCCAAATTGTATCTACAAATCGGATTTGCTGAAAACGTACCCCAAATTCATACCCCTATAAATCCTCCCCGGTATATATTGTCAAGAAGGGCACTTCTCATTAGAAGAGGGATTCATGAAGAGCGAATCAAGAACAGCTTAAATTTATATTCAATAATTCACGTAGTATAATATACAGTATTATAGACATCATTCGAATATTATGATGTATGATGAATATGGGTCAGTATTAACGAACATATTATGCTCAATGAGTAGGTCAGTTGGCGAAAACTAATAACAAGAACATAAGTTGACATAATTAATTGGTTGTGAATGCTGATTCAAGATAACATCATGAACCTTGAACCAACAGAGGTGATAAAAGAGGCTGAGGCCGAAACTCCGGGAGAGTCCGCGGGAGTCCGCGTGACGACGCGGAGATCAAGAACTTGATACGGGAAAGTATTGTTGAAAGCGAGTTCTTTTTTGAGTCTGAGTTTTCTACCGTGTGGGTTAAGTTATAGTCCCGCTATGTTGGAGTTGCTTGCCTTGTCTTCTCGAGAGATATGTTTTCCAGCCAGCTGTATACCCATTCATAGTAAGAGGATTCTTATCGAACTGGGTGTTGTTAGTACTTTGATTATGTTTCTTGTGTGTGAAATATATCTATCTCATTTTCACAAAATGAACAGTGGTTGTATCATTGAGTGTTGGGTGTCCCGAGTAACGACCAAGTTGGTCAGGCTCGAAAGGCCTCTTCTCTATTCTGACTACGTCCCAAGCGACAGGGGGAGGCTCCGACTAACTCCAGTTCGCGACAATATCATTGACCCTATTGACCCCAAAAACCCATCAATATGAGAAGCGCTGGTTCATTGTCATCCGAAGTACCTCAATATCTATTTCGTGTCGAAAAATAGTTCAACCCGTCTAGTATTAACGTTCTTGGAATAGATCACTCAGAATTCCTTGAATCTGTAAGAATTGTGGAATTGTTATTGAACCCACAAAATATCGTTACACATGCAGAACGTTCCAATGTTGGAATAAAACAACTCGTGGAAAAATATTTTTTAATCCCAATGAACACCATGAATCAGGGTGCCTGATAAAGCCAAAATTAGTTTGCGAGATCGACATAATAGGGATATCTACTAATATCGCACATATCGACGTTCCTAGCTATTCTTGCATAACCATCTTCACCCCAGCTGGTACCGAAAGAGAACTGGACTATCCAGTATTCTTGACCATCTTCAGTCGTGTCATAGCCCACTATCAATCCGAATTCTGCACCATCTAAGTAATCGGATATTGGACATTCTGGGTCATTCAGCACTCCACCGGTGTAGAGGTGTAGGTTCGGGTCAATAACGGATATTGCGATTGGCCCTTTGGTCGCTGTAAGTCGAGAAGTCAGATTTATAGCTTCATTACATTCTCAAATTTGAAAAATTCCTACCGCTCCACCGTCATCGCAGTGAATAATATGAGAAATCAGAAATATAAGTCAGTTTTGTATTCAAGGGGGGTCATTCACTTTTCAGGAGGAGTAACTGTTGGCTTTAGAATTCAAAATGAGAAGGAGGCTCAAGTGTCACATGATTTCGAAGAGCGTTCAATTCTCTTCCGAATCGTACCCTTATTCATTATTTCTTGATGAGCATGTGTCTGCACTGAGATACATGAGTTTCAGTCTACAAACAAGAAATATTGTGTATTATTTCTTGTTTTGGCAGGAGTGGTCAGAAGATTGGGTGGCCCATTTCGAACCATTCATCAAGGGCAAGATAAGGATCGGATCTAACTCAATGGATGTGAATCAACATTAAATTTCCTTCTTGCTCCGGAAGCCTGACGGTTTTCTATAGGAATGCCTCAGCTGAGTTCCTGAACAGTGGAGACAGTCATTTTTCAGCTTTCTGTGAGATTTCTTCCCCTCGTTTCTAAGAAATGAAGAAGAAGTTATTGAAGAACATTTCGATATATCTGAGGTAAGGACAGATTTTGTGATCTGCCCCAGAATATCACTACGCTCGGAAGTGAACCTTTAGATACCTGCAAGAACTCTCAATGACACCTTGTTTCTGAGGAATTCGGAAATACAAATATATTAAATGAGAATTAAACTTCTACTTATCTCGGTGGACGTTTCGAAAACGAGTCTGCTCCCGTTCTCAACACAATTGAGACATTTATCTCCGTGAAAGTTCTTAACGTGCAGTTAGTTTTCGACACTGAAAAGTGACAATTTGACAGACGAAGAAATTCTGGTTACGAGGTGTTTTCATCAATTGATATTGAATTTTCCATCTTCATATTCGATTTCCAGGAGTGATGTCAAGTTCTATCTATATCAACTGAATAAGAAGCAAAATTATTGTCTACGTTCAGGAGAATGCGAGCAGTCTCTTTGATTTTACGTTTTTGGTTGATGTTCTCTTTACCTATGATCTTGATATTACTGCAATCAGCCATATGTCCATTTTCAGTAAGGATGTGTTCAGCTTATTTCGATTTGTCAGTATATCTTTTCTCTATATTGTTCTTATGCTCTTTCATCCTTACTGATGGAGGCCTGCTAGTTTCGCCAGTATAATATTCTCCACAAACATATGGTATACTGTGAAAACAATTTCTTGATGATTTTCCTTCATTTTGCGGTTTTGTATGAGTCGAAATCGATCTCACTGTATTTCATGTCTTGAACACTGTTCCCACTCGGAACTCGTCACCAACACATTGAATTTCTCAGATATTCCGGGAAAATGTATGGGATTACATTCTTAATCAGTGTTGGTTGTCTTTGTGGTTGTTGTATATTCTATCCGTTCTCGATTTGGTGTATCGTTTCATCAATGAAATGTTTTGAATAAGTGTTGAGTTCTGGAACATCTTCCATATGGTATTCGATACCCAAATGAACCAAGAACGAAAGAACGAAGAATGAAGAACAATCATCAAAAACTTGTATTCACTTGAGTGTGAGAAAGATATTTAGACAAAGAATAAAATAATAATAAAAAATAAAAACTTGCCAAGCAGGTCGACGATGTGAAAACAGCAAATTGTTGATTGAAAATATGATAAATCCAGAAATGTGCCCAGTGAGACTTTATGAGGGGTTGATTTCACAACGAAGTGATAATGTGGAATCTAATAGGTTCTTTTTCACTGTGAATGGATACCGGATTCCCGGTAATAACTGCACTCCTTGGTACGCAAATTTGCCCCTACGATCAGTTGATGGACCCAACCATCAGCTCAAGAATATAGGGATAAAGAAATAACCAACCACTCAAATCGAGCCACTGCAGTCAGTGAACTTCTATGCAAAGGAGTTGGGGAACGGGTAGCCAGCAGAATCACATGACAATCGAGCTCTAATTTGCTGGAACCTCACTTCTAACTAAATATAACAATTTTCGCGAGTATAAGTGGGTGTTCGAATAATGAATCTCAAAGCATCGTTTTGCATGATCGAATCATTATCAATTATAATCGAGGAATATCTGAGTACCTTATATCAATACTGGTTTATTCAAATATGTACTTCCTCAGATGTCAATATTTCTTGTTCATCAATTCCCTAACTTTTTCGCCAATTCCCTCTGATCCTGCAGAATTTTAGATTTCTCACCTCCTACTCCATAAGTGAAAAAGTCTTATTAAATTCCAGTCGTGCTTAAATTTATCTTGTAATTCTGTCTTCCATTTCGGAACTCAACTGAGTTGCTTGAAGGAAACGCCATTAGTCTGCGAACTCGTGGTGTTTTATAGAATGAATCGAAAGACTTATCGCGCCAATTCAATCAATCGTGGTATAACTATTGAATACACATGATCAATCTGATGGGAGGACCTCGAATGAGCGATTGATGAGAGGCGTAGTGCATCCATATATCGAAGGGTCAGATAATGAATGTATTAGATTCATCATAAATAATGCATACATTCGAGTAATCTCCATTCGACCGATACAAACGGCGGCGTGAATCTATTCAATGACATTTTCCTGATACTCGAATGTTTTCAACACAGCCCGTAGGCATCATGGTCAACTGAGAATATTAAAACTCAAAAACACGCTATTTTCTAGAACAGTCATTTGTTAATTTGCCTATATTATTTCGGAAACTACGAATTTTCAGGGGAGAGATTCGTATACAACGTTACCCTCATCTTTGAAGCTGAATCAAATGGAATTATGAAAATGAGGGGGCTTAGATTCGAAGAAAAAACTGTTTAAGATTTTTCCGAAGTAATTTTCAATGTTGGTTCCTGATCATCTGTATTCATCATCGAAATATCAACACAATACACTGAAACCGATCTTCTTCTATGAGGAAACCATTCCCATTCAACTCAAGATTCATCATATGAGAAATTCATAGTTACTTACTCACTAACTTATTTATGTTCAAGCCTAAAAACGCTGTTCTGACAAAAAAAAATCAAAGTATGGCTGAATCGGCTAGACTAAGATATAGGATACTACATATGGAATTTGTCAAGAATCTCTCGTGAAATCTGAAATCGAATAATATATAGGGTGAACCATTCGAAATGAGCAAGTTGATATCAACCTTCGATACAACCGGAAATGCCAGCATTTTGGAAATATTTCAGCCAAATTGCCCTCATCACCTCATCACCTCCAAATCATCAAATTCGCCCTTCTCATAGATCTTCATATATTGATCGATGCAGTTCTCTGACGGACATCCTGTATAGTCGTTTTTGCTATTCAGAATTATGTAGCAATCAATGGTATGCCTTGAAAATATCAATATTCCAGATATGTCCATATTTCCAGAAGAAGATCATCTAGTACTTCAATATGAATTTCCGTTATTGGGAATGTTTCAAATTGAGAGGAGATTTTCGGGCATGGAAGTGAAATACTCACCAACTATTCTGGCCATTTCTTTCTCTGATTCGGGGATACGATAATAAGTCATTTGACCATATCTGACGGCGAGTTCGCCTGTAGAGTTTCTGCATTCGTGCAATTGAGCGTCGTAGGCAGGGTAGTTGGAAGCTGCAGGTATCCCGAAGTCCACGATGTAACCAAGGAGATTTCTCACCTGTGCGCTTTCGCAACCGAAAGCGTAGACGCCGTAGCTACAGTCAATCATATTTTGGATGCTCACGGGTTCATCGATCTTCTGTGTGATATACCTCTGAGTTTGTATTAGCGCAGCCTGGAAATATATAATGATGTTATCTTCCTCTCTATGTGTGCAATTCATTCTGGTCGAAAACGCCAGGTTTTTCGGTTGTTATTGGAGTTGAAGCCTCGCAATTTCCAAATGCCAGTACTATTTCTTGTTCGCAAGAAAAAAAGGAAAATTCGTACAGTGATTCACCCGAAACTTATGATTACATAATCATAGCAAAGTATACTTCCGATCGTTAGGTGAAGTATTGAGGTTGAGGAAAGCTCTTCGCTATGATTATGTGAGGAAAAAATCATGCGCGAAATATGGAATTCCTTCCTCCGATTATTTCGCAACGTATACAAAGCTAGACATTTCACTGGAATTCTGGAATCATAGTTAGCTACGATTCCTTACCTACTAGTTGTTGGGTCGCTGATGATGTGTAAGTCTTTGATAGCGAGAATGATATTTCAATAGACTACTTCTCGCTTGTTTTCAATATTCTTTCTAAGTGGGCAGGTTTCATCTGAGAGAGTATGTTCAGTTGTTTCCGTCATGATTTCAATCAACTGATTTAATCGTGACGATTGTGGAACTTTCGAATAATCATTTAGTATTCGAATATCAACCGTCTTCGATCTCATACCCCACCAAGAGGAAGTGAATATTTTCAAATTCGAATTCGAAAACAATCGATCGAGTTGCGTGAGAGAACAACTCATTCAAAAGTCTTTTACGAATGAGTTGAATTTTGCCCTTCATTGCCATATTTTTTCTCAATCATTCTTTGTGACTTTTCCGAAAATTATGCAAGCGTTCATTTCCATCATTGAAAAATAATTATTTCATCATTTTATCCTGATTTCGATATTTTGTCTTCATGATTTTTCGTTTTTTTTTCTTCGTTCATCGCTCCATGTTCAAGTCCAGCCACAAGTATTCATTTGATCATTGGCAGTTGGCACTCTTGAAAATGTAGTTGTCATCCACGAGTTATTTATCTCTCCAGACACAGACATATACTTGGTTATCTGGCTAGAAAGGAATCAGTGATGAGTGACAAAAGACGATCCCAATATATGAAGAGTTGCCAGTAAGAAAGATATATCTTTCTATCATCTACTATTGTTATCATTAACCGATTAACTTATGGAAAATCATGGCAACAAGTACTGGAAACAGTGAGAAACGACCTAAAAAATATTTCCAAATGGTTCCGATGTGATGTCCTCACATTGAACGTAGAAAAAACTAAAGTTATCCCATTTACATCATATGAAAATGATCTACCACATTACGACACCCTCACGCTGAACAATGTGGATGTCCCATTAGAGAGATCGGTGAAATACCTAGGAATCCATATCGATTCGTTCCTTAGATGGGACATACACACTTCTTATGTAGTGAAGAAAATCCGTGGACTGATATACAGATTTTGGCAGTTCAAAAAATTTTTAGGGTCCACACAACTCAAAATTCTATAATCATGCTCTAGTAGAATCCATCATTCAGTACGGCATCATTGATTGGGGAGGCATCTCAAGTTGTCATCTCAAACCTTCAGAGGTACTCCAAAAATGGTTCATCAAAATAATCCTTGGAAAACCGAAAACTTATCCAACTGACCAATTGTTTTCTGAATCCGGACTACTCGATTTGAGACAATTGTTCTGTCAAACGATTATTCAATTCGTTTCCGGAAATAAAGCATACATTGGGAAACATAAATATCCCACCAGAATCAACAAAGGGATCAATGTGTTCATGCCCAAAGCAAAAGAGTCAGTTGGCCAGAGATGTTTCACCTAATCTTGCTACTCGTTTACTTTGCTCATAACCTGATGAACTGCATACCGATAGACCAAAAATTCATAACACTAACAACTGCTGATTAATTATACTTGCTATCTCTCTCACATTCATTCCATCGCAACCTTCCCGAATATGTATCTACTTTATAACCTTCAAAACTGTAAAACTGAATGATATCCTGTATTTTTTTGTAAGTAGCGTTCTTCATCATAATCACATTCGTTATTATTTATTCTTATTATTTTCAACTTGTGTTGTTCACCATGACAAATATCAAACAAAATATGAATGAATAAGAAATAATTACATATGGAGGTATGCTCACGGACAAGTTCTTCCATGAACTTAAGTGAGTTAATATCTTCATACCGTATCTTATTGTATATTTTCGTGTTTATTGTCGTATATCGTGAATATATACCCCATTTATGTTATAAAACCTTCTTCCATTTCAATATTCCACATTTCCACCTGTCAGGTATAATTTATATTCATATAGGTACAATTTTCATACATTTATACTTCTTTTTCAGTATGTATTCTTTGTATTTGTATATTTGTTTGCCAAACAAGGGCTATGCACTTATTGCTCAACCACTTCATTCACCTATTGTATTCTCAATTCGTTATGTTAATAAATTACTATTACTATTACTATATCATTATAATTGGCATATCATCACTTCGATGGGAGACCCGTTGGCAGATAATGAATAATTTTTATACAATCACAGAAAGAGATCCGGTGATGATGAGCCAGCTCTAACGCTCATGTATACTACTCCATCCGGAGATGGTTTCGTACCTGAGTGTGATCCAGGATATGTCAACTGCAATAGTCCAAACCGATCGAATTGCCGAATCTGGTCAATGTGCCCATGAGGACAGCAATAGTGATGGGTATATCGAATAGGAAATGGGTTGAAGAGTCAGAATATGGAAAAAACAAAGGAGGAACAAAATCCATCAAGAAATTGCATTTCGAGTTCAACATGTGTGTGTGGAAAATACTCTACAGGTGAAACAAGCAGGCCTCCATCGTTAGAGATGAACGAACATCAGAACAGGCGGGCACACACCATCGACATCAAATTGTCACGAATCTAAGAATTTATCGAATGTTAATCATCAATGAATGTTCATTGTCCATGAGTGAAAAGAGATGAAATATCGACGAATCGAAATTAGCTGGGTGTATTCTCACTGGAAGAGGATAACATCTGGCCAACTAGAATGAGATTGAGGTCATAGGGAAAGAACATGGAAAAACAATAAAAATCAGAGATTCTGGTTGGATTCTCATGAACAGAGACAATGATATCAATTCTTGTTCAGTCGATATAGATATGACTTTTCTTTCAATTCTCGAAACGGAAAATGAAAATGACAAATTAAAGATCGAATTATCAACAAAGATTGTACTCAAAAATTGTGTCTGTCTGACAACTTCTGTCTGTCACTGTTCAGTGTCGAGGCGAACAGCGCTAAAATCACAGATGTGAATATTATTTCCTTGTGCTGAGACCGGCAGCAGGTTTGTTCCCGGGATGTCTACAACAATAGGATGCGTAGAAATTTCTGAATTTATCAAATATATTTGGCTTCGAACTTCTTTTCAAAACAAGGTGTCACTGACTGTCATCACTACAAATATATCGAGATAATCAATATATATAACTTTCATTTCTATACTTCAGAAACGAGAAGAAAGAATCCCAAAAAAAATTGAAAAATCCAGATATGAAGAAAAGTGAATCTAGACACCCGAGAGGAAAGAAACTACAAATCTCTTCAGAACACCATTGTTGCCAATCTTGTTCTTCACCGATACTGGTCAGCTCTTGGAGTCCTTGGTATCTATTCTGAGTCCAGACGTCGTACAGCTATCAGTGGAGTACATATACAGTTATGTGAGCGAATACGAATTATAACCGCTCTCATACAAAAAACCCGACAAAAACCAAAGTTGGAAAACGAAGGATATAGTTTCTCCGTTTTTGATGTTATCCGCTGAGAAACACGATTGTGCCAATCACTACTCTCAGAGTTCCGAAGATATGTTAATCGAAATATAGATGAAAGCCGAGTGCCATAGGACCCCGACTATCATTCTTTCCTTCTGGATAAAATGGGTGAATGAGTTAATCTGTTTGATGATAATTCCTTTCCATCACTAACCTGAGACTTCTTGTGAAAGGAATTCCTGGAATGATGATGATCCCACACTCTCCTAACCTAGATGATCGATTATGGAGAAATTTCGCCAAGGTGAATAATGAACTTTCAATAGCATCGATGATATGTAGTATACACACGTAGATACCAGTGCCTATGCAACCAATGAAACATCCATCATAAGCCGAAACTTCAAAGAAATATAGATAGGACTGCGAAATTCAATACATCCCAAAGCGATTTTTGCAATTATAGAAAATCTTTCAGGTTTATCGATTCTGAAAATGTCACAAATCATACGTGAGCTGATTTAGAAAAACACTATATTTCTGATATATGCTTGCCATATTCATCAGTAACTATGTTCTGATTTCGATCCCTTAAACGTGTTCGAACGCATCTCTTGTTTATGATGAATACTGTCTATACATTATACGAGGTCGTTCATTCATTTTTTGGCTTTTTGTGGGATTTTCTCTCCTCGTTTTGTCAAAAATAAAGTAGAAACTATCAAAAATGATTTCAATATATTCATAGTGAGGACAGATTTGTAATCTGGCCCAAAATGTCACTACGCTTCTATTTGTCAGTGATACTTCGTTTCGAAAAAAATTTAAAAACCAAAAAAAAAAAGCTAGTATTATTAGTATCACTAGTACTACTAGTAGTACTATTATCATTAGTAAGTATTATACTGAATGAATTCAATGAAACATCCTGATATTCTAAGTTTCCCTCTCATGTTGTCAACAGATGAAAAAAATGATATTATATAGCTGGCACGTTATATCCTTCGACCCTTCGCGCCTCAGAATAAAAAAGTGCTCTTTATATGATAGCTCTCTTCTCACGCTAGGTTTATAATATACATATAACACTGATGGTTTTTTGTTACGGCCAAACGCTTACGGCATTTTCCGTCATAGTGGCATGATAGTTATGGGACCTAGAAGATGACGCCATTTCTCCAGATTTCTATACGAAGAGTTGATGATTGATGATTGTAATTATCTAGTCAGATCATGAACTGAAAATCAGCATAAAATTATAACTCTCGAAAAGAAGTTCAAGAACATCTGATTGAACAATTATCAATGATACATTTTTGTTTTTCCATCTTTTCGCAAACGAGTGATTTTCTGCTAGAATGAATAGAATGCTGTACAAGTAGGTTGTACGTGAGAGTTTCGTCAGGATGAATCAGATGGCAAATGAGTAGAGTAGCTTAACGATTGTTAACTACATCTTGCTTTCCTGAATTGAATATATTCCTCGAATAGAAGTACTGTCATTTCACCAACGGGTCGGTACTGCCCTACCAGATTCTTTATGAATTATATAAAATTGATTTCTTCCAGGATGTTTCGATCTTTGTCATATATGTTTCAAACGAATATATGCAAACAACAGGAATTATAAACAGAAATAGTTTCGAGCATGAATGAGTAAGTAATAATCGAGAGAAAAAACATCTCACCACAGCGAAATAGGCAGCTTTCTTGCAAATTCCTTGGTCATATACATCTGGCACAGGAATCATATTTCTCCAGTCTATCCTTTCTGGTATGTCGATTTTTTCATTGGATAGATCTTCTGGAAACGATCTCAGGATATCACTAGGCGTGTTTCTCGATGACAACATTCCTTGCTCCATATCGGCAAACTTGGTGATTCCAAGTTGGAAACTTACTTCTCCATTACGAAATTTATTCATGTTGTTCTCGATCTTCTTCAGATTGCGTTGAAAAATCTGGAATCGGTGCGATTCTTCTTCGGGGTTCTTGTAGGATTTATTAAAATCGATCTAAAAAGAATGATGATCCATGAATCACGAGATCACTGTTGTCAACCCTTCTTAAGAGTCCTTCAGTGGTTTGTGGTTATACCTTGAATTTCTGCCACAAACTCTCTTGAGAAGTTGCCATGCTGATGGTTACCAATCCCACGAACACAAAATTGAACATCATCGTTTCTCTCATAGAAAACATGGCTCACCTAATTTGATCGATGAGACTTCTGTGGATGCTATTTATATATATACACGTTTATTTATTTTGATGTCAATTGTCGAATTATCGAACGTGTGGTAATCTCCAGTGGGTACTCATCATGAATCCATTGTTTAGTAGAGATATCCGACAACATCATTTCTGGAGTGCGATAACAAATTATCAATGATGGATTTCTCTAATCATTGATGAGTAGGAATGTTTCATGGGTGACCAAGAAGTCGGTGCATCCGGTGGCCATGAAATCCGACACTGATCTCAATCTGTCAGTGATAACATTTTGTAAGTGTTTTTGGCGGAAAAAGTAGATCAGGATGTATCGAGTGTATAGATGATGACATGATGATATTGAGAAATCGAATAGAAAAACACTCGAAGTAACTAACTGTAGCTAACTGTAGTCAGAAACAAATCCAAAGTACCTCCACATCTTCCCAATGTTGGAATCGAAAAGGATAGATCCCCAAAACAACAGGAAGAAATCGAGGAAGTGTATTCCAGTACACGAATAATATGCCAGTGATTGTGGAAGGTCTCAACAATGAACGCGCCAAAAGATCCCCGAGATTGAACCAGCACAAAATCAACAAAATCAACAGAACAGCAATTCCTCAAGAAACTCCGTCTGGGCAATATTATTCTCTGGAAAATACATGGATTCAAAAACATCGACTGTCTTTCAAAAAAAATAACTGGTGAATTGACGGTGCTCGAAGAATATTCCCAGGAAAAAAGACTGAAAGTGAAACACGATTGAGACTAGAATGATGATATTCAGTACAGGCGGATATAATTCGAACTATCAATGATATGAATGGAATTATACGACTCCATCATCCTATCGTCTCTGTCATATTTGATTTTCATTTGGGGCTTACGCTACCCATAATTATTCGAACGACTACAAGTCTTTTTCTTCAAGCGTTCATTACCTCTGTCAAAAAATGCCCCCGACTACATTGTTCGTTTCGGAACTGAGACATAAACTGGGACATACACCTCAGTCGCGTAATTTTGAGATCATCTCTCTCGTGGTTTTCAAGTATGAACAAATTGAAAAATGATCGATCACCAAAAATCTGCTTCCTTTGATTTCGTTACTCGAACTCAGATACTACATTCAACTGGGTCCTCCAAGTGAAAGAATACTTATCTTTCTCGAACCAAGGTCATCGGTGGGATGCATTTCTAGATAATCCCACTAAGAAAAACTCACAGAACATTCACGACCTAGAAAAATTGTCATTATCAAGCTACCCTCCAATTTTTCAAACCCTACTGCTCAGTTTCACAGGTCAGACATACCCAAAGGTATCTTGTCCAATATATTTCACCAGAAAAATTGCACAAATCAGAACAAGCAATAGAAAACTCCTGAAATTCACTTTCAATGGTTCCTGTTATATCATCAATGCAGAAGAGATCTGTAAAATTCGTAACTAACAACAACAAGAAACATTAGAACACCTACTATTTCATTGCCCAATTTTCAGAGGAATAAGGGAGTGTGAGATATTTCAACAATTGCAAGATTTGAATGACCTCATGAACTCATCCAATCGTGCATCTTTTTGAAACTGGTATTTTCTCTGTTGAATATGTTGAAATTGCGTTCGTTCATCATTAATGAGTGAGCTCTTGAGCTGCCAGGAATAACAATTCCATCAGCACCCAAATTGAACTTGTGTGTTTATATATCCTTCATTTTCTACATTCATTTTTCTAGCTTGTGACCAAATACTCTCGTAACGAGAATTACCATTCTTCCATATACAATAAATGTTATCGATTGATTGATTATTGAATTAGCTCATTGTCGAGGAATCCAGACCAGCTTTGTAATCAATTATTCATCAAACCGCTACATATCACGTGGCTATATTCTATGTGATACATCATGAGTAGGTGAGTAGTGGAACAATTAAACATCTTAATAATAATCGTTGATATCTCATTTCATGAACAACATATTTCGAAGAACCTCCTGTTATTGATCAAAAGAAACCTCCATGTATTCATGGACGAGCATATGTGCTCAATCAATTATACACAAGAATGAATAGATTTGTGAATGGGAATGTGGAATGAATTATTCAAGCGGGTCTGTCTGGGTGGGACATGGAAGCGAAGATTCTCAATAAGCTCGGGACATGAGTGGAACGAATTTATGATTTCATACAACATCAACAGGTCTCTTTCATTATAGCGAAGAGAGCACAAACTTTTGGTATCCAACAGCATTCCAAGATCCTCGTGAGTATAATTGGTAGGATTCATCCTCAAAGCTATGTAACGTAAGGAGGCGTGTTGAATTTATAATATTTCATTGAGGATACCATACGCAAGTTACATATTCTGATTGAAGACGGACTGACGTGCTGTAGAATAATTCAATGAGGTTGATGGTAGTGAAATATTCAGAACATATTCAGATGAAACCGAGCATTATAAGTGCTTTACACGTGATGTTTGGAATGTGAGGGCTACATTCGAGGTCAGAATTTAGAGGAATACCCGTCGCAGACTTCTAAGTTTCCTCATTTTGGATATAAAGAGCAGCATACTTCAATTTATGAGCACATATTCCTTTATGACTCGATAATAGGATCCCTACTGATTATTAGTTAAATTTTTGTGCGCCTTGATATAGGTCTATAATATATATAATCATCTGAATTATAACGGAATTTGTGATACTTTGATGATGAGAAATGGGTGTATTGTGCTCATCATTGATTTCTGTTTATCAAATCAAACATGAGACCACAAGTGTGCTCCTATTATACTCACTACATCACTTTTGTTTTTGAAGTTCCATATCATGACTTTAATAATTATTGGGGAAAACTAAGTGGCGCTCAACTACTCACCTGACAAAATCAGAACACTGACCAATTATTCAGCAGACACGAGAATTGCAAGAGCCAATGGTAAGACTTGTTCTGCTGATTCCATTCATTTATAAAAACCAAATGAAGAAAAATAGTATAACGCTGTAGATACCAAAACACCAACAATGATGATTTGGTATCCACCAACAATTAGCCATCAAACTCAGGGAGTGGACCTCCTCATTGAATGTGGAGGAGTGCTTCACTTCAGGTTCTGGAATTCATATGCTGGTGACATCAAGAAATGCCAATAGCAGATATTGTAGACAATGTTACCTGTCGAATATATTTAGGTTCCCTCCAGGTATCGATACCAGAAGTTCACATGCAGGAATACCTGTCCTATCGAGGATAGGATAGAGCTAGGGGAGATCTTGCTATGGCTATACACTCGTATAAAGTTGGCAAGAGCAAAGTGTACAAATGAAAGGAAGAGATAGATACTCTCACTTGTGATATAGGTACTGATGGGGCTGGATTCTCTCAGTCTGTTCTCCTCGTCCTATTTGTTGTGCTATTTCTGAGCTAGGTATTAGGCAGCGAAGACATATGAAGCAGCAAGTGATAGAGCAGAGAAGAGATTATGAATCGAAGTAAGCAAGGTAAGCAGGCTTGATGCAGCGTAAAGCAGGTAAGAGGCAGCTGAGTTTATGGAAGGAGTATAGATACTCAAAATTTTGGCCTTGCAAGGGTAGAAAATGGCTATATCTCATGAGGTATGAAGAATCGAGCAGAATTGAGAATAAGATTAGCTAGCATAAGATTAGCATAAGATCCAATCAATCCTCATCAGAAGTTTCATCCCATGAGTACCATTGAGTAGTCAGTGGACTATAATAACTACAGAATGAGATTGATTGATTGATTGGAAAAAATCTGCAAAAATGCAACAGCACACTTTCTGTGCCTACCTCTACACGTTATCACAAAATCAAGCAAGAGAAGAAACTGTCAGCCCAATCCGCTCATTTCGACTCTAACCAAATTCAAATTGAAAATCTATTATTGATGTTTATCAATTTCTGATAATATATATGCTTTTGTCCATTAATTCTATACCATACCATGGAATTGAAATAATCTCAAGTTTTCGTTCTGCTAGGCCTTCTTTGAATGGAATGAAACCGTAACAGAAGTTGTGAAGTAGGTATCACAGTTCTGATGAACCTCATATGATTTTCCGATCTTAGATATTGACGACCTCATAGGATCGACTGTAATTGACATTATCATATTGCGTATTGTGTGGTCTGCTTCTCTAGTGAATATACAAGCTTGCCACAAGATGATATGAAATCCCTACAAAGGAATGCGCTATCAACTATTATCCGAAAAGCTGAACAACTAGGCAGGAGGTCACATCAAAAAGATCGTTGATGTAGAGCAGAAGGATGATGGCACCAAGGCAAATCCTAGTGAAACACCAATGGGAACATCTTATATTTTTCAGAAGATCATGTGTCAGAAAGGCATCTCTACTCGGATATTCAGGGTGTAAGAAATCTCAGGTGGATGACAAAATTTAACAACAATTGCATGGTGTAAAGTGATTTTTCAGTCTCCCAGCTAGCTACAAATCCCACGACCTAGGTGAAAATTCCGATTTGGATTCCATACCTACTATAATAGGTGGATGAATATGTTCTGTTTCATGGAATGTTTATGATATTGAATGGATTATTGCGTTCCCTCTAGAAATGTTACATATCGATCCAGACCCCTCGCTGAATTCAATTCTGGCTACTTCTTTTCAGAGTACGCCCTTATACTCAGCCGGCGCAAGTGACGATTATCCTCATTCAACATATTCACAACTGTGAAACATTTTCCATGAATACAAAATGAGTTCATTGAATATTGTTCTGAATATCCTTGATATCCTTATATTTCGTTCCTCCTCAAGTTTCACCACGATGATCCGATGAGGAGATTAGGATAATATTGATCGAACGCAATTTTGTTGTTACCATATATCGATCTGAGAGCAACAATTCCGAAAATAGATACACACAGGTGGAGGAAATACTGATAAGGAAAATTTAGAATATCATATGAGGAATTCAGAAACAAGTTGATATCCACTTCTGATAAAGCTGGAAATGTGGTTATCATGAAATAGTTCATTCGAATAGAAAACGATCGATTAGATAAGATTGACTTCCAATACGATCTGTTCCTCTTCATACCCCGTTCCATGTCCAATCCTGGTAGGGATATACCTGGATTTGAATTGGACATCCATGAAATATCCGAAATGCATGAAAAACGATTTGAATAACGGAAACAGTTCTTTCTTTAATATGTTTCATTCCATGCGTCTTCCATTTTGTACAAAATTCTCATCTTCCGAGGAATATTCACATCAATGTTTTTTTTCTGGACTCCCATGAGATGGATTCAAAACAAATATCTTTCAGAAAATATTCCAGTGATGACCAATTCGAATCCAGCAATATTTAATATTGTCTCAGAAGTTTACACTGCTGGATTTTCATTGGATATTCTCCTGGGGTACTTCCTCTTTCATTCTTCTCTAACTCAAAATATAAGCTCCAATAGATATATCCATCATTCAAGATTGAATCGATAACTGTTGTCTGAATTAGCTTCTCAAATAAACCGTTCTTTCGTGAATTCACGACTTGAAAAGCGGAAACTGAAGCAGAACGAAGGCAAAGACGAAGGCATTAGTCTTGTTTTTCGGTTATTGGTGTGAGGTGATCGGAGATCGATGTATACCTACTGCTTGCTGATTTAATGATTTTATACATGGTTGTTTCAGATGGTTGATACCAACTCATCGTGAATTGATTTCATCAAAACGCCTCTCCACGCATAGTCGGAAATTGTAATTTCTGAATCACCTACTTGTGTCTGATGATCGAGAATAATTATCTATTAGGGAACAGTGGTAATCTATGACCCTGCTCATGATGAGTCATCATGTGCAGAAATTGAATGCTGCCACGTTTCCTCACAGCTCATGATTGTACGATCATCAATAGTACTGATATTGTTATATTCTTGGTATCATTTCATCTCACAACTACAAACATGTGGGTGAATTCCTGTTATGATTATCAACTCTACATTGTGGCTTTGATATACACCTTCGAACAGGGTTGAACATTTCATGAGATTTCCAGTTACAAGATTTTTTCATAGACGTAGTGAAATAAGACGATGAACATCTGAAGTAGGTTCCTGATTCGTGCCAATAAAATTCAACAATACATACTCCTGATGTCTCATCGATATTACTCAGTGATATCTCATGCGGATATCCCCGAAACATATCTTTTGAATATCTGTGAACAATATCTCCTGGATATTCTCGAACAGAATCACATGGATATCGTTGTACGATATCTAATGAATATCCCTGACGGGTATTTCGAGAAAGACCAACTCCAACGTTAGAAGATAACATACTGTATATAGATATTCCTGCAATGACGATTGTGTAAGATATATCGTATTCTGGAAGGAGAATAAAGAACAAGGTATTCCATTCACAAGAATTTGATTAGTACTTGGCACGTCTTCAAGGGTCACCCTTTACAGTATCTGATGCGAGTTACGGAAGACCACATCACGGTATTCAACCTCCGTATATTCAGTATGAAACCATGAAAAGGATCCAGGAATATGATATAATGTATATTTCAGTTGGATACTTGATGCTTCTTCACCATCTCTGCGAATCTTCAGAATGATGATACTTTCAGTTAACTATACGAGGTGCTTCACGGTCGATGGTATTCAGTTACTCCGATAGGCACTCATGATCTAAGGACTCAATATATTACCAGCAACGAAGCGTTACCGCTTATAGGACACCCTCTATATATTATGATTTCTTTTTCATTTGTAAGAACTTCCTGAATTTTTTCGCCCAATAATTCTCTTTTCTCATCTCTGATGATTTTCGAGTCGATGAATATTTTCCATAGTTTTTGTTCAAGACACAACTCGAAGGTAATGTTCATCACTGCGATATCTCGATCTGTAGTAAAATCCCTTCCGACTCGTATATCATGTCCTTCACGTTAATAGTGAGATTTCCGAAAAAGAAGAGGTCAAGTGTCTGTGATGAGAATCGTATTTTGACATATCTTGTAGGTAGCGATGAAATGTCATTAACAAACATAACAATACAAATCGGTCTTCTGGTGATAATAGTATTAATAATACAGGAACTTAATTGAACTGAAACAAATTCGATTCAGCGAAGTCCTTCAGAACAATGTATTTGCGCATCATATGAGCGGAGTGACAACATAATGAATCGAATGGAAGATATGAACATTCGAATGGAGTTTTGATGAAATTTTCCATTCTTCATCGACAATGCAACAAAATTAGAGTGAGAACGTGCAGGAGGTTCGATCGAATGTTCATACGATCACAGAATAATGGGTCATCAGTGGAATTAGAAAGACATCAAACTATGACTGCATATGCTTCTTCATATGCACTCATACAAGTTCACAGGAATTCAAAAAGTCTGACACCAGGAGATTACCAACGTAGAGTACAATTTTGTGGAATGATACCGATCCGCATTCAAGATGATTCTAACTTCTTGAAGAAAATGATTCGGACATGTGGAGATGAATTTTCCAGAGAAGGCAAGTTTGATAGGAGAAACTAGCTCTTCTTGGTTGGGAAAAACCATATGTTGTAGAGAATATAAGATCTCTGGAAGAAGTCAGTTTGAACATATTTTGCCTCTCGGAAGATGACAAAATAGAGCATCACATCCATGATGGATTCCGAAAGATACCTTCAGATTCGGACGAATTTCTGAAGCCTCTCGTACCCATTGGTTCGGAATGGATAATAATAATGATAATAATGAACGGCTTCATTACTCTCATCGAAATCTAAGTAAAGGGCAAAGTTCAATTTACGAGGTGATTTGAAACCCTCTTGTAACTTGTTCTTCCACTCAACATTCAAAACATATTGCTGAATACATATGACTGACATAATATACATATATGAATGACATATGAACTAACAGAAATATAGTAGTGCCTACTGAGTACTAGGATTGTTTTAGCAATGAATATTTCTTATACTTTTCTTCAAATTGTTTGAAGCTGCAAGTTATGACTGCCTAAGGTATTTCTTCGTAAATGGAACATATTTGATAGGTATGAATTCGTCTGGAGGTTCCAAGATTAGAAGGTGGGGAAAGAGATTGCCTTTGTGTGGCACATTCATATTGTGTACATCGGTTCTGTACGTGATTTTGTGAAGGTATGACGGCTTTGTAGCCGAAATTATTTTTTGGAATAGGACAGCTGCATGTAGTTTTCTTCTGTTCCTCATATCCAACCAATCCTCACCTTCCGATTCCAGTTTATGCGAGATATGCTCTCTTCTGCGAATTCCAAATATAAAACGCAAGCATGAGTTTTGCACTTTTTGTATTTTACGTTGATATTGGCTAGTATGGAGTGTACCATAGAGCACATCGGTATAATTGGAAATTGTTTGTTTATATATATATATATATATATATATAGTCTCCAGTGTAGCATATACACGTTTCATAAGCTGAATTATGTGATGTTCAAATTTCGAATAGGGATCTAATGATATACCTAAACTATCAGCTTCACTTGCATTATGAAGAGGTTCATTCTTCATTTCAATTCTTACATCATTACAAATTTGGTCACGCCCACTCTCATTACCGAAAAGTACAACATTGAAAACTATGAATGAATTTGAGTGTCATCCACATATGAGTGTACATTACAAAATTGTTAACTTTCAACACGGTCGGAAGTGTATATTGCTAATAACAGAGGTCCTCGAATAAAGCCCTGAGGGACTCCACATTTCAGTTCCATGTATTAGGGGTGTACATCGTCAATTCGAAACAATGAAATATGGGACCATGATACATCATTCGAAATGGGGATTATCGTTTGTATTCGGAGTTGACGGAGTTGACCTATGATGAACAGAGTGTTCCATACATAATCAATAATCATTATTTCACAATTCCCGTATCTAGCGGTGAAATTACTAATTCCATCAGAACCTGTTGCAGAACCGACTCCTCGAAACAGAATGATTACACAGGTATACTGCGCAAAGAATTCAAGATCCTTCGAATCGAGATACCGCAACGATGAACATTGAACTCATGGTAAGTTTTGAATGAAAAATATAGAAGAAAGATATCAACTCGAGAACCGTTAGAGATCGATATGGGTGAGTGTCTGTCGAGTGAATGATTCCAGTAATTCATTTTTCAGCTTTTGATGGGATTTTCTTTCCTCGTTTCTGAACAATAGAGTGGAAGTTATTGAAAATTATTGCAATATATTTCTAGTAAGGACATATTCAGTATCTGTCCCAAAATGTCACTGCGCTTGGAATTAAACCTTTAGATACCTAAAAGAGAAATTCTCTATTGGTCAATGACACCTCGTTCTTGAAAAAATTTGGAAATACAAATTCATTCAATGAGAATAAAACCTTTAACTTATCTTGGTGGACGTTTCGGAAACGAATCTGCTCCCGTTCAGAACAAAGTGACTTTTTAGTGTCAAAATCGAAAACATTGAAAAAAATTTACGAAGAGAAAAATATTTCAATATTTCAATATTTCAAACGAGGAGAGAAAATCCCATTAAGAGCTGAAAAATGAATGTACCACCTCCTCGAAGAACTTACAGACAGTATTTAAATCCAGTAATGATTATCGAAACGAAGAATGCTATAATATACAGGCTCTCCTATTTGGAATAACAAAAATGATGCTACTTCCTTGAATGAGGGGCAACGCTGCTGGAAATATTTTTAGTCGTCAAATCACGAGTACTTATCAAAGTATCTCAATTTTCAAAATATTCCAATGTCTCATTTTCCGTACATGTCTGAGTTATTATCAACCGTGAGATACCCTGTAAATAGATCGCGTCAACTCATGAAGATATACCCTATACTGTATGAATTTTCTCTCTCTTGTTAGCTCTGTATTTTTCTATTATCCATATAATTCCATTCGGAAGATGATTTTTCTTTCTTTTTCATCTGAAGACATCAATAACGTCAAATGCTTTCGTAATCTAATCAGATCAATGAATCGAGTACCCTCTTGAGATTTCATTATAAATTGACGTTGGTTGTTGGTCATAATTCAGTCTGAGCTTATCAAGATGGAAATCATGAAGGGTACTTGGATCTTCGTTTTCATTTTCATAATTTCTAATGTTTACGCTGATCCAGAAAAATGGGCGAAATTCAAAGTGAGTTACAAATTATTCTTCCTCAGAAATCGAGGGGTTTCGAGGGGTTGATATGGGAACGGAAGCAAATTATAGAAATTATTTGAACAAAGAAAAATTCTCTATATACCACGTTCTCGGAATGAACTTGACAGTACATAAAAGTTTCTCCAAGCTCCAAGCAGATTCATAACCCTGATCAGATCATCTTTGAATTGTTGTTTCATTAGTTTTTGAATACCTCACCCTACATGTATAACGTGAATCACCCATATCAAGTTCATGAAAAAATGTATGCTCGTATGGTTAAGATGTTAGTCCATTCGTCTGAAAAATATTTTCGAGAACGCACTGTTGTCGTTTCAACTAGAAAGTAGAGAAACTCTGATGTTTCGATAGAAAAACCCTTATGTATAATCATTTTCGAAATCTCCATCGAATTCTTGATATATCCACCTGAAATTTCGATGTACTGAACGTCTTTGGAATCCGGTGAAGAGGGCGACCATCGAGAAGGTCTATTGTATTTTTGAACCAACAAATGAAAATACCTGAATGCCCAAGTCAGGAATTTCACTAGTAAGGTATGGGTATGATACAACACATAAATGAATAGTAATATTCATCAGCATTCATAATCAGAGAGCATATATTGGGTTGTTGTTTCGAAAAAATATGACTTCATATTAAAAACGGAATACTTATAATTATTTAACCAGCCTGTATTGAGGCAATCCATATTTCATCATAATGTAGATAGGTCTTGGTTCTCTCAATCTTTTCGGCTTCAGTACAATTCATTCTGAAATTATAGCAGTAACCGTAGAATTGAATTGTGACCCCTATGAGATGATCAATATTTTTCTATTTTCTTAAATATATACACGGAGTCAGGAAACTTCCATTACTCAGAGAGGGAGTTGAAGTCGGCATTAATTTTGAAATAATTGATATTATCAACAATCGATCCATTGTAAGATTCGTCTCAATTCTTTCCGTTTACTTTTTCACATCGGAATCTGATCATCCAATGATAAATGAAGCATTCATTCATTCATCCATTCATATTCTTCATTTCATATACATTATCGGCAAGACAAGTTGCGTTGATTTCCCTGATTCTTTGACTTCTTTTGGTTTTCTGAAGGTGTGCACTCCTGAACACCTTCGAAAAATAGAGGTGCTCATGATGCTCTCACGATTTTTCCTGGAGATGTGAAAATCATCACAATTCCTGGTTAGAGACAGATGGATATCTTCTCAAAGGACCGAGTTCATTTGGAAATGAGCTGGTATTTGATCATTGGGGATTCAGATGATGAATACCATAGTAGCATACAAGAGAGTGAATTCTCTGCGTGATGGACGTATATCGATCCACCTTCAGAATGATTTTCATACCATGACAATGCAGCTTCAGTTGTTAATTTGATTTTTTTAGGTCTCATGAGAATAATACTGATGGGTAGTACTCCGAATGATTGTGTTGTACACCGTTATTTCCATTATCATATGTGTTATTCTAGAAAAGAAGTATAAATTGATAAGTTCAGTTATCCATTGAATTTTTCCTTATTTTCGTAGGAAGAATTCGGAAGGAATTACAAGAGTGCCATGGAGGAACGAATGCGCTATTCGATCTTTCAAGAGAACGTGAGAATAATCGAAGCTCACAATAGAGAATATCTGGCCGGAAAGCACTCGTATTACATGGGAATCAATCAATTCACTGATATGCAGGAGGAGGAACTCACTCACTCATCCTCTGTGATACATCACAAGGAATCAGACAGTATAAAGACAATGGAAATCTCTACTGCAGCTGATGTTCCAGAATCAATCGATTGGAGAGAGAAAGGAGCCGTCACACCAGTAAAGAATCAGTTGGGATGTGGAACTTGTTATCTTTTCGCTGCTGTAAGTAGAATCATTCGATAGATAACATAGTACATCTCATACTGTACTGTGTGATGAATTGTCAATAGCAAATAATTCCAGACATGTAATCTAATGATGACTCGACTTCTTCTTCGACATACAATCTCTACCAATGGTGAGGAGATACGTATGTTCTATCAAAATGTTCGAGAACTGGACTCAATATTGAACTTCATGATCTATGTATACAATAACTCGAATACTTACCGCTATGACCTGGTAGCACTCACTGAAATTTGGCTTGGATAATGGTGATTCCTACATTCCCAGATGCTATCCTAATGAACACTCACTACGATTCTTCCATAATTATAGATCATGTTCTCATGAATTGTGTCGCTGAGAAAATTCGTGTTATTTCCATTATTGAAAACTAATCACAAAAAAATGAAGCTATCCATGGCTCAGTTCAGAACTTCAGGAGAGCTAACTTTTCGAATCTTTCCAATGCCTCGAATACTACAGGTTTGTTGATGAACTGAGTTGCTTCCCTATTGATGATCGATTCCTCATCTGTAATCAGCTTGCAATTTTGCTTGCAATTTCACCTAGGAATGTGCCAGAAAGCTTTTGTATTTCTCTTTGTTATTGATACAGGGTTTGCTCATGACGGCATAGTACAATCGATTCCTAAGTGATGATCTTTTCCTTGGAATAATGACCTTGAATTGATTTCATCTGTATAGGTTTGATATCTAAAATCAGTGAATACATTACAGGAATTCCCAGAAATTGATTTGAAAATAGAGCCCAAACCATTGATTCTCAGTGGTGTGGCAATATTTCTGATCATTAGGGAGGGATGGTGGACGCTGGAACTATATGGTAGTCTTCTATCTCGATTCGATTTTCTAATTGTTCTCGAAATTGATCATTCTAATTCCGACAATTCTGCTTCAGCACTCTTGCCAATTTCGTGGTTTGCTGATATAGATTCTTCATTCACTCCAATCATCAATAACATGTTGCTCATGTTGAGTTCGTGGTGAAATGGTAATGAAATGTTTTCCTGGAACTGATTCAAAATCTTGAGATACAACTACTTCACTGCCAGTCGAGAATCAGTACCAGGCCAATTTTTCACTGTTACCTAGCGATACACAATATGAATATATGCTTTTTCTCTGGAGTACCTCGATTGTCTAAGTCTCGCACAGTGTTTCTTCATTGAAGCAGTATGGTCTTGGAATCTTCGTAAACACAGAGTATGCAATTGATTCTCTAGGTGATTCCAAGTCGACAAGGCTAGTTCTGGACATCCGTTGTGAAAGTTTCATTCATCCATAACAGTTGGTTTCATGTATCGCCAAACCTGATAGTTGTGATAGTCTCATTCAACAGTTGGTTCCATGTACTAGTGTTTTTGTGCAGTATTCCCATACATTATCAGATTCCAACGAGTCAGTTATCTTGTGTGTTTGTCACTCAATTCGTTAGGGATATGTGATGACAGCAGTTTCAACTCCATTTTTTGTTCTGATCAATTGAACTTCAGTAAATCTCGCATATTCATCGATGGAGGTGGCACGATAAAATTTCCAGAGGACGGACTCGTGACATCAGAATGGTTCCAAGACATCTGAACATAAATTTGCAGAATATGTCAAGTAGAATCTACATACGAATTTGTATAACTCTGAATCACTACGTTCATTCTTTTTTCGATGTCCCCTCATACCATGATCCACTTGTTACTTTGTTCGTATATAAGCAAAGCCGTTGTGTTCTCATTTTTGAATTTTAGGCAATATGGACTTCCTCTGAGATTCTCTATATCTAACTCATTCTGTTGTCTCGAGATAACCCTATTTAGATCGAAATTAATTGATTGATCGAAGTCAATATCGGCAAAGTTATTCGTCCACTCAGTAACCTACAGGGTGTTCGGAATATCACATTTCACTTTGAGCATTCTCAAATTGATTTACCTTGATAATCTCGATTACAACACTCAAATTTACAACTGATGAGAATTTGATCCTCTTTCGAACTGTATCAGGTTTCTCTTCAGCTAGAAACGATTCTGTCGGAGGGGATTTGTTCCAGATCGAACAACTCCATCGATTTTTTTTTTCTGAACTTTTTGGGAAGAGTTGGAAATCAAATTAAAATACAGGGTGTTCCGTGAGAAGAGATGCAACTTCGATATGCTCCGCTCTTGAAGAACACCTTGTATATTAGTGAATATTTTATGACCAAAGTATCCAAAGACCTCTTCGAAACAAGTTTGAAAAAATCCCATTTCATGTTTTGCCGTGAGAGTCCGTCCTGTTACTCGTGACTCATCCTGTATATATTATATCCAGTATAGCCAGGAGTGTTGAATTTGCTCTTCTCGTAGATGAAATAATATTGATATTTGTCCAATTTGATCTGTAAACGAAGTAATTTCGAATTGGGGTCCGTCATTCAGGGGTTCATGGATTGTTAATATATTGAACTCAAGTCCAAACAGGTATGGTAAGAAATACTTCGCTGCCCACACAATAGCCAATTGTTTCACTTCTCATCAAGAATATGTTTCTCCAGGGTACCACCCAAATTATTGGTGGAAACTTAGCTTAATGATATTGTCGGTTGTCTCCTAACCTCTTGTTTGTGAATGAGAGGGTATATATGAGATTATGCATGAACTGGGATTCCATCAGAAGTATTGATGTTTCATTTCACTTGAAAAAGTTGGAGGTGTATCATCGTGATGAAATATATCCGGGAATTATTTGAACAGCCTAATTATCGATGCCTGTCCATTTCCATTTGAGAGGCTGGTTCGAATTTTGGAAATATCTGAATTTTTCGGGGTATTATGAATATTGTTGGAAGTGCTTGCTTGAATTCAATTCCTGTCAAAGTTTTCTACTATAATGGGTTCCGAGGGGTCTATGAGTATTTGATTCATAGTTTCATCAAGAATGGGTGTTGCTGTTCCCTTTTTTTGCAAACGTCAGACATTCCGGGAATTTCCGATTCTCAATATTTCATGAGGAATCATGATTTCACCATCATCAATGGAAATTTGGTCACTTGTTGTGATCGAGGTTTCAGGGTGATTGAATTGGGTTCGCATTTCGAAAATTCGATTCTCGTTCATGGTGTCGAAACAAAATGATCGAAGACATTATGGAATCCGAATAAGAGAAATCCTAATGAATTTTTCTTTGGCATTTCGGATGATTTTGAGCACGAAATCATAACATCTTGTTCATCTGCAGATTTTTTGAACATGGAAGAAAATTCAAATGGAATGTAATATAATTGTGAAAACTAATCCTGCATATTCTTTGTTCCTAGTTGGGCAGTTTGGAAGGCCAATACTTTCTGAAATCAGGAAAATTGGTGAATGTTAGTGCCCAGCAACTTTTGGACTGTTCTTCTTACGCTTCTTGTTATGGGGGTTACCCTGAATGGATAATCGGAGATATCAGAAGACATGGAGCTGTTCTCGAAGAAGATTATGCAGTATATGATGGTCATAAGCACGAATGCAAAGCCAATGGTACATTATTCAAGAAAGTGGGTGTGGCCGATTTCCCAAGGACCGAAGATGCTATCAAAACTGCAGTCGGTGAGTCAATCATACGTGATGATGCATGTTTATTTCTTTTTGGTGAAATGAGTTGAACGCTACTTATTTCGTGAATTTTTATTTATCATGTCCAGGGATATCTGCCTCTAACGGAACGGAACTTCAATTTTATCTGAAATTAGTCAGCAATTATGATTCTGATAAGAATTATCATGAACTATTTCGATGAATAATCCATGAATCATTGTAGTATTCAATTCTATATATCTCGATGGAAATTACCAACTATCCACATATACAGATACGCGAATAACAGATGAGGTGTTGATGAAGATTTCAATTTCGATTCCTGAAATTCACATTTTTCAATGTTTCGACTACTTCTGCAAAGAAAATGGTTGATCTTTCAAGGTTGCTCTATCAGTCCAACAGTTGTGGAACGAAACAATTCGAAGAACTATATTTATAGAAACAGCGAGTAACACATTGTTTTGTTCATATAGAAATTAGTCTATCACACTATGGCAATACAGAAAAGCTTTGATGAAGATATGATCAAAGCATGTACCACTACTTGAACTAGTTCACTTATTGACGTATGGAACAAAATGTTCAGTATTGATAATGTTATTACATCCCCCAGCATATATATATATATATATATATATATCGTCTGGAAGAAGATCTATGTTCATGTCACCAATTTTGATATGAATATCTGCTCCATCTGTGATGTGAGTATTCGAAGAGGTCATTATTGAATTTCACACAGCACGTGCTCGTAAGTTGGAGGAATATTGAAAATTCATCGAAATTTTTGGATATACTACGGATTTTTGAATGTAGATATTTCGGTCTATTTCTTTCCAGAAATTCGAAATTTACTGAATTGGTAATAGTTTTCGCTAACAAATTTGAGCACATTTTTCTACTCAACAAAATTTTTGTTACTGTTACTGTACGAGTCACAATTGGAATCGCCCACAAGTCTGAAGCGAATATTTGGTTCGAACATGAACTATACTATTCCTGTCAGATCGTCTCAAAAGATATTAAGATCCTCACAAAGAAACCTGTGTCAGTTTATCAAAATAAAATTTTGGTTATTGTTCCTCCAAGGAATGCCACAAACTTCAATGTCCTGTGCGATGGTAAGATAGACATGAGTCTTTGAAAGTTACTGTATCTCTAACCCAAATGCCCACGCCACCTTTTTGGTGGTCTGTCCTACAGAAAGGGGTCGCTAAAGTGAAGTCTGGTATATACATTAGCTGTTCACGGAATCTGGTTTTTCATTCATCTCAGTCAAACATAGGAAGTTCTTCTTGTTGTAGAAATTCACAAAGAAGTTCATTCATTTCGTAGGTATCGATGCTCGTAATGTTAGGAACTAAAAGATTCGGCGAAAAAGAAATTCAGTGTATGTTTTGGTGGATTCCTTTCTCACTCACTAGAAAAAAACGTTGTACACCTGCACCGAATGGCCATATCTTGGGATTCATAGCCTCTGAGATTTCATTCAGAAATAGAGATTCTTAAAGAATTATGGATACTTTGGTATTTGGATTATAATATCATCAGGTGAGGTCTGCGGGTCGATTCTGTGAATATGAATAATTATTCTGATAACTTGAAGTCTCTTCATTTCATATATATGTGTGAAGATGGAGAAAGAATATAATATGATGTTCAACGTATGAATGTGAGTTATGAACTGAGCTGGAAATCGCTTCTCAGCATCTTCTTATGGGAACCCATGCAGAGTGCAGACTTAATTCCTTCCCCCATAGATCCGGCTTCAGAGGGTTAGAGAGGAAGACGTACAGATGGTCGATCTGTGGGGTTGCTGTGGCTTCAACTTTGTTGGCGAACTTCTTGTAGAATACGTAGCAAGCGGCAGCAACAATAAGTCCATAAATGAGAACTATACAAGCGCTGGGGACGTAGAGAGAATGCCCGAATTGAAAATCGGATTGATTTTCGATAACTTGCGTGCGGATTTCTTGCAGCTCGTCTAGTCTGAGGTTCTCAAGTTCGATGGTGACGTTGGCTTCTGGAGACGTCGTGACCGTGACGTCTATGTCACAAGGTTCATCTTTGATTTCTAGTAGTTCTTGTTTGTCGCAAATATACCATCGAGGAAGGACCTCTCTACAAGTCTTACTCAGAAATGTGAAGTACATTCAATTTTTTGATCAAGAATTCATTCTTGGGGTATAACGCTCGCCCCGTAGGTATTTTAGTTTCCGGGTCGAACTGAATAGTTATGCGATGTTTGGTTTGTGTTCGGCAAGTTTGTGTTTGTGCTTGCTCGTCACGTTTGGGTTCGTGGATAAGATACAATTTGTTCAAAGAACCAAGTATTATCAAAACGTAATAATTATGGGCGCCAAGTGATTTCAAAAAGCCCGGTTGAAAGTGATATCCTTTGAGTTGAAATCACTAAACCCTCTCAAAGGTTAGAAAAGAACTCTAGACTCGTTAACCACTGTATCCGTATATTATGACAGCTTTCAATACAAGAAAAAAATAATAATATCTCGAATACATAATTATTCAACCATGTCCTTATAAAATTCTTTGGGATCCCAAGAAAATTACATCAACAGAGATTGAAGTCACTGAACGGCCAACCAAGACGCCGTTCAACAACCCAAACATAAAAGAAATGGGTATGCGAAATTATCGATCCTTATTATTGACTAACTTAATCTAATGAAACACGTTCGTATGGAACGTTGTACCTATGATCTACTCAAGAAAAACCAGCGCACTTAATACTAAATCTAAAATTTAAGTCCGACGCTCTTGCATCAAAGATTTGATAACTAACGAACTAACTGTCAACCACTCTTTGCTTTTGTAACTTTTCAACCATCAATGAAAGAATTATGATCCTCTATGAGGTACTTATCCAATCTCAACGTCTTGAAATCTCAGCAACGAATCGATCTATTCTCCATATAATTATCAACAGGATATAAGGTCGTCGTATGGTTAAACAACATCCACAGGATCACAAATCACAACTGTGTCGCTAGTGAGTACACCAGCCTACTCCAAAAACATCTAAAAAGACAATACGCGGTTTAATAGAGACCACTTATAAATATGACGATTCGATAAAAAAAAAATCTTCAAACAGTATCGAATGATGATCAAATTGGAAGCTTACCTCCCAATGCCGAAACCCTAACACTGAAGGAGATGTTTTCTTGAAGACAAAAGAATCGCGGATAGCGATCCAAATTCCAGGACCGAGATATCGCACTTGTCCACTTATACAAAGCGACAAATTCCACCAATTGGCGATATCTCGAAAAGCAAAGTCAGGATAATATCCGTATAAACGTATGATTTTCAAAATCGTAGACCCTGAAGTATTGCCACTATATCTCTCCTAACTCGTGCTTGTCGACCAGCAATTCGCTGCCGCGTCCGAAATGGATTTACGTTTTTATTTGTTGACAAAAAGCCGTGATTTCTTTGATTCTGATATACGAAAATATCGTATACAGGATGACGTGGTTTCATGCTGAAACAAAAGCAAACGTGGGTAATAAATGTGTTCGTCCCAAAATTATACATTTCTATTATCTTCTACAAAATAATAAAATATTGTAACAGGGGATCATTGCAGAATATACAATGGCTGAATTTAGGTGATAGAATTGATTCGTAATCAAAAGGAAACGTTATTGGGATATGAAGAATATTTGTGATCTTGTTGTTCAATATCAATCTTCAATCATCAATCTTCATCAGTTCCTCAAAGTATCGTGTATTATTGAATTCCATTGGGAATGGTAGCTGTTTGAGCTCTGCATGATAATTCAATTCCTTCAATTCGACAAACAACTATTGTATTGAGATGATGTTGGGGTGGATAACTGCGTGCGTAACTGGGGTGCGTAATTTTGAAAAGATGATAGAGTTTTCAATATCCTGGAGTATTGAATTGATTATCTCATACAAATAATTGGATCCGAAATATCTCTTATCAACATTGAATTTTCTCTAAACGTATGAATTTCGACTTTCAAAGTAATTTGGTTCAATTTTGAAGTGATTGATTGTTCATTGTGATTGATTCTTTGGACTGTTTCATTGAATTGGTCTATGACATTCAGAGATAAATGATATTGTTTTCCAATATTTGATATTATCTGTTTCTGATTCGATTCTAGTTGTGAAATCATTTGTTCGTAACGTTGGCCATCATAGGCGTCCTAATTTCCAGTAACGGACTTGAAAATTGATCCTGAGCCATCAATCAATCCTCTTTAACGGATATTATGGTGTCGGGCCAATAGTATCTTTCTTTGATTCTCTGGACGGTTTCGCCTATTCCACGGTGGTAAGATTTCCCTTCATGTTAGTTTTTCATCAATTCATCAATGTTTTTTCCTGTCTGTCTCATCAATTAGTGATTTATTGCATTTTTTGAATTTAAATTGGAGGTCGTTTGAAATATGTTTGCAGTACTACTGAGAATTTTTCATAGACATTAGGGTTTTCGAAATACAGATGATTCTGTACATTTGGTATGATATAATCTTTTATGAATTGTACAACGTCACTTTTGAAATTGTTCTCGATAATTTGCACTTCGATTCGTTGTTTCCTTTCAAATAAAATGGTTATTTTTCGCTTTGCAGGAGAATGCAGTACCGTTGATAATTATATGATTCTGACCGAAGTTTACTGGTGAGTCGGAAGTCGGGATTCCTACTACAGGGTGTTAGTCGGCATTGGGATGAATCGTGTTATTGTCTTGTTCGTCATTCACTCCGTCTATGTCTCGAATGGTCTCATCTAATTGTACTTGCATGAAAACGTTGTCTATATTGCGTTGTTTGTTCGCATCTTGTGAGTCAAAAATCTCTCGAATTATTTTTTCATTTCCAGGGTTCATTGGTTTGTTCGAAATATTCCTTACCAAGTCTTCGAATTCGTCGAAAACTGTCTTTGTGTGAATATCGATGCGTGAAAGAGCATCAGCGTTGGAATCCAGTCTTCCTGTCCTTTCATATCATAATCATATTCCTTAAATTTTATGCGTCATCATCTCAATTTTGAATAAGGATCTCTCAGTGAGAATAGCCATTCTGAAGGTTTGTGGTCTGTTACAATATCAAATTTTGTACCGACATTTTGGACGGGAGTATTTAGTGGCCCAGACTATCGCAAGTGATCATTTTCGATTGTTGAATAATTTTGTTCCGATTCGTTTGAAGTTCGGGAAGCGTATGCGATAGGTAAATCACTACCAATCTGTCCTCGGGACAGAACAGCGCCCAGTGCTTCTGTCGTCAGTATGAAGGGTTTAGAAAAGTCCGGATAATGGAGTATCGATTCATTCATCAACAAATTTCCACAAGTATCGAAACAGTCTACGAATTGTTGATTATGTTCTATTTTGGCTCTTTTTTCAAGACACTTCGTGAACGGTTTGGTTATCTCAGCGAAGTTGTTTATAAACCTACAATAATACCCTAGTAAACCTTGAGGACCTTCTATTTGTTTGGGATGAGTTGGAATTGGAAATTGTTAAATTGAGCGAATTTTGTCAGGGTTCGGGTTGACACCCTCTGGAGACACAACATGGCCCAGGTATGTGACTTCTTTTCGCAAAAATTCGGACTTATCGAGTTGTATCTTGGAGTTCGAATCTCGTAGCTGTTGGAAAACAGATCTCAGTCTTTCTAAATGTTCTTGTAATGATGTTGAAAAAACTATTATTTCGTCTTAGTACCCTAGACATTTCTTGTTTTGTATTCCACGCAATATGTTATACCATTATACGTGCATTTTTCAAACCAAAAGGCAACCGCAGATATTTGGAATGGCCGTTCTCTGTGTTGAAGGCCGTTTCAGCTATATCCTTTTCATCCATCTCGATCTGGTGAAAACCACTGGCCGAATCGAGGGTAGTAAAATACTGATATTTTCCCAGTTTGTCAAGGAGGTCTGTTATGTTTGGAAGCGGGTATCTTTCATCGGTTTTTTCGTTGAGCTTACGATAGTCTACCACGACTTTTTTTTCACGTACCTGAAGCATCAGCCCTTTTTGGTACGACCCATATAGGTGACGACCACGATGAATTACTAGGTCTTATGATGTTTTGGTCAATCATTTTCTCCATTCGATTTTCTACTTCTTGTTTATGGGTGAACGGATGACCATACGATTTCAAATATACTGGCAATTCATCTCCAGTTTTCATTCGATGTTTTATGCGATTAGTGAATGTTGAATGTCTCCTGCATTATGAAGAATTTCGGCATTTTTTTTCACGAATTTTAAGTATCTCGTTTCGTTCTTCTTGGTTCAGGTGATCTATTCTGATTTTTGTCGGATCTAAGTATCGATTGGAAGATTCATCAAAATTATGAAGTTCTACTTCTAGGATGTGATCACGGTCAAATGTTTCAACAATCATAGGTTCAGAAAAATCTAATCTTATCATATTTACAGTATTATTTGGAATGGTCGCTGAATCATATCCATTTCTTGCAGCCGAAAGACTTCCTGGTATATCACAGTTGTGGTACTTTTGATGTGGGATTATAATTTCGCCATCATTTATCGATGTTTCAATTTTCATCACTTGTTCCGATCTAGGATTGACTTCAATCAGGATCAGATCTGTTTGTGTTTTCTGAAAGAGTAATTGTGGAATTTGAATAGGTGAAATTTCAATGTTCGATTTTCGTCCAAATTGAATATTTCTTAAACTGGAATAGATGCACTGAAATTATGTGCCAATTTTTGGAAACCTGTGGACACAAAATGACTGAAAATATCCTCTTGTACCGGCAGCATTTTCATCGTCAGATGCTTGTTCGTAATATGCTGAATAATCATTTGATGGATTATCATATTCTTCTTGGAAGTTCTGATTTCCATCTGATTCTGCATTATATAACTCTTCCGGAACGAAAGTTCTTCTGGGTTGCATTGATTGATCGAATTGTCGTGAGTTTGAATGGTTTTAATTTTGTTGAGAATTATCCATAGGTCTGAAAGTGTTTTTAGTATAAACGCTCATTGGCGTTGGCCTGTGAGTATTTCTAGTGCACGTACCCATCGGAGTAGGCCTGTCAAATGTATTTCTTGGATTCCATCTGGAAACATTCGCGTTTTGTTGATTATTTATGCCAAATACTCGAGTGTCCGTGAAAAATCTTTGTGGGCGAATATTCTCTATAGGTTGTATCTGAATTGGCTGAGAAGGAAATGATGTCGGTGGTTGATGGTCCTTGTAGCAATCATTCGAATCATTGAAATTATTCGAAACATTTCACGGGTATCTTTGTTGCGGCGGTTGTCTTGCTGAAACGTCATTTTCTCTCGAAAAATGCCTATTTTGAATCAAATTTTGGAAGTGATGAGTATTATCTTCTTGGATCACGAGTTGTGAAGCCTCACTCACAGATTTTGGTCTTATACAGTGAATCGTAGGTCCAAGAGGTTCCCTAAGACCTGATAAAAATGTTCTAAGTGTTAATTCGTGAATTAAATTACGTTTCTGAACTTCTGCTTCGAGATTTGCTCCATGAATATCATCGTGATTACAAATGAGATTGGGAAATTTTAAAGCATCGATCGTGAAATTGTTGTGGTTTCTCATTATGACTTTGTCTCATCATAACTAAGTCTCTTTCGAGACGAGTTTCATCTCTTTGATACATTACTGACCTTTGATATGAATATATTCGATAGATGAGAGTTATGGAAACTATTTGGGTTGGCAATATCATAGAAATCTCGAATGATTTGATCACAAATAGAAATATAACAATTCAATTCATTTGGATTCCTATTGAATTCTGGGATGCAATTCAAGTATTCAGATTTGAATCGACTCATTCTGGGTTGGTTTGCAGTTTCTTTTTCGGGTGAACTTGCTACTGAATTTTCAGGGGAATGGATAGTTCTACGTATAATCTGGAAGTCGGGTGAAGGTTCACGCAAATTCAAATTATCGATTGATTGCACTTTGAAGAATATTAGAGTTACTTCAAGCATATCCTTCCCAACAGCTATGGAAATGAGTCGTGGATTTGCGATTTTTTTCTGCTCCAGAAGTTCGATCTCTGCAGAAATGGACTATGTAGGTTCCCGATCTCGTTGCTTCGTTGACGGAGAGCTTCATATGGGTCTCTTCTAGACGGTAAACTTCAAACACCTTCAATCCACGAAACAACAGTTTTTCGATATCCCGTCAATCGTTGATACGAAATCACCACGTTCGATACGCGATAACCCGGATATCCCACCAACTGCGACAATAATAATTCTGATAACTTGGAGTCTCTTTTTGAAAACTTTATTTGATGTTTATGTGTCAAGATGAAGAAAATATATAATATGATGTTCAACGTATGAATGTGGGTTATGAACAGAGGTGGAACTCACTTTTCTCGGTGTCGGAGACGATCCTGCTGATTTAATGGGAACAGCGATTTCATGGAATCCGAACTGAGGGATGTGAGATGTCAGCACCTCCTTATGGGACCCCATGTAGAGTCCAGACATAATTCATGTGAATGCGTCAGTCACTTTCCACACGACAATCTTCATCATTACTTCCTACAACCATTTGCCGTCTTTGGTTTCTTCTGATAGCTTCCCTCCACTACCCTTGTCGCTGGTTTGCTGTGGTGGTGCTAGATGATCCCGTCGGTGTTGAATTGACATTTCTATCGGACTCATCGGAGTTTCCGTCAATATATTCTTTCAATCGCAATGTTTTCCTAACCCGTTTCATTCCATAATTCACATGTTGATGACTAATGACTGAATGTTTATTATTCTGGTCTCTTTCTTTACTGTCGGTAGAATTATCTTCTTCGGATGGTTTACTTTCTATGTTGTTTTTTCAGAACCATCTCTGTGACCCCTATCCACCGTTGACGTATTTCTGTTATCCAACCGAAAACCCTATATGATCAGCATAGCTACTGTACTTTTGAACAATTCTCTAGTGAGGACCCATCTAGACTTTGCTCGGAATACATTCAACTAGTAGAAGAAATCGGATGAAATTCATGCATACACTGTTGCGTCTAATTTATTCCCCTCACCATCTCATACAATTGACTATGCAAGAAATCAACTCGTCTATATGATTCTGAATTCATATAACTTATACTTCAGTCACAGTATCGATCTATGCAATAGCACCGTCTACACTGAACAATCAAAAAACAACCATGAAATGTTTTTGTTCTGCACTGATCACAATCGAAACCCGAATATATTACTTTCCTACTCTTTCATTTGAAGTTTTCATTCTTATATCAGTATTCTCAATATTTTCACATTTATCAATCTATTCACTATATTCATTTTCATTGTGATGTTTCACTGATTTGTTTGATTATTTTAATCACTGATATCAGTTGTACAATATAATGGGAAACCTAAATCTATCGAATGAATGAATCGATGAATGTCACATTGTGACGATGAATCGGAAAGTTTTTTTTCATCGAATCATCTAACAGGAAACCGCGTATTTATTTCATCATTGCTGACTGTTGTTTCTGTGCTCATTATCTACGCGTGCGGAATATGTACTTTCCATACGAGTTAAGTGATATATTGTTTTGTTTTCAGCTACATTTGGTCCTTTAGCTGCTAGCTTCGACTCGACCGGTTTTGGAAAGTATGCCGGAGGGGTGTACTACAACCCCAATTGCAGTTCAACACTGACCGATCACGTATTGCTCATTATAGGATATGGGACTGAGAATGGACAAGACTATTGGCTGGTGAAGAACTCGTGGGGGCAAACTTGGGGTGAAAAAGGTTACGCCAAGGTGTCCAGAAATAGGAACAATAATTGTGGTATAACAAGTATGGTGGTTTCTGCTCTTTTGCCTTCTGAACTTCACTAGATATATTGAGAATTCATCAATGAACATAACTTCTCCATGATCTAGGAATGAATTGAAATAGAACGAGTTTATCCATTGGATAGTGGAAAAGTTGTTTTTTTTCTTTCGAAAACCAACCCATAATTTTCAAAGAACATAGTGTTAGTCAGCGGTGGAATGTCGGAAGAGGAGCAAGTTATTGGAATTTCCCAAGCCTGCCACCGTAGAGGTGAGTAGCCTGATCTCATCTAGTTTGTCTACCTGGAATCACTCTCAGTCTTATTTCGAACGATATTTCTGTGGATCACCGACCGTGAAATTATCTGTGAAGAGGTAGAAATCGCCCACTTCTTCACGATGTTCTATGTAGGTGGATGAATTTGTGAATTCAGTTTCTCCGACTAGATGACTCTTCAGGATTGAATATGAGAGCTCTCGAGAGCTGAGGAATTCAAGGAAAAAATGTGAACAGTACTCAAGGGAGAGACAAATTTTGATTTGTAGATCGTGATCAATCGCTGGGATTCCAAGTACCTCTCCGCAGGTTTCGAGTTATTCCGGTTGAAGTCAGTTATGGAAGAGTCCCATCCTATTCACTATCACACACATATTGGTTCTATATCGGATTGCTCACTTCCATTTCTGAAGGTTTGTTGAGACATAAATACCTAGATTGACAGTATTACCATTACTTATCAATATGGCGGATTCTGAAAAGCAGTGTGAAAATGTGTACTGGTACACTCCATTCTTATAAGAGAAACACAGGGTTCTCTACACACAACTATTTTATTCCGATGCTCGGTCACAAGTGAATCACAGTCAGACATTAATCTCGCTATTCCGATGTGTCATTATACTCATAAACAAATATCGATACGGTCGACTCGGGAACATTCTACAACAATAAAGTAGTTCTACATCTCATACACTACATTGGATATAATATGTGTCTCACGTGAAATAAGTTCGGCAACGACGGATTTGCTTTTTTAAAAAATAACTTCTTATTATAAACTGAAAATATTAGTTACCGAGAGATGTTTATGCGTTCGAATATTAAGTCTGACTGCGGTTTGCAGTGAAAATGGGAATTAAGAAACCTCGGTGCTTGTTCGACATCTCGGAATCCAAGGGTGTTGAGTTTCGGTGGAGTCAGCAGG
The DNA here is from genome assembly GCA_963576655.1 of Gastrophysa polygoni. Classification (NCBI taxonomy): domain Eukaryota; kingdom Metazoa; phylum Arthropoda; class Insecta; order Coleoptera; family Chrysomelidae; genus Gastrophysa; species Gastrophysa polygoni. The sequence continues at coordinate 33,638,582 of OY755084.1, read as the reverse complement.
ATCTTCCGTTTGGTGGTGATATAATTCCCCCCTCAAAAATTCAACTACGGAGTGCAGCGGGGTAGTTGAACGACTGGAAGGTTGATTTTTTCGAGATGTCTCGAGGGCTGGACTGGCCTCGGTTTTAGATATCGGTAATGCAGGAAGTTCTTGTAGATGTAGCCTGCTATTGTAACGTCTCCCCCTTCTTGGGGGGGTGTTACTAGGGTGGCGCTCAACGGGGTATGTCTATATCTAGGATAGACCGGGGTTGCCTCGAGCGCCAGTTGGATTATAGTGGTAAACTCCACTTTCTCCCAACCAGGATTTGTTGGGAGGCCTAGGTAGCAACACAGTCGAAGCGACGGTATGCCAGGGTCGAAGGCCTTCTGGACTATGAAAAGATCACAAGGGGGTGAGGGCTTTAAGTTCACCCACTTGGTTTCACCCTGGTATACGGGTTGCTGCGGGTGTTTGGTATATCACTCAGAACAAATAATCATACCGAAAATTCACACTCAAACAGGTTTATTCACTGGAAACAATAAACAGATCGAATTTATCTCTCACAATGATTATTATCATAACCAAGAAAATACGACCACGAGAAAATTCGGATGACAGAATATGTCAACAGGTGTCAGTCACAAGATAGCAAAAATCCACAGATCAAATAATCTCAGGGTAGATTATCCTAACCACATATATCTACGGGTGCAGTTCCCTATTAACTGGCCACTGTCAAACGTCACAACAAATGTCACAACAACTGGATTTATACTGGTAAACTATTTGATCTATAAAGATATGTAGTGTAGATATATAGTGTGTAGATATGGTAGTGTTTTCAAAACGGAGGCAGGGGTGTCATGAAGTTGATTACCCTCAGCAGGGTGCAACGGGGCTAAACAAGGTTGGTCTGGGGTAGGGCTCTCTGGTTGGCTCAAAATACTAGCCAATGGAGCTCCTTGATTCATGAATTTGTCAATCAGGTATACAGGGTGACTCTAAAATGGCCTTAACCTCATTTCTCATATGAGACTCGTACACCGAAGCCTAGTAATGAAGCTGGTGAGAAAACACTTCATTACACACCCCTCCTACTTGCGGAAAAAAAAAGAATGATTGTGTAACAATCATTATTTTTTTTTGTTCGCTGGATATGACTCAAAATTTATACATCTGGAAAAATCTATGATAATACTCATGTACTAGGGCTGTCTTCAACGGGAGTGTCTCGGGCGTACTCCTCCGCACGAGCAGCGGTTGCATTGGACTCCCTTGTCAGCGACGGTGGGGGTTGAAGTCTGGGTGCGCAGGTTCACTTTCGCTGGCATAGAGCGGGATGATCGAGGATACTCGGGGACGAGTATCGGGTACGGCGTCGGAGCTGGGGGTGTCGGGGCTCGGGCTGGGGTTGTCTTCAATCGTCGTGGGCAGGGACAATCACTTGACCGGATGCGATCCCGGCCACATCGGGAGCAGAACAGCCTCACGGGGCGAGCACAGGAGTCTCGTTCGTGGCCCGGCGTGCCACAGCGCCAGCACAGCCTCTCCTCTACAGGCAGGTAGAGTGGAGGTGAGCGTCGTTGTTCAGCGGAAGTTGGCGGGGTTGACTGGCGGTTTTCCGGGTGGAGGCCTTCCAGGGATTTCAGCATGATGTACTGGGGGCCTCGTGGTGCGAAGTCTCCCAGCGGGACGGCGAGTACCCCACCTCGGTGGTCGGTATCACGGGGGTCGGCTTGTCTGCCGGCTGTGGAGCTAGTGGAGTCGGGGCTCAGGTTGCCATGGCCAAGGTCTGCGGTGTCAGAGCCCGCGGTGTCGGGGTGTCTGGTGTCAGAGCCGGCGGGGTCCGGGCCTGCGGTATCAGAGCCTGCGATGGCTGGGACTGCGGTGTCAGGGCCTGCGGTATCAGGGCCAGCGGTATCAGGGCCAGCGGTGTCTGGGCCAGCGGCGTAGGGGCCTGCGGTATCAGGGCCGGCGGTGTCAGGGCCAGCGGTGTTTGGGCCAGCGGCGTAGGAGCCTGCGGTATCAGGGCCTTCCTCGGCCGCGTGGTCGCCTGGGAGTGGGGACGCGTCCAGGATCATTGGTTCTGGTCAGGGTAAAACGGCTTCAGGTCTTTGATATGAACTCGGTTGAAACGCTTCCCAGTTGCACTTCTCAGGTCGTATACTACGGGGGAAATCACTCTGGTGCCGGTGCAGGGTCCTGTATACTTCGGGGCCAACTTTGCGGCATGCCCACGGATTCCAGAAGAGAGATTATGTTCTCTTCTGTATCCACTTGGTGAAACGGTCCTGGTAAACGGCAAGGTAGCAGTTTCCTTTGCTCGACCTTGGTAACGGCCTTACTAAGTCGGTGGACACGGTGTCCCATGGCTTAGTATTCAGGGATGGGTGCATCATTCCGGGCGGTTGCTGCTGGGACACTTTATACTCCTGGCAGGTTTTGCAGCTTCTCACGTACCGGGCGATCCCGTGGAACATTCCAGGCCAGTAGTACTTCTGGGTGACTCTAGCTGTGGTTTTGGCAATGCCCATGTGTCCTGCAGTCACGTCATCGTGATTCTCCTTCAGTACCTGTGGTCTAAGGAGTTCAGGAACACATAATTTCCAGCGATCGTCCATCCCTAACTCACTCAACTTATTAGCATCCCAAAAATGGCGGAAGAGGCGGTCTTCTTTCACACAGAAGTCGGGAAAAGCAGCGGGGCACTTCTCCACTTCCGCCTTCTTGTTGCGGTACCACGTACATCTTTGTCCAGCTTCCTTATCCAGCTCCAAGGTGCAGCACAGGGCATCCGTTGATTCAGCCTCCTGACTAGACAGGGGAACAGGCTGTCGGGATAGAGCGTCGGCAACTCAATTCAACGTTCCCTTGCGGTATTTGACCTCGAAGTCAAATTGCTGCAGATACATAGTCCAGCGGGCTATGCGGCCAGAAGGATTCTCAATGGACTGCATCCATTTCAGGGAGAGGTGATCAGTTATCACCGTGAAGTGGTAACCCTCCAGGTCGGGTCTCAGTTTCTCTATGCCCCAGACGATGGCCAAACATTCCTTCTCGGTAACGGAGTAGTTTCGCTCTGGAGCACTCAGCATCCTGCTGGCATAGGCTACAACCTTCTCCTGACCATCGATCGTCTGGGTGAGGGCGGCTCCAACTCCACAGTGGGGATGTCCGTCTGTAACACAAGAGGCTGGGAGAAATCTGGGCAAGTCAAAGCAGGGGCTTGTATAAGACAAGTCTTCAAAGTAGCAAAGGCGGTTTCCTGAGCTTCAGTCCACTTCCAACGGACATCCTTCTTCAGGAGTTTGGTTAGTGGAGCAACTATGGCGGAGAAATTTGGAATGAATCTCCTATACCAGGAAGCCATTCCCAGGAATTGTCGTAGCTTCCTCAGGGTTGTAGGCATCGGCCACTGGACGATGGACTCAATTTTATCAGGGTCCGTCTGGATGCCCTCAGGAGTGACCATATGTCCTAAATATCTAAGTGAATTCAAACAGAACTTACACTTATCCGGATTCAACTGGAGATTAGCTTCACGTAAACGGGTGAATACTTGCTTCAAATGCTCTAGGTGTTCTTCGAACGTTTTGCTCAGTACAATTATATCGTCCAGGTATGCAAAAGCAAAAGGTTCCAAGTTGGGTCCGATGATGTTGTCCAAATAGTGTGAATTGATCGTCAAAAATTGAACTTTGATAATGCACAAGTGGTAAACCAAGAACTTTATCCAGTAAGCTATATAGAATCGACAACAATCATAAAATTATAGTACAGGTGCATACCACTCATAAAATATTTCCTAAAATGGTAGAAAATAAAGAAATAACAATCAAACAATTATATGAAGAAATAATCAGAAGCAAAACTGAACTCAAAAATATAATTGAAGCCACCGAAGCCAGAGTATTATTGGAAATTGGGTCACTAAAGAACAAACTGAAGAACTTGGAAAAGGAAAATAGTGACCTGAATAGGAAAGTTGAATATCTGGACAGAAATAACAGGAAAAATAATTTCCTTATTTTTGGTCTGAATAGAAATCCACAAGAAATTACACTGCATTTCCTGTGTGATACAATAAATGAACTTTTAAATGTAAGTCTCGCAGAATCTGATATAAATAACTTTTACTGTTTGGGGCGTTCAGTAAATAGTCCGTTGAAAGTTGAACTGGTATCTCAATTGAAAAAACAAATGATCTTGAAAAATTGTTCGAAACTGAGAGGGACCAACATTTTCATCATCAACGACCTGACTGAAATACAAAGGAGAGAAAACAAATCACTGCGTGCATATTTGTCAGTATACAAAAATTCCACGGAGAAGTGCTATATAAAAGGAAACAGACTATTTATTGAAGATATTGGTTACACAGTAGAAGATTTAGAGGCCATTGAAGAAAAGAACAATATAAAGGCAAACAGTGCTCCACAAACACCCAGCGTTCCGATAACTGAGGAGACTAACATAGAGGAACCCATTACAATAAAAACGAATCCAGTGCCCGAAACAAGTGATATAACTGAAAACAACCCCAAACTAAGGAACAGAAAAAATACACTCACCCAGGAAACTCCCAAGAAGAAAAATAGCGCAGGTACAGATCCTTCTATTATAAAAGAAAAATTGAGAAATCGTATAATTAAATGAAACCCAACTGATATCATCCAAAAGCAACCAACCACCAAACATATAAAATTTCCAATCACATATTATGGTAACAAACCTCCCGTACTAATCACATCTGATAAATTCCATACAGAAGTCTGCATAGCTATCATCTTGTGAATTTTTTATTTTTTTATTTTGTATACAATTCTTTCGTTGCTGATTACAATGTTTTTGTTCTGATTCATTTGACAATAAATAATGAAAGAAATACAGGGAAAGATATGAGATGGATCCATATATAAGAGAATATGAAAATGATTCGGTAGTAGCAAAACAAATTAGTAATATTATTGAATTCACTGAATACCTCCATGATGATTTTAAAATATTCCAACTGAACATTCGTAGTATCATGAAAAATATGGATGAATTGTCCATATTATTGAGTAAAATTCCTGAGAAACTGGATCTTATTATATTAACGGAAACATATATAGTGAATGATATTGAAGTCATCCATATGGAGGGTTACCAAACTTTATATAATGAGGGCTCTTTAAATAAAAATGACGGAGTTGTGGTATTCATCAAAGATACACTCGATTATTCCTATAATATTCAAAATATTGGAGAAATCAAAGCTTTACAAATACATATAAAAAATGAGGTATGTGATATCATAATTACTTCCGTGTACAGATCTCCAAGCACTTGTCCCATACAATTCAATACAGAAATCATCAGATATTTAGAAACAATGAAAAACAGTGACATACAAATAATCACAGGTGATATAAATATAGATTTATTATCGGAATACGACTATGCAGAAGAATATAAAAATATAATGAATGCACATGGATTTACATCTTATATAAACGATGTTACACGACCTAGTAGTGGATCTTGTATAGACCATTATTTCATAAAATCTGAAAAAAGTGTTAATTTCAAATCCTATATTATACAAAATGGAATAACAGATCACTTTCCCATTGCTTTGACATTCAATCTGGTGAAACAAAAGTCCAATCGAATCGAAAAAAAAACAGAAAATTTATCAATTATAATAAACTCAGGCAGGAATTGGGGAATGAACTATGGGTCGATATATACAATCAAGATGATATAGAGTCAATGGCCGGTGCATTTATTAAAATATTAAAATTCTACATTGAAAAAAATACTGCCACTGTGACTGTAAATAAAAAAAATCGCCCGAGAACCAAATGGATAACACCTGAAATAATAGCAATTGTTGATGGAAAAAATGATTTATATAAAAAAGTGAGAACAGATCCAGATAATATAGAGCTTTGGGAAGAATACAAACATCTTAAAAATCACCTGAATAAGATGATACTAGCAGCTAAGAAAATATATGCCAATCAAATAATAGAAAAAAATAAAAACAGTACAAAAGGCCTCTGGAAAACTGTCAATGAAATCTGCAACAAATCCGGAAACATTACAAAAATAAAAGGAATAAAACTTAACAATGACGTAATCATACATGATCAATTAGAAATTTGCAAAAGATTCAATGAATATTATAGCAAATTAGGCGAAAATCTTGCAATGAAAATAACGGAACCTTCAGATTTTGATTATTCTGAAAACATAGTAGACAGCACTATGTACGTATTCCCAACTGATGAAAATGAAGTCAAAGAGATAATACTGCAACTAAAACCAAAAAAATCTCCGGGTGATGACGATATTCGATCTGAAACTCTTAAAGAAATAGTAAATGAAATCAAAGGCCCACTGACCCATTTAATAAATCGGTGTTTGGATACAGGGTACTTTCCGAAAATCCTGAAAACAGGACTAATCAAACCACTGTATAAAAATGGAGATAAATATGAAATGGTGAATTACAGGCCACTATCACTTATCTCTAACATATCTAAAATCATAGAAAAGATATTGAAAAAAAGAATATTGTCTTTTCTGAACAAACATCAAGTTCTCTCGGATAAACAATATGGATTCAGAGAAGGAAAATCGACGGAAGATGCAATACTCGCTTTATCATCCTATATTTATGAAGCACTGGATAAAAAAAAGGCTACCTTGTGCATATTCGTTGATCTTTCGAAAGCATTCGACACTGTTTGCCACAATACATTATTGAAAAAAATATCCTCATATGGACTAAGAGGAAATATTCATAGGATTCTTAAAAGTTATCTGACTGATAGAAAACAGAGGGTGAGCATCAATGGTGAAACCAGCCAATACGAGAATGTTTCCTATGGAGTCCCACAAGGTACTGTACTGGGACCATTATTATTTACTATCTATATTAACGGCCTACTCGACATGAAAACACAAGGAGATATTCTGAGCTTTGCAGACGATACAGCCATACTGTATAAATCCAATACATGGCCGGAACTGAAGGATCTTGTAGAAACTGATTTTCTGAAAATAGAAAAATGGTTTAGAGGTAATAAATTAACACTGAATTTTACAAAAACTAAATACTTGCCTTTCTGTTCCTACACAAATGGACTACCAAATATGGGACCTATAAAAATAGGAGAAAGTTATGAAATACCAGAAGGAAAGTCGATGAAATATCTCGGCATCCAAATAGACCGGCATTTGAGATGGAACCTGCAAATTGACAATATAGTAAAAAAATTGAGGGGAATGCTATACAAATTCAAATATATGAGAGATTTTCTGGATACCCCAAATTTGAGAATATTATATTTTGCATTAGTTGAATCGCAATTACAATACGGTATAGTGGGATGGGGTGGAGTAAGTGATAATTATTTGGGAAAATTGAATGTCTTACAAAAATATATAATAAAAATTATTTATCATAAGGTTCACACTTACCCAAGTGATAACTTGTTCAAAGAATCCAGTTTTCTCGATATCAGACAACTCTTCTGTTGGAATATTTTGAAAAATGTCAAAAAAGGAAATATCATCTTAGAACATCCAAACTACAGTCATAACACAAGAAATAAAAATAAAAGCGTAATACCGTGCTGTAACAAAACCATAGGTCAGCGGAATGCAACATACCTAGGACCTAGGTTATATAATATGGTACCGGATTACCTGAAGAATTACTATAACATGTCCAAATTCAAAAAAAAGGTAAAAATGTGGATTGTGGAAAATGGGAGATCACCTTTTCATGAACTTGTTAATCAAAAAATGTATTAATGATTGAAACATAATTTATACCATTGGTAACAATATATGTATGTATATGTATGTGTGTATATGTATGTATATATACATGTATGTATATGTATGTGTGTATATATGTATGTATATATATATTTGTCTCGTCATGATGCATAAGTCTCAGTTACTCATCAATTTTGCTAGTTTGGTCTTTATTATTTTTTTCCACAAAAACTCAGTGAATGTAGGTATATTAACACAATTTTAACATGGTGAATGTATTTTAATGAATATATCCATTTTTAACTGACATAATTGTTGGATTATTTTATATGATTTCAGCTTAGTTTTTTGAACTGAAATTCTACATTTATTGTTGGATTATTTTATATAATTTTACTTTCGTTTTAGAGATTTTATTACATTTATTATATATATTTTAGATATTTTTAGATATTTTTTAATTCAATAATCATTGATAGTGTCATTCCTATTTTTAACTGTAATCTATATTGTTCGTTCATTTACATATATTTATTTTGTTAATTTATATATTATGTTATTCCTCAACTAACAAAAACCTTCATAATTTCTTTCTGTAATAATATTTCAATGTGTAGTAGCATATATAGTCACGCACAAGTAGTATAACAACTCATAGTTGTTATACACTTCTGTGACTCAACCATGTTTATTGCATTTCACCTGAGTGTAAACATTTTTTTATTTATGTCAATAAACATTATTATTATTATTATTATTATTATTATCAGTCGCTGGAAAGTTGCGGGGGCGGAATGCAACCCAAACGGCATCACTCGGAATTGGAACAGGCCCCTTCCAGGCACTGTGAAGGCTGTGATGGGTTTGCTATCTTCGGTGAGCGGGATCTGCCAATAGCCTTGGCGTAAGTCCATGCTCCAAATGTACTCAGCTTCCCTAAGTTTATCCAGGATTGCATTGATAAACGGCAGGGGGTAGGCATCTTTCTCGGCGACGTTGTTGACCTTCTGGAAGTCAATGCAGAAACGTGGTTTCCCATCCTTCTTCTTTACAATCACCACCGGCGAACTCCACGGGCTTCAGGAGGGCTCGATGATTCCTTCGGCCAACATCTTGTCGACCTCATTGTTGATGACTTCCTGCATCTTCGCATTCTGGGGTCGGTATCGTTGTTTGATCGGTTCGGAGGTATTCAGGCGGATCCTATGTTGGACCAAAGGTGTAGATCCCTTGATCTGTTCGAAGGCAGGCAGTTCTACCTCCAGGAATCTTTTCAGAGTTGACTTCTGCTCTGCTCCCAGGGTCTGGTGGTCCCAACTGTGGTTCTGCGGGCTTTCTGGCAGGCTGGCCACATCAGCCTTGCTCGGGGTGTGGCGGGGCGGCCTGACTGACCGTCTTTTCCGGCGGGTTTTTACGGAGCCTCTCATGGTTGCTACATCAGCAGGCGTCTTCTCGGGTTGTTCCTGGGATTTTACAACTGAAAAAATTCTCTGGTTACAATATACGTACGTATTGGCGAAGCATATCCATACCCAACACTAGCTCAGTAGACAGGTTTGGAATGATCAACAATTCATTTGTCAAACACTTGTCACCTATTGTCATCCGAACCTTGTATCTTCCGGTGATCCTAGTGACTGATCCATCTGCCTGGGAAGTCTGGATGGCATCATGGGGGTATTTCTGGAAGCTAAATTGCTCACATTTGTCCGCAACAGCGCTGCTGGTGAAGGACCTTGTGGCACCGGTGTCTACCAGGCCCAGGAACTGTCTCCAATGATAACGGGCACATACAGGCGGTTATCATCTGGTCTAGGCGGTTTTCGTTTCTCCGGGATGTTTAATTGCTGGAGCCTGACTGTCCTCGGTTCAGTCGGATTCCGGGGTAGTTTTCCGACCTGGCACAGGTACAATCTCTGGACAGGATGCCACCACGTCCACAACGTGAGCAGAAAATTCTGGATGCATTCCTGCAATCACTCCTTCGGTGTCCAGGTTGTCCACATTTCCAGCAGTTGTCGGTCCGGTTATATGCCCTTTGTGGCGGGGATGCAGGCGTTCGGGGTGTCTGCTGTTCCACAGGGCTCATGTGTCTCACAGGTAAGGGGCTGTCGGCTGGCGGAGTAATTTTATTCCGGTTACTCTGAACCAGAGGAGTCTGATGGGAATTGTCATTCTGGGCTGGTTCTGGTGATGAATTCCTGGGCACGGTTGGTGGAATCATCCTCGGGGCAGTGTCAATCCTAGCTGCTGGGTGACGGTAGTAGTCAGGTAGCAAGTTCTGGTACAGCCAACCTAACTCCTGTTCAGGTCTGAGGCTTCCATGCCTTCGGATGAGTGTCTGGAGATCGACTATAAAGTCCATGGCTGGCTCATTTTCCCGTTGCAGGAGTCGACTTATGGCCATCTCCATGTCTTCCTGGAACCTCAGTGGGAAATAGGATCTCTTGAAAACATCCTTGAAAGATGCTCATGAGTGCCAGAAGCGTGCATTGCAACGGTACCACAACAGTACTCGACCTTGCAAAAGTTCGGGTAGAGCATCCAGGAGTTGTTCGGGGTGGGCCTTTTCTGCCCTGCCAATTTCTTCCAGGCGTTCCATGAACGCCACTGGATCGGTGCTGCCATCAAAATGCAAATTCCAGTGGTACGGTTTCAGGGGCGGTCGATATGCTGGAACATATTCTGGAACATATGAGTTATTCACGGGGTCTGGAAACGGCATATTTCCCTGCAGCAGGGGTGAATATGTTGCGGGTTGACCTGCTGGCGTAACAGGTGCGGCTGGAGTGTCCACAGGACATTCCAGGAATGGTTGTACAGGGGGTACAACATGTCCCGTCGCTGGGTGTCGAGTTCCCATTAGCTTGGGCAGTTCTTCCCTCAAGAACCACACAAGACGACGGCGTAGTTCCATCACTGTACCATCAGCATTCAGTCCATATCGCTTCAACTCCTCCGTCAGGTCTGGTTTCTTCAAACGGTATATCAATCCAACTCTCGGATCCAAGTTGGCCAGATAATCATCTCCAAATTCTTCCCTTTCTGGATCAGGAGAATTTGTTCGGCTAGTCCTGGTAATTTCAGGGGGAGCGAGCTGAAGCTCACTGGATTTTCTGGTTGTCTGCGTTTCAGTCATTTTCCTAATGTGAACTGGATTGTCTACCAAACAAAGATTAACAAACAAACAGTGTATTGTTCGCAGGATGAACAAGAATAGATTCCAGGAGGAAAAGAAGTATGCAAAAGCAAAACTCACCGGATTGATTAACCTAGAAATCATCAAATTAGGTATCAAAAAGAATCAGATCATTCAACAGAAAATTGTGTGTATGCAACAAACGGGACTGCAATTATATTCACTCAGGGGAAATAGAGAAAAATCAAACCAACAAAGAAAATAAAATATCACATCAACAGTATAAAATCCAGATGTAGAAATCGGGTGGAAAATCAAGTAAAAGCAGGGTAGTGTAGATAAATATGTATGTCACCCTCTGAACAGGAACAGAATTAGGGTTCAAAGAAAATAAAAACAGTGAGATAAAATTGCCTGGAATGTAAATAGATATCCACCAGGGTTTGAAACGGAATACCCCTCGTAACACACAAACGATATCTAAAAATCACAATTTTACGGGCTTCAGCAATAGCTGGAAAACAATAACGATTTCTGGTGAAATAACAAACCAAACTATTGATACAATTAACCCAAGAAATACCTGGGAACTATCCACCACTGCAAAGTTCAAACTTGTCGGGAAAACACAAGTTCTGATTTTCTGTATACCTTCAGGACTTTCTCTGGATTTCTTCAAAACGGTCCCTGCTCGGGCGCCACTTGTAACGTCTCCCCCTTCTAGGGGGGGTGTTACTAGGGTGGTGCTCAACGAGGTATGTCTATATCTAGGATAGACCGGGGTTGCCTCGAGCGCCAGTTGGATTATAGTGGTGAACTCCACTTTCTCCCAACCAGGATTTGTTGGGAGGCCTAGGTAGCAACACAGTCGAAGCGACGGTATGCCAGGGGTCGAAGGCCTTCTGGACTATGAAAAGATCACAAGGGGGTGAGGGCTTTAAGTTCACCCACTTGGTTTCACCCTGGTATACGGGTTGCTGCGGGTGTTCGGTATATCACTCAGAACAAATAATCATACCGAAAATTCACACTTAAACAGGTTTATTCACTGGAAACAATAAACAGATCGAATTTATCTCTCACAATGATTATTATCATAACCAAGAAAATACGACCACGAGGAAATTCGGATGACAGAATATGTCAACAGGTGTCAGTCACAAGATAGCAAAAATCCTCAGATCAAATAATCTCAGGGTAGATTATCCTAACCACATATATCTACGGGTGCAGTTCCCTATTAACTGGCCACTGTCAAACGTCACGACAAATGTCACAACAACTGGATTTATACTGGAAAACTATTTGATCTATGAAGTTAAGCTGCAATTTGATAGAACTATGAGAAAATGCAGTGCAATCAAAGTGCAGTTAACTCACACTTGACTGGTTATATACTTCACGAGTGAATCGTCGGCAGAAAAAGCTCTGGCTCACTTTTTCAACTTTGTGTAACACAAAAACGGGATGTAAATACAGGAAAAACTTCGAGCACCTTGATCACTTTTTATAACGGTTATACGAACTGAATCAAACGGTAAGAATCGGACTGAATCAGAATAATCACTGCCAAAAGTCTATCTCTAACTTTCTATCTGTCTATCTATCTCTCTAACTATCTGTATCGGTCTAGCTTACTATCTGTCGATCCTCGGGCCTCTGGATTTTGCTACTTATACTCTTTTCAGGTTTGGCAAAAAACAGAGCGAGGTCGGGATTCTGATTGGTCGGGCTGGTCTGGCCTTTAGCTGACCATGATTTGTTTTCTCAAGGAAAAAGTGAACACTACTTGACCTTGGGTCTGGAAACTTGCGGTGGAAATCATTTTTCCTCAAAACCGGTAGTAGAAAAGTGCTTGGCATTCCATGTTTGTGCTACTGAGCGAATTTGATTGCAAAATTACGAAGGATAACAAAGTTATGACCTAAACAATATCACATGACCCTGAAATGTCTTTCCAGGTATGAAAAACCATTCTAACTCTTTCCAAAATCATAAATACACTCTCCCTAGGCAATGAGAAGTCTTAGTTTCTGGGTTGATCAGGGTTTCCGGATGCAAAAATCATTGCAAGATTAATGAAGCAAGTAAACGGATAGCATACTGAACTTCTTATTTCCCAGGGCTCTGGACGGTCATTATGCAATCAAATCCTACCAATACTAATATCAAGAGTCTGAACATGATATGTACGAAATCATTAGCCTGGTAGTGTTTTCAAAACGTAGGCAGGGGTGTCATGAAGTTGATTACCCTCAGCAGGGTGCAACGGGGCTAAACAAGGTTAGTCTGGGGTAGGGCTCTCTGGGTGGCTCAAAATACTAGCCAAAGGAGCTCCTTGATTCATGAATTTGTCAATCAGGTATACAGGGTGACTCTAAAATGGCCTTAACCTCATTTCTCATATGAGACTCGTACACCGAAGCCTAGTAATGAAGCTGGTGAGAAAACACTTCATTACACTATAACTGTGATGATCATGATGCAAGCAGCTAGGCTTCATATACTGGGTGCTCGAATTATTCTGCCCGCAGAGAAGGATATTTCAGGAGTGTTCTGAATAAGCTGGGTTTTCAAGTCGTGGAGGTCGTCGAGGTTAATATCGTCTATTTGGAAGTCCAAATTCGGTTGGGATGTTGAAACTGATCCTTCATCTAGTTCGGGAAAAACAATGGATTGATTTGCATTGGTCACATGATGTTCGCTGTACACTTTGAATTGGCTGGTGGTAATGTGATATCCGGCCGGAATTTCGATTAAATAGGTTCCTATAATTTTGGGAATATCTTCTTGATCCTGGCATTTGAGATCTATTGCTGTTTTGTTCGGAAATATCGCAATCCATCGAGTAGATTCCTCTAATTGATCAATTTTGAGCTTGGTAATTTGGACATTGATTGACTGCCATGTGGATGCGGAGTTCATGTCCATCAGCTGGACTTCACAAGGACTGGTTTCGGAGAATAAACGCTTTCTCACAGACATAAAATCGTGGTGTAGCTTTGGCACAACGATCGCCTTCGGATGCGAAGTGTGTACCATTTTCCGATAAATATTCAGATCTAGAAATAACTGTCTTGAACTGACCTCTACTGTATACAGGAACAGAGTAGAGGTGGAAATAGTCGAAAATAGAAGGATTTGTGATAGGAATTCGAAGTAAATAGGTAATCCTATTTTTTAAAATGAAACATTCACTGTTTATCAATTTCTCGAAATCGGGCATATTCTCTAAAGTGATTTTGAATGGTAATTGATTGGAATGATAGATATTTTGTAATTTTGATAGTTCAATAGACAGTTCAGAAGTTTTAATGATACTAGGATGCATGACGTTCAATTTGGAGAATGATAATGAATTTTTTATGTCTTGGAAAACAGATGTGATAATTTCGTACATATTTATCAATTGATTGAAAATATCTTTGATGAACTGAGAATTTTCTCTGTAGGGTGCCTTCTCGACAATTGAAGCGACCTGCAGAATTTTTTCTTGATTGAATTTATTGATCATATCGATTGATATAGAATATTGCTTCCCAACATTTGATGTTAATTTGACTTGATTGTTTTGGAGTTCCTTCATCAATTTCTCATATCTTTCACCATCATTAGCGTCCAAATTTTCAGTTACTGATTTAAAAATGGATCCGATAACATTTAAAAATCCTCGTTTCATCCTTTGAAAATGTGGAATGATTTCCTTAAGTTTAGTTTCAGTCTTTTCTTTCGTTAGTTGTAAGATTTTTACATAATTTGAAATATCAACGGAATATGCTTCACTGCTTTCTAGTGACTGCATGAGATTTGTTGTTTGGAAGTGCAATTTATTGATTTCCATGATGAATGGGTTCGAATCGAAGTAATGAATCAGAGTGTGACCAAAATCTTCAATTTTGGAAGTTCCTAATTTGAGGGGCACTATTCCTGGGTTATTTTCTAAGTTTTGCAAATTTATTGTATCTTGAAGTCCGAAGACGAGAGGTAATCTGAAATAAAATGAATTCACTTATTAATCGAAATCATATGTTTTCTTCAGGGGTCTTTCCAGATTGTCCATATGGACTTTTTCTTGAAGTGGCGTTGAAACTGTTTTTCCAGGAATACTTACATTAGTGGGATTATTGAATTTATTTGAGGTTTTCTCTCTGATATGTTTCTTTATGTAAGCTTTTGAACCGGGTTGGAATAGGTCAGAATTATCACGATTTGTGTTCAATTTTGAAATGAGTTTTTCTTCATTTTCGGCAAGTTTCTCGTTTATATGCGAGTTTAAAAGTTTGGTTCCATCCCTATGTTCGTTAACGTAATCATTGAATAGAATTTGTTCTATATCGATATCAAAAGGATTATCGATTTTCAGGTGTCCGTTTATTACATCGATTGGTTTCAATTTGGTGACAGAATGAATCGAATGGTTGTAAGCTAGTAAAGCGTATGTTATTTTCATTTGTATCGGTGATTTTAAGAATCCACGGGTATTCAGAAGTCTGATGTACTCAATCACGGTGGAATGATGATTGGGCGAACAAAATGTACTTTCATCTTGTGAAGAGCTGATAGTTCAGTGATTACGGTATTTTTGAACTCGGTTCCATTGTCAACAACAATTTGTTTCGATACTCCATGATGTGAGAAAAATTAAATTAGGCGATTTACAATTTGTGTAGAGTCCAGAGAATTAAGGTGGTACGCCTGGGTGTATTTGGAGAAACTATCAATTATTGTCAAGAATTCATTTTGTTCCAATGTAAAAGTGTCCATATGTAGTATTTCGAAAGGTTTCGTTGCTGTCGGCGTGATATTCATTTGAGTCTTGATGGGGCGTCTTTCGTACTTACTCTGTTGACATATTTCACAATCGTTTATATATGTCCGCACAGAGTTCTTCAAATTTGGCCAATAATACTTTTGCCTCAACCGGTTTTCTGTTTCTTCAATACCACGATGATTTGATTTACCTTCGTGATATGCTTGAATTAGTTCCGAAATTTGATTTTTGTCTGTAATGTCAATCAATTTAATCATACACCTTTTGAATTTCAGAGAGGGCCATTTGAATTTTTTTCGTACTACTTCGCAGAAGGGTTCGTATATTGCGGGACTTTCAAAGTAAACATGATACTGAACGTTTGGGGCAATGTAATCTCTGATAACGTCAATAATGTCCTGGTCGAAATTATTTTCAGAAATCTGTATACTAATTCGTTGCTTCTTTTCGAAAAGTATGGTTATTTTCGGTCTTGCCGGTGAATGTAAAACTGAACGAATGATCATCTGATTTTGACCAAAGTCAACAGGTTGTTCCGAAATGGGAATTTCTACTATGGGATTTTCTTCGGCGTTTGTATGAACAGTAACGTCATCGTTGTCATGTTGGAGGTCATTGTCTTTATCATCAATTGTCATTATTATCAATTTTGTTTATCGAATCATTGTCGGTTTGTACTTGAGTGGAAATGTTGTCTTCTTGTTGAGTTTTTGCTAATTTTTCATTGAATTCTTCTATGAATGAGAAAATGTTATCAGTTTCTTTGGTATGCAACTCTATACGTAATAAAGAATCGGCATTCGTATTTGCTCTCCCTTTTTTATATGTAATTGAATAATTATTGAATTCGTACTCTTCGAGTTTCATTTCCCACCGTGATAATTTAGAACTTGGGTCTTTGAGAGAAAAAACCCATTGAAGGGGTTTATGATCTGTTGATATATTAAATTTCCTACCAAACAGGTAAGGCCTGAAATATTTGGTAGCCCAAACAATCGCCAATAACTCCTTTTCAATGGTGGAGTAGTTTCTCTCGGAATCATTGAGGGTACGTGAGGCGTACGCCACTGGAAGATCTTTTCCTACGGGTCCTTGACTCAAGAGAGCACCGAGAGCAACATTACTCACGTCTGTAGTGATATTGAAAGGTTTGGAAAAATAGGGTCATTGATTAGAAGATTTTTACAATCTTCGAAACAGGATTTGAATTCTTCGTCATGAATAATTTTTGCGCCTTCATAACGTTGTTAATTACCTTGAAATCAAACCTAGTGAGATACTATCAATAACATCAGAATAAAGTGAAACTCAGGTGGTGAAAAGACAATTTCTTTATTGTACAGTGAGGGGTAGTTTCACTTCAGGTGGATGCTTGAAGAGAGCGTGGTTATCCAGTAGGTTATGCCATAGACAGAATGGTAAGCAGCAAATCGATAATACCTGTGTCACCTTACCTTCCACAAGTTATTGAATCTCCCCAGGATCCCTTAGGATATCGATACCAAAAGTTCACAGGTGTGCAAATTAATCAAACTATAAACAACTTGGTCAATGAGGGATCGATAAGGTGCTAAAGTTCAGGCCATGGTTAACTCTCATACAGAAAATAAATAGACTAAGGTGCAGAAGCTCAGGATATGGCCACTAGCATACAGAAAATCTATCCACCAACATGCAGCAGCTCAGGCTATGAATACTAGCGCTTTTAGCAATGGATAAGATACGCAGAAATACATCCAGCCATCCAGGTAGGTGCTATACGGGCTGGACCAGGCAGGAACCCCTTCTCATAATAGGCTCTCTAGTTCCTAGATCTACGCGTTTCATGCAGTTGGACAGGAAAGCAAAGCAGTGAGTAGCAAAGTAGCATAAGCGAAGCGAAGCAGGTTAAACAGGCTTTATGAACAGGATGAGTCCAAGTAAGCTCGAAATCTAGGTACCCTACAAATCACAATACCCTCAGGTAGAATATTGCTGAATATTAGTGATTTTTGCAAAATTGTTTATGGAACGTCGATAATAGCCTAATAACCCTAAAAAGCCTTTGATTTGTTTGGGTGTACTAGGAATTGTAAAATTTTTGATAGCATGTATTTTATCCGGGTTTGGTTTTACGCCGTCAGGAGTGACAATATGACCTAGATAGGCCACTTCCTTGCGTGAGAATTCGGACTTGTCCATTTGAATCTCGGAATTCGATTCTCGCAAACGTTGGAATACGACTCTGAGACGTTCTAAATGTTCCTGATGGGAAGTGGAGTAAATAATAATGTCATCAAGGTGAACCAGACATTTTTCGTTCTGTATACCACGAAGGATATTATCGATAATTCTTTGGAACGTTGCGGGGGCGTTCTTCAAGCCGAATGGCATCCTGAGATATTCATAGTTCCCGTTCTCCGTATTGAAAGCGGTCTCCTGAATATCCTCCTCATTCATTTCTAATTGGTGAAAGCCACTAGCGAGGTCTAAAGTTGAAGAATATTGACATCTGCCCAGTTTATCCAATAGATCCGTAATGTTGGGTAGCGGGTATTTATCGTCGATTGTTTTCTCGTTCAATTTCCGATAATCAACCACTACTCGCCATTTTTGCTGACCTGAAGCATCTGCCTTTTTGGGCACTACCCAAATAGGGGACGACCATGGTGAACAACTGGGACGGATGATTTTTTGGTCCAGCATGCCGTTTATTTGTTTTTCGACCTCTCGCTTATGGATGAAGGGTTATCTGTATGTCTTTGTGTAGACTGGGACTTCGTCAGTTGTTTTTATATAATGTTTAATTTCATAAGTGAATGTTAACGAAGTGTTTTCTCGATAGAAAATATCTGAATACTCCTTACATAAAGTTTCGATCATGCATTTTTCTTCGATATTTAAATGATTGGTTCTAATTCTAGATAAGTCAATTTTCGGTTTCTCCGTTCCGTTAAGATTATTGAAATCGAATTCTTCCATCTTAACTCTATGAAATTGCTCGACAACAATAGGTTCCAGAAAATCCAATGTAATATTACGTGTAGTGTTATTTAAGAGCGGGGATTCACTGCCTACTTCTGAAACTCTGTCTAGATGGCGATGCGATGCCCGATCGTAATAAAATATGATTATTTTCCTAAGGCTGGTGCCTTATTGTAGTTTCCTCCTTTTTGGTCAGTTCTGGCATGTTCTCAATAGGTGTCGGTATACTAGCGTCGCATCGAAGTAGAAGTTTTATATTATTTGGTTGCTGTTACTGTCCGCGCAAGATAATTATATGTATGTTGTTTTTATAGGTCTGGAGTCTCGATCCAGACAATGTGAGTATTTATTTAGGTCGCGGGTCGCGCAGCGTGGTAGAACCGAGCCGACTACTTTGACGATATTTATCTTTCTCAGAGATAAATCTTGATGGCTTTGGCAGAACGCGGGTATTTCGCACTGAATTTTCATCTATAAGAATATGAGGGGTATTCCCGATCTCTCGTATTCCACCTCGTATGTACGAATTTGACGTTTCGTTTACAATCCAGACAGGTGATTGGTTGACATACTTACGAAACGTCAATTTCGTAAGTATAAGAAGAAAAATACGAAGATCAGGAATCCCTAATATCGAAATAAAAATACAAGCTCTCATTAAGTTTCATCAAATCTTGCAAGTTGAATTTGACCCACTTCTAATCGTCCGAATGATTAGGAATTTGGCAGGTGGACATAATTTTTACAACAAGGCATTATGAAATGAAAAAAATTGCGGACGAGTTTTGTGGTTATCGTCAGATTTTACTCAAAATCGATGTCTGGTGGTCTTTGGAGTCGGAAATTAGAAGTTTTTGTCAAAAATAGAAAATTCAACATGGCGGCTCCAAAATGGCGAAACACTTATTTTGGTCTGATTCTATTAAAGATTTGTATTTTGAGATCTTCGGGGTCATATCGATATTATGATTATTTGTCAAAATCCCGAAATTCAACATGGCGGCCCCGAAATGACCATTTTTTTTTATAATGATCCCAGTCTATTCGGTATTTGGGGTATTCGGAGGAGATTATAATTTTTTGTCGAAATTAAGAATTCAAAATGACTGCTCCAAAATATCGGAACAGTTTTGTGATTATATCGTAAGATTCTTTTCTAAATTTTCATTTGGGGGTTTTTAGGGTCGGACATTATGATTATTTGTCAAAAATCAACAATTCAACATGACTTCAAAATGGCGGAACCGAGGGCGAAACAGTTTTGTGATTTTGGTCAGATTAGATTAGGAATTTTCGTTGTGGGGTTTTCGAGGTCGGAGATTGTGATTTTATGTCAAAATTCAAAACTTCAACATGGCGGCTCCAAAATGGCAGATATTTTTTTGATTTTGGTCTAATTCTAAACTAAATTGCTTAGTATGGAGGTTTTTGGGGCCGGAGATTTTTTTTTGTTCCACCTGTTCCAGTGTCTGTCTGTCTGTAATCATATCATGCAAGTTGAATGAATGAACAAAATAACAAAAATTAAACAAGCTTTCATTTGTTGTAACAAGATGAAGAACTGGAAACTGGCACCCCGACCGGCCGCTGTTTATACATGGTGTTTTATTATTGTTGCACGAAACTTCGAGGTCAGATCTGTTGGGTCAAAATATGAGAAAAGTCAGAATGAAAACCAAACTTATGCATAGCTGTTGGAAGAAAATCTGTGATACTCGAGGAAGCTATTTAGCTACAGCCGATCGATCAGCAAACTAATCGGATAACTAGGTATACTTACAAAAATCGGATAACTTATCGGATAACTAGGTATACCTAACAAAAATCCACTTGAAACATTTCTGAAACGAATCGATCTTGCGATCGTGCAGCATTGATGACACACCCTGTATAGGCATTGCAGAACCGAACAGATTGAAGTGTAGGTATGTTTTTCAATCGTTTCTACTGGCCTGTCGAACTATATGTATATAATATATCGCGACGGCTCTGATCGAATTCGACGGAACAAAAGAATTGAATATCTTTATTTGCATATTTATTTTGTATTGGCTCTAAACCCATTCTGAATTACTTCATCGATATCGATATCAGCTTCCAGGATGATAGTATATAAACATACACCTTTGTTTACCTACCACAGTAAACACCAAATTTGTGTCAGGCATTTGAAGAGTTTGAAATATAGTATTTTTGAATAGTACAATATTATAACAGGTATTTGATATCGAACACGTGTTCTTGTGACAAAGTCGCTGTAGGTAGGGAGGTGATAATAATAATGATAATGATATTATTGATAATTTATTCACCTAAATGAGAAAAAACACAATGGGTAACTAACAAGTAATAAATAACAAATGTAACTAACAAATAAATAACAAGCGAATAAAAAATAATATAAAATAATATGCGCGGTAAGCAAAATGAACATTCTATCGATAAACAAAAAAAGTAATGTTTTTGTTATGTCATTTCGAACTATGGCAACAAGAAAATGTAAAGTAAAACGCACTAGTATGAAAATTTTTCACAAACGCACATTCGCATCAATGATCGATGCGATGATGAATGTACTGATATTTCAATTGAGAATTTAACTGATGATATGATCACATATACATGGTGCCTATGCCCGCATTTATCATATATCTAGGTTCATTCCGCATCCCGATCTCTCAAAATATGAATCCACTACAATTCATGAAGATCAAGTTTATCGACTTTATCGTTTCATATCGATGATACCAATAATATCGATAACAACGACATCATCGAGAATTATCGATGAATTTGACAATCCCTAGACATAACACAGTTGAGTCATTTCGATACGATGAACTTGAAATAATTTTTCTGCGCACAGATTCATTATCATGAAATTGACATAGGTATTTTCATCAGATCGGTCACTGTAACGGGTCACCGCTTGGGTATTCTCGTTCCAGACTGCTATATTTTGGATAGCCGTCGACAATGAGCGAAACTGACTAGAAACATAAACACTCATAATGCTCATAATTGAAATATTCTTGGTCGTTGGAACTCGTTGGAAAGTGTATTTCAAGCACTCGTTACATTTCCGCACTTGTCGCTACACGGCTCGTACTGAATATCTTCTCGATGGCGTATTAGAAGTATCTAGAGAACGGAGCAGAATATATTTTTGAAATTTTGGGTACGGAAATGGGATGTCAAAATCTAGCTCTTGAAAATATTTTCACATGTGCAATGTTGCCAGATCTAGTGTTACTAAGAGCAACTTTTGAATTTCAAATGGAACACCCTATATATCATTAGATTCTCGAATTCTGAGACATTTGAATTGATTTTTGATTTTCCACGGCGAAAACTGCGACATTTTTCTTGCCAGTTACGACAGAAAGCTGAAATTTCCACATCGGCTTCCCAACACACAGGTATCTGAGCAGGTATCTTATGAATTCTCGTGCATATTGAATCAATATTATACAGGGTGTGAAAAAAGGTGCGTCAAACTCGGGTACAAATAAACTCCAAAAATTCGATTTTTTCAATAATTTCTATCATCCATTACCTTCCGAATGATATAATATGTCCCTTCGCCTATCTTCAACAGTTTTTGAATTATAGGATTGAAATGGTAAAGTTCAAGTAATGGGAATGGCATATTTATATACGAGAGGAAAGATTTAGAAACCATTCTCCATTCATGGTCAGTTTAACATGATAATACCAAGGGCATGCGGAAAATTGATGGATATTTCATGAGATATTTCGGAAGAAAAATGAAATTTGTTCAAATTTGATTGTAGTGGGCCACATAACTCAAATTTATCGAACACAAATGATGATTAACCTAACAATGACAATTTTATCCTGGTTTATATCGATATAACATTTGAAAAGAATCGACATTTTCGATCTTATTCGTGCCCGAGTTTGACGCACCTTTTTTCATACCCCGTATAATAATAATTCAATATGCGCCAAACCTAATAAGATGACTATGTTTCAAGAAGCACTCGAGGAAGCAGCTGTGAAAATTGCAACATTCTGACAGTATTGATTCTTAGGTCAAAAACAGTGAAAGATAGCTATAGGACATCCTACAGCAAATATGCTCAGAATCTTTTCCAGAATCCGAAAATCTAATAATATATAGGGTGTTCCATTCGAAATATCAAGGCTCCCATTTGCGTAGCCAAAATTTTAAAAATATATATCTCATATATTTTTTTGATCTGATTATAAGTCTCGCCTTCCCCAATGCTAATGCTAGACCTTGTTTATACTGCTATGCCACGACCATGCTAATTGTGAAGGCAAAAGGCAAAGCAGTTCGTACGATGACTGAGTCATTTACCTACGGCAAAAAATACGCCACTTGAGCGTTGACTCTGGGCACCGACCTGTACCCGAATTCACCCGAGAGGTATGAGAGGAGCGGGGTAGGTAACGACTCAAGTGAGCCAGAGACCAGCAAAAACGATCTGCAAACTCTGTACCAACCAGTGTTGCCAAAGGTATAAAATAATTCACAGCAAAACAGTAGTTGTAAATAATTATTGACTTCCATCTTATTGACAATTGTTGCTCTATTGCTGAACCCCAGCATCAAATATTTTACCCCGATAGTATGTACAAGGATCATCACTATATTCTGACTCATAGTTACCACGCACGTGGGCGTGGCTAGTGTGACGTCAGCTTGTGAGAAATTTCACCATATTAGTGTTATTGGGCTATATTTTGCGTGTGTTCACTGTTGCAAATCAAGAAAATATCTCTTCGAAATAATCAACTTTGAAGTTTAAATTTGATTGAAGATGAGCTGCCCAGTATATGGTTGTAATGTTGACAATAAGTGCAAGGGCTTTGTGTCTGGTACAAAGTTTTATAGCTTTCCTAAAGACAAGGAAATGCAAAGTGATAGGAAAGAACTGTGTGGACGACTGGACAGACAGAAATTGTCGAAGTCCAGTAGAAGTGAAAAAATTGATATAGCAATTTTTTTTGACGCAAATATTTAATTTTCAATGGATATCCTCGAACTTGCGAAAATTCCGAGTATTTGGCAACACGGCATCAATATTTCTACTTCCACGAGGAGTTTCATAGAGGTGATGAAACTTACGATATTTTATACCAATTCTTGCTCCATAACAAATTAGAAAAGAATTATACATAATGAGTGATATATAAATATGATTCAAGAATCGAACACATTCGTGTAACTTGTAACCTTTCGTATCATTGAAAACGCGGGTCGACGTGAATGCCATCTGCTGGTTGTTTACGTGTGTACGTGTGTACCGCCGTCCATTAGGTAGGATACGAACCAGTACGAACCGGTCCGAACTCGCAAATTAATGTTTTCTACTTCATCTTTGAACGAAATTCCTTCAGAATCTAACATAATAAACCATAAATAGCGTCCTTGTGTCAAATTTCAGATTCAAACATGCTTCTAGTTCGAAGGAAGGCATTTCAGATGCTGATATTATGGCGAAGCATTCCTCAATTTTGGTTCCATAGAATGAGGTAATTTCATTTGATTCTGAGACACAAATTTTACAATGTTTACATTTTTCAATGACCCATAACTTTTTTTAATGGAAGAGTTTTGACTCCAAAAATTCTCATTCCCTAATTTGAACCTTCCTCTTTACACTAATCCAATTACTTTTGGGTTTGAATCCATGACAAGGCCGGAAAGCATGCTGAAATAAGGGTCTGCCAAACCATTTTGGTGAAACGGCCGTCTTAATATAGTTGTCAGCGCTTCTCCGTCTTTCGCGACGCTGAGGCACTGGGAATCTCCCAGTTATGTATTTTATGATGAGGAATGATAATTTCGTCATTTTTTATGCGTGTTCTTATTTTTATCACTTGTTCTGAACGTGGTGAAACTGATGTTAGATTAAGCTGGTTTTGAATTTTATGAAACTGTAACTTGATCCTTGTGTGAGGTGTAATCGAGTAACCTTTATCAAAATCTAATCCGGCATGCAACAGTTTGAGATTATCGAGACCGATTAGGCCATCGAGAACATTATGAAATTTAAACAAGTAGAATTTTAGATTTCCGGTGATTTTGAATATATTTGAGATCGGAATCGATGCGCTAAATTTATGAGCTGATTTCTGAAATACTGTTGAAACTATGAACGGATCATTTTGAATGGTATTTGGATAGATTTTAAATGCTGAATTTGGGTCGATAAACGATTTTGTTGAACCTGAGTCTATCAGAAACTTTAGGTTATGTTCTGGCAAAGTGATATATGGCAATTCGCTAGTATTTGAATTATTTATTGATATAACTGGAGCCACTATGTTTGATTTGAGATTTGAGGCTGTTCTTGAAAATTCGCTCCATCGTCATCATACATATCGCGAGTGATGTTTTTAAATATCTGAGAATTCTGAGAATTTGCTGAGTACTTACTGAAGTGCATCGATTGTAAATTCAAAAGTTGTAAGCAACTATCAAAGAATTGTTGCGGTTTTTCGACTGGTGACTGTCTGAGCATTACGAGATCTCTGTTTAAACAAGCCTCGTCACGTTGGTCCGCAAAATTCGTGTCAAAATGAGTGTCTCTCAAGTCGTTCCATGTTGTTGCGCTCTGTATATTGGTGACGAGCTTGGCATTGCCACTTAACTTTCCTATTAGTGAGTTCAATAAAAATGAATTTTGGAAATTATTTGGATTGGTTGCGTCATAGTATGCATTGATTAGAGACTCGCCAGTACTTAAGAATCTATTCAGTTCATTTGGATTACCATCAAAGTTAGAGACGCAACTGAGATATTCTGGTTTGAAACGTGCTGTCTCAGCTGGGTTAGCCATATCATTAGTATCGGTTGAAGTGACATAAAAATGGTACACACTTACATAAAAAGCAAGCCTTTGGTCATCGCCTCTACCACTATAGGAATTCTGTGCTAGAAAAGCGATTTCTGTCTTCTCCAACTACTTCTTTCCTGCAGAAGAGAACAATGTGGTTCCTCTTCTCGAAAACAGGGCTGGAATGATCTTTGGCAGGTCAACGATCGACAGGGTGTCCTGAGGTCCAAGCAGCACGTTTTATTGGTATATAAAACTGATAAGGTAACATGCAGCAACTGAAATTCTTATTCTAAACAAATAGTCCTCAACAAACATTTGCCAAATGACTAATAACAGTAAGTTGAAACTTTACTGTAGACTGAGAATAGTCTTTGCAAATTTAGACTTGTCAAGTACAGGGCGATTGTAAAACTTAGCAAAAGTCATTGAATTAGAGGACCACTCAGCTGTGGATTTGATCATGTCTAGGCTTATACCACTTTCCTTTGCAGCCGAAGTGGATGCGTGGCGGGTGCTGTGAGCACTAAAAACATTAGTATCGATTCCACTATTCCGTAGTGTTCCTTTAATCCAGCGACTGATTGTCTGTGTTCCCACCCTATGGTAGGGTTTCTTGAATGTTATTAGGAGATTATCACTCTCTTTCCCACGAAAATCATTTGTTCTTACCAGATAAGCATCGAGAGTCTCCCCTACACATACCTCTCTCCTATCTGGGAAGAACGGGACTCTCAAACAGGCTGAATCCTATTTTTCCCATAGGTCTTTATTCTATCTGGAATTCTTATCTCGAAACCTTCTTTACTTCTTGTAATGTTTGGAACCTATATTAGTGACAGACTTTGAACTCTATTAGCCGTTATCAATGCTAAGAGAGTTACCAGTTTCATGGTTAAAGTTCTCAGATCAATTTTTGTATTGGGATAAAACTGGCCTGAATATGTCGAAACTTTACTTGGGTCCCATGTTATATCATACTTTGGCATTTGTGGCCTCAAATGTTGAACACCTTTGAAAAAACGTTTCATTCGATTATCACTTCCTATGTCAGGAGATAGAATGAGAGATAAAGCAGACCTATGACAATTCAGGGTTGCATAAGATGCTCCCTTTTGGAACTGCTCATCCAAAAACTGTAATACTCTTTAAGCCTTTTGTCATGACAAAATGACCACCATGCTTTCAAGCCACTATTGTACTGCTTTATTGTGGCTGGAGATAGTGATGCTAACCTAATGTTTATGGTTGAATCTGGTAACGTTCTTGATTTGAACGCCTGGCTGATAAGACTCCTGCTGCCAGGGTAGTCTTGTTCCATAACGGATGAGGCAACCTATTGAAAGATAACAATTTTTTAGAGGGTGAGAAATAAATTATGTCTGATACCAATAGTTTCTGATATAATGGGAACCATGGTTGGTTAGGCCACCATGGTACCACCACAATTCCTTCAGCTTTATCACTAATAATTTCTTGAAGTACTGACAAAACCAGAGAAAATGGTGGGAAAGCATAGAAAAAATAATCAGACCATACAATGGTAAACGCATCAACAGCAAGTGCATCAGGATCCCTGTGCCATGATACAAAATTATGACATTTTGCATTCAAACGGCTTGCGAACAAATCTACCTCTGGGGTAGATTCAGTGATTCTAATGAATGCCGCATTTGATAGTTCCCACTCAGTTTTCAGAGGCAATCTCCGGGATTCAAAATCGGCTTCAGTATTTTCCTCTGATCTGATATAGGAAGCAAATATATGAATACCCCTGAATTCACACTACTTCCATATATCTTTTGACAGGTTGCTCAATTTTCTATAACGGATACCGCCATATCTGTTGTTATAGGATATCGCTGTTGTGTTATCTATTCTTAGTAATAATTCACAATCTTTCAAATTTTTTGCGAAGCATTTCAAACCAAAAAAGGCTGACATTAGCTCTAGATAATTGATGTGGTGGGATTTTTCCTCCTTATTCCAATAGCTATTTTCTGTTTTACCATTACAAACTACTCCCCATCCTGACAAACTAGCATCAGAAAAAATCTCTAATTTGAACTTGTTTGTGGGAAAAGGATTCACACTAGACATAACATTGTGCTTCCACCACAATAGATCATTAAAAATGTATTTTGGAATAAACATCTTTGTGTCATAATTGCCCCCAGATTTCGCTAATGCCAGATATTCTGCCCTTTCGAAGCTTTTTGAATAAACCCAACCATATCGTATTGCTGGACAGATAGCCATACCAATTTACCAACAAAGTGAGCAAAATTTCTGATGGAACAACTCTGAATGTTGGACATTTTTTCAAGCAACTTCAAGATAAGAATACGCTTTTCTTCAGGAAGTTTCAAACACATGTTTTTGGCATCAAAAAAAAAACCTAAAAATTCACAGCAGTTGGAAGGTACCAATTGACTCTTATCAGTATTGATGATGAAACCAAGTTTTCTCAACAAAACACTTGTTTCAAGTACGTTTTTTGAACAATCATTAAAATTGTCACCAAACAGGAGAAAATCATCTAGATACAGTACAGATATGTACCCCTTTCTGCAAAGTGTTGAGATTACAGGTTTCATTATTTTTGTGAAAATCCAGGGAGCTGTGCATAAACCAAATGGCAAGCAGGAAAACTCATACAAAATCCCATCAAATTCAAAACGAAAATACTTTCTAGACCTTTCCTCAATGTTTATCAAAAAGTATGCTTCTTTCAAGTCAATTGAAGCTAGAAAGCAATTTTTCGACATAAGCTTGATTGCAGTCTCCTTATTTTCCATTTTGAAATGTTCAGAAGACATAAATTGGTTGAGATTTTTAAGGTTCAGTATCAATCGTTTTTTGCCGTTTGGTTTTGGAACCAGAAATATACTAGAAATAAACTGATCTTTACATGGTTCGCACACAGATACTGCCCCTATGTTCAGAAGATGAACAATCTCCTGATTAATTTCTTGTTCCTCAATGATAGACCATTGTTTCAATCTAGGTGGTTCACGCTGAATCAAGCATGATTCGAAGGATAAATTGTATCCCTTGATCCAAGATAAAATTGTGAGATCAGTTGTGATTTCTTTCCACTGCTGCAGGTATCTTTGTAAACTACCTGCATGAACACTAACCTCCCTCTCTGATGTCTCGGTTTCCTTCTCTCCTCCCTCACTTGAACTCTCTGACGATATGAGGGTGTTTGATACCTTTTGTGTTGACGATTGCCTTCCATTCGATTTGTGGCTTGACGAGGAGGATATTTCTGTCCACTCAGACAAACATTCTTTCTGAGTGGACCCCTGGAGTTTACCGAATTGGGTGTTCTGAACTTTTGTGGTTGTATTTTTTGTTTCAATTCCTGCCCTGAACGCTCTATAGCTTTGGCAGCCTTCACTCTCTCACTCAAATTGTCCCCAAACAACCAACCATCAACCACTGCACTGGACAAGGTTTCCTTCAAATCTTTATTCAGTGAAACACTAACCAGGCCCCTTCGGGACTCAGAATCTTCATAATGTAAATCTGCCAACAGCCTGGCAGCATCACTTAGGGTCTCAATCACAGGTAAGTTATCTCCCCCCTTCTTTTTCTTCTCTATTAAGTAGAGTAGTATGCTTTACCTATTGCACAAAGGCTTGCGCCTAATTGGGCCTGGAGAGCCTTTAAACGGTCATCCCGTTTCAATGCTGACTCATTAACAGCCGAGCTTACTTCTGGGTTTAGTTTTGGAGGAGAAATGAAGGGACAGTTCTTTACTGAAGGATATTTTTCCAGCAGGCTAATCTTTATTAACCCCTTTTTCAAAATATTTTCCCACCTGGACACCAAGTCCTCATGAATTATGATTCCTGGTATATTTTCAGAAGGACTGACTTCACCCAATACACATAAAACATTTTCATTGAGGGTTGGCACATCAACGAATTCGATTTTCAGAGGATCAACCTCATTATTTTCATTTATAGGATCTGCAACAAATATATTCCATAAGATGAGATTTCTGACAGACACAGACATGCTAATATTGCTCAAGTCTAATTTTGATAGCCTAACCAGAGATAAGTTACCATCTCTGGCCTAACGTTTGTTCAGTGGTGTACACACACCAAAACTCGGAACGAAAAAACTCCTAGGAGGCATTTCAACGTGAGAATCTAGTATGCACCGCCACTGGTGTGTGAGCGAGACAAAGGATATTTGACATACGTCTATTATCGGTGATTTGACATGACAATGGAACATATTTACATCATGCATGGAACGAATAATTTCTCTGACATGTCAGTCGGGCCTTTTCAAACAGTTCCATTCCATTATCGCCAAGGGGAGTCTGCTATAATGAATAATAATAATTTTTCGGGATTTATACAAATCCGATTTTTGGTTGTCTCCCTTGGATTCGGCTACCAAAACAATGTTATTCTCACTGCATCTATCAAACGAGACAGAACCTTACTCATACGAGATTTTACAGGTTTAACACCATGTACATGGTCTTCATTGAATTCGATACCGAAAACAATGGATCTTTCTCAAGGAAAGAAGTTTTGGTTGATTTTTAATGTCTTCTGTTCAGGAACTGAAACAGTTATTCATTAGTGAATCACAATACGTACCGTCATTCTCTTTCTCAGAGATGTCGTTAGATAAATCCAAAATGGTGGGCTCTAACGAGCTGTCTATCGAATACCGGCGTTTTTTATCTTTACGTTTCAACTTCTTTCTTAGTTTCCTGACTTCTCTTCGTGAATCACTGACTTCATCACTAGAGCTACTAGACGACGAATACGACCTTTTTCGTCTCTCCTTGCCCATATTTCCTAGTTTCTATAATTCCAATTTTATTAAATGAAATAGACGTGGTCACACCAACACGAAGTTGAAGAATGAGAAATGGCGCTGGCAGGCCGTGAGACGCGGTAGACTGGTGGGGGTGATAGGGAATTTATTTTGATTACTTTGAAATCGTGGTTATACTGGGGGAAGTGAGGGTACTACATTTTGAATCATTGAGGACAAGGCGTGATTATAATAAGTTTATTGATTACAAGCAAGTTACAAAAATCACCATAGGATTGTATGTATTCAAATTTCTCGTAACAATGTGAAGGAAGTATAAAGATGTTCATTTTCCCACCAAGTAATGCTAAAAAGTACCACTGAAATCGTTACGGATTTTCAATTTGGTTACATCATGAATTAATAATAAATTCGACCCCCTCTGACAACACGTCACTGTTGCTGGGAGAATCAGGTTCTGTTATCCTTGTTGTAGATAAAGATATTGCCAGGGGTGTGGATTACTTATCTAGTCTGTTCAATGATCGAAGGAATGAATACACTCCCAACTCGACGAACTGCGTAGAGGAACTGCATAGAAGTTCAGAACAATAACGCGGTGAATTCCAAAAACAATGTGCGATATTTTTTCCAGATGCAAATCAATCAACGGAACATTACTGGAACATTACAAATCACAACTTCACATTCATCTTTCCGGCTGTTGTTTTGACACTGAAGAGTGACAATTAGGCTGACAGAAATAATTTTGGGTACCTACCGGACGCATTGTGCACTTTATCATGGGAAACACTCGTTTCATCTTCACTTGACTGTTTGGGCACCCTTCATGGCCCAATTTAGAATTTGTTCGACAAAATTCTTCTTCTGGAGTAAGATCACGAATCATTTATGAAGGATTGCTACAATGATTGATTAGAAGATAGTTTTCATAAGATATTATCGAAACGGTGCATCCGGTGGTCATGAAATCAGATACAGATCGCGATAACATTGTTGGTGTATTTGGGGAAGAAGTGCTAGTCATGATGAATCGGGTGTTTAGATGATAGGATGGTGGTATTGAGAATTCGAATAAATAATCAGTCGAAGGAATATGAATTTGAAACAAATGACAAGTGAAGAGACCTCAGAGAGTTCGGTAGGAATTGAGTTTATATGGAAGTTCTCGAGAAGAACGATCATGACCATGCGATGAATATTGAAGTGCAATAAATCATCCACAATGCATATGAGACTCGATGACACGAAATACATGAAATACGAATTTTTTTCCATATAAAAAGAACACGAGGCGTATTTAGACTTCTGATGTTGATACGATTGAAAAAATACGTACACAGTCATGATTGATCATTTCTCGACCAATGAAAATACAATGAGAATGGAAGACAAAATTTCTGTGGAGCCATGGAAATATCTATGGAAGGGGAGATATGGCGCAGCCTTCTACGATGTTTTAGAGAGGACAATGAATTCGTGAGTGTAGTATCACCGACTAGGCGATTTCTTCTGCGTAGTAGGCGTATCAGGCGTATTCAGGCTCCTGATGTTGATACGTTTGAAAAAATACGTACACAGTCATGATGGATCATTTTTTGACCAATGAGAATATTTCGGAATATTTCCGATATCTTGTTTGTGTTGGCATGGAAGACAAAATTTCTGCAGAGCCATGGAAATATCTATGGAAGGGGAGATATGGCGCCGCCTTCTACGATGTTTTAGAGAGGATAATGAATTCGTGAGTGTGGTATCACCGACTAGGCGATTTCTTCTGCGTGTGTTTGTGAGCAGTCACTGTTATTTACTTGGTGGTGACACCCAGCATGGATATTGACGACCTCATAGTACCAGTGGTGAATACCTGGAATCATCATAGTGGAAATTGTGTGATCTTGCTTTCCTGGTGAAGATACTAGCTTGAGTTTTTGTTGCATTGAAATCTACTCTACGAGTCGACCTGTTTGGGCAGTTATTCAAGGTATCCCAAAGTTGAAAGTTTTCTTCGAATCCCAGAACTCTTTGATTTTTGTTTGATTAATGAAGAAGGTGAGTTCATGAATAATCTAAATCTGCAACCTTTTCCAGCATCGGGAATATGTGAAAACATTTGGAAATACTGATTCTACTATAACGTCCAGAGAGAAAAAATGTTTTGCAAAGTAGCTCCCATAGTCAGGTACGTATTTCGAACGATATATTTCATATTCGCAAGGAATTCATACTTACGGAACATGGGAGTCTATACATCTATACCTTTCGAATGAAAAGAACTATATTCTTGAAATTTTCCAGCTTTTCGTGGGATTTCCTCTCCTCGTTTCTAAAAAATAGAGTAGAAGTTATTGAGAATAATTCCAGAGAATTCCACGAAAAGCTGGAAAATGAATGTACTACCTCCTCGGAACTTACAGACAGTATATATTCATGAAAATTTCCAGGTGAGGGCAAAGGAACGAAATGCATCTGATGTACATTTTTTTTGTTAATAATATACTTCCGGTTCAACTGGAAATGCTGTCATTTTCTCTAATTCGAAAAGGACACCCTGTATATCTCCTCAGATTCTGAAAGAACTTGTTATTTTGAATTCATTTTGAGTTGAGTTTGGAAAAATATGTGAAAACGAGGAATTAGCACTCCAATCAACCTCCTTTGAGTTTTTTGCATGAGAGGAAATTTGATCTAGGCGGTTTCAATGCACAACAAAAACTCAAAGCAACATGAACTGAATGAAGGGATATCAAATTTGAGTTTATTTTTCGGATACAGTGTTTTTATCTTGATTCCTAATCTGTTCATAGATGGAGACAGCGAAATATCAGGACACTTTTCAGTTCTTTTGAAGATGGATTCACTTGGATTCAGAGATTGTTCGTCTCTCATGGTGTAGAAGTGGTGCTCTTTCAAGAGAGCAGTCGATGTTTTTTTCTGACGTCTTGATAGTGGAGTGTTTTCCTCATCAAGATTCAATTGAACGTATATTTTCCCATTGCATTATCTCATTGCTATCAAATTCACTACATTCGGATCCCCCAGTCACCCTTCCTGGTCTTATCGAGTCGATCTGAAAATCCTTTTTGGAGAAATCTCTGGAGAATGTGTGTTCCAGGAAGTAACTCTCATATGGCGTTGGTTTAGATCTCGCCTCTTTTGTTATTACAAAATACTGACATTGCAGGGAAATGTCTTTGTTCCTCAGCTTGGTCTCTATGGAGCTATGAACTGAGTCATACTCCATCAAAGTATGACCTTTCCTCACAAATTTTTGTTCAATAGTGATTTTATTAACATGGATCATTTCTATTCTGGTGATCACAGTCATCAGACCATAGAATAACCGGTATTTTTTTCTGCTTTCTGCTGTGTTGATGCTGTGATGATGCAAATGTCGAGGATGGAAGGTCAGAGGCTGTTCAATCAAACCAATAGCATGGAACATCATGACTGAGAAGATTGTACATTGTGAAATTATGTACGTTCAATTTCTTCCTGTAGTAATATGCTCTTGCTTCCCTGAAAAGAGCTAAGTTTACTGTTTCTGAATCTTGTGTGAACATATTTACCTCTCCTGCTTCAGCGTTCTCCTCTTTTCTGGCGCTATCTTTTCGTTCTATGTGCTCTCTGTATTCCTTCTCAGATATATTCCCAGCTCTGTAAGAACAGCACAAATCACATTGATCTGTCCTGGGACTGATTGATGAAAGATTTTCCTACTTGAAAATTGTTCCACAAGTAAATCTACTGGCAGCATTCGAATTTTCTTAGGAAAACTTATCTAAGTATAACTTTCAGAGTTGAGCGATGGAAGTAACGATTGGTTCCAATTATTTCCTAGTTATCTAGAGTCAAGAAATTTTTTCACGAAATATCTATCTTTTGTTTTCCTGGCCAATGCAGATGCAATTGCAGATGAGTCACACGAGACGAAGGAACTATGCCATCATTTTTTGGTTTGTGATCAAGCCAGTAGTGCACTGTCTATTCCTTCATTCCAAAGGTATCGAGATATGTCAGCATGCAGACTTGTTTCCGGACTTCATCGATAGTGAGGAGATAGCAAGAAGATACTCCTCTCCTACATTTTGCGTTCCTATCTATCTATATAATGAAACACTTTTCGTCTATAATTCAGTGCTCTATGCGTGAATGAACATCTGAATCTCATTTTCAGAACGCCATAACATCTCTATCAAACATCTTGTTCTTTTTTTGTGCAATATTATAGTTTCATTCTGGTGAATTTTCAGGAAGTTCACCTTCCAGAGTGGTGTGAGAAGCCATGTCCTGAGAGGATATCCAATGTCACGTGTTGAAAAATTCAAAATAGGAATTATGGAAATTCATCATGTAATACCTACCCAATAAATAATAACTTGTGTGTCCCTGAGCATGAAAATTCGTGAAAAAATTCAAAATATTCGAATTCCCCCAAATGAATGCATCATGTGTACTTCCTTCCTGGATATCTCGCATCAACATTCATGAATATACATCTACTGTCACATATCTAAAAAAAATATTGGATGGAGATTGGATCATGATTGCTCTTTGGAAGTTAAATTTCGATTCCCATGATGAACTTACCAACTGAACAATAATAGAATGATATCCTTTACGATTGACATAGATTTGTTCTGGATAATCCCTCCTAATTTTATTTTTTATTTATTTATACGGGCGAGCCCATTTAGGAAAAATTATTACATTGTATAAGCAAGATAATTACATTGTATAAGCAGATAGAATATAAAGTACAGTGGTAATATGTCATAATATGAGTGCTTTACATTGTTCAAAATAACTATGAGAGCTTTACATTTTTCAAAATAACCATTTGTGTTTGGAAGTTGATTTTTTCAGGATGAGCCTTGAAACTTGCTACATGTGTGCAATCAACACAGCCAACAACCCCAGGAAAATTGTAATTCTCGTGAAATCTTCAAGAATTCATTCAAAAAATGGATTATAGAAGAGAGGTTTATCTTAATAGATTTTTCAACAAAAAGGTACTTACCTGAGTCTCACAGCATTCAATTTCTTGGAAAATGTACCTGTCTGTCGAATACTTCTGGTTCATCCAAAGCGATTGTAACTTCTTCTATACATCTGGCTGCGACACTGATACAAATATGTTTCTTCCAATGTCCATTTGATAACTTCTAGAGGCAAAAAATCTACGAGCTACCAAATCTATTGAATGAAAAATTCCAGGAAGAAGGATGAAAATCCATTTAACTTACTCTGGTTTTTATACTCAAGTCCGTAGGCCATCTTTGAGGCCTCAAGAAAGGAGTTAATGTTTCAATCGAATATCTGCATAATATTTTTGTTAACCTGGAGATCTGTAAGAACTCAAATGAGTCGATATTTTCGAAACGGTTGTATCTATTGATATGATGTTCATCTGTATTTTCTGAATTCTCCAAATCGGCTATATATTTTAGGTCATCCATTCCAACAGTTTTCAATCAGAACACAACTAGTATTACGTGAATTAGAATACGGATATCAGAATAATGATAATTAAACTTCTAGCTTTGCATATCAAGACAAACTTCACAAAAATGACATTTGCTAATGAAATTCAGGAACATAACCTATCGAATATCGAGATTAATTGATTCGCATACGCATATGCAAGTCGTTTGCGATCAACAAACTCCACTCGTTGTAAAACACGCATGATCGCACATCTTGCGAATGGTCAAGAATACCAAACGCAGATATCCTTCGCAAAATCATGTTAT
Source organism: Gastrophysa polygoni (assembly GCA_963576655.1). Taxonomy (NCBI): domain Eukaryota; kingdom Metazoa; phylum Arthropoda; class Insecta; order Coleoptera; family Chrysomelidae; genus Gastrophysa; species Gastrophysa polygoni. The sequence continues at coordinate 33,602,558 of OY755084.1, read as the reverse complement.
GCGTGCGACCTTGAAAGACGCGAACGGTCAAGAATAGCGCCTCGACGAGTGTTTCTTCTGCGACCAATGCGGAAAATATTTGGTAATCAGTAACGTTTGTTTAGGTATGGTAGAAAGCTAAGAGCATTTCCATTTGGTTGAAAGTTGATTGGTGCGATGTAGATAAATTCAACGCCAAGCGTACCAATGTCCAGTAATATTATCAGTGTAGAACCATTCGCACAGAAATTGCGGGGTTGCCAAGCTCATTCAAAGTTATTCCTTGATGGTGAGTTTTATTTCTATCGAAAAGTCAACGGGTGTATCGAAAACACTATGAAATTACATTGTGTTAGGGACAAGTGAGTCATACAATTCAGTTTTGGCTGACGATCTCATTTAATTTTTCAATCATTCGTACTTCACTACTAGTTCCATCTATTGGTGAGTAATAGTAGGTCTTCTGAAGGAAAGAGGTAGGAGAACGAGAGTTGAATGAGTTTTCTGTAATTTTTCTTGTTATAAATTTTTCCGCTAGTATCCGCAAACTTTTATATTTTCACTTGGTTGTGGCAGTAGAAGTTTCAACCATTAGTTGGTTATATAATTACGCGCATGCGCCTGGGCCCAAGCGACGCTTGTTATTTTTTTTGTGGTCTGCTTAACTCCTGCGTTCTGAAAAATTGCATGAAAGTTTGTTATTACTCAAAGCTTGTATGACTATCATTATTTCCTGCTTGTTGATTTCTGCTTCATGAATTTGGTTCACTAGTTACACTTATGATCCATGCATGATGATTTATGCTTCATGATCCAGGTTTATGAGTTGTACTTATGATGTATGCCTATCGACCTCTACTGTGCGTCATTCTGTCTTCATGCTATGTTAAGTGCCTATTGCTATTGTTTACCTTTTCTTTGCGCTCATTAACTACTGGCATGATATGACTGTCCGATTATAATTGTGCTCACCGGATATCTAGCATGTATCTATGTTGTATCATTTCAGCATTCTCATAATGGCTTTGGATATATATATTTTTTGTTGTTTGCTGTATCTTAAGCCCTGAATCTGAAATCTGAATATCTGTATTTTGATCATTTGTTCGTTCAATCTCCTTTGGTATATTCGGAGAGAAATAAATAATGTGGGTATTTGAACGGGGTAAATATAGCTGACGCCCTCATTACCATCCACTGCATCAGTGAAACCATATAACACCCCTCCTTCTCCACTAGAGCGAGCGGCATATCCCCACTAGTCTTCATGAAGATTGTGGGCTAGCGACAATTAGACGTTGAGGTTACATTTTTGGCGCCCAACGTGGGGCCAGAAAAATAATCGAGGTACTTTGCTATCATTTTTATATGGCCTATAGACATGAAGTCAATACTTAGGATGTGTTTTTGGCATTTCTGAGAGAGGAGTACCTTTCCTCGAATTTCAACGGAAAATTATTTGAGGAGATCGGGAAAAGGACTCAAGGTCATGATGAATCTATTGGTGTCTATTTGGCGGTCATGGCAGGATATTTCAATAGGTTAACTTGTGGTGTATCAGAAGAAACCGAATTGAGAATTTTGCTACAAAATATCGCACCATTTCATCAGAATCAGCTGGCAATAGTAGATGTTAAGTCGGTTTCGCATCTTCGGGAGTTATGTAGACGATTAGAGGCCCGTAAGGAGGCAGTAGAGAACTTTACAGGTCGCTGAAGGAAGAGTAGTGCTCTGGAGCCTGATCTCGCGTATGAAGGTGGGGACCAGATCGATGTTGACAGCTGTCAAAGTTCATCTTCTCAATCTGACATTCCTGCAGCAACAAGGGAAATAATTTGTAACAGGTGCAGTAAGCCAGGTCACCGTGCTATTGGGTGTACTGTCAAGACTGGCAGATTTTGTTACCAGTGCAAGCGAGAAGTTGTTACTGTGAGAACATGCCCAAACTGTTCATCTTGCTTTCAGGGAAACGGACGTCGACACACCTAGGAAGCCGAGGAAGGCGTGTCGTTGAGGAACACTCGGTCGGTAAACTTCAGGTACTCCTCGATTATGTCTTAGAGCACGCTGTAAACGATTAGCGACCATTTGAAGGTAGCTATTTCGGGGAAAACTATGTCAGGATTGCTTGACTCAGGGGAGTCGAGGACTATCCTAGGTGGCTAAGGCTTGTTGGTCATTCAGGAGTTGGGACTGCCAGTCAATTCAAGTCAGACGAGCTCCTCTTGTACCGTTGCTAATGGGAATAGTTGTCAGAGTATAGGGTTAGTAGAATTGCTTGTCACTGTTAGAGGTGAGTTTATATTGATTGAGGCTATGATTGTGCCAGAACTGTCTCATTTGTTAATTTCAGGAGCAGATTTCTGGAAACTCATGGGGATAGTGCCAGACCTACGTCATAACGAGTGACATTTCTCCAACGAACCCATATCAGTGAACTCGGTTGAACATGTCAGTGGTCAAACGTTGTTGAGTTCGTTAGAGGCAGCGAGACTTCAGGCTGTAATTGACCGTAATGTTTCGTTGATGGGAAAGGATCTTGGCTGTACTGATAAGGCAGAACATGTAATTGTCACGGATGGTCCGCCAATAAAACAGAGGTACCTACTATCGAGTGAACCCCGTAGTTCAACATCAGATTGACAAGGAGTTGAAGGAGATGTTGCGAATAGGAATTGTTGAGCCATCGAATAGCCCATGGTCATCTGCCATCCTACTGGTGAGGAAAAAAGATGAAAGATGTAGATTTCCGCAAACTGAATTCCGTGATGGTGCGAGGTAGTTATCCCTTGCCTCTAGTTTCAGACACTCTAGACAAACTTCGAGACGCGAAATATTCATCTAGTCTGGATGTCAAATCCGCATATTGGCAAGTTCCTATGGCCGAAGAGTCTAAGAGATTCACTGCTTTCACTGTTCCCAATCGGGGGCTATTTCAGTTAAGGCGTATGCCTTTCGGGCTTTCCAGCTTTCCAGCAACGTGGCAACGGTTGATTGATAACGTATTAGGTCATGATATGGAGCCACACGTTTTTGTTCATCTTGCTATTTTCGAAGAAGTATTTGGTAGGCTCCGTGGAGCGAATATAACTATTAGTGTCGAGAAGTGTCAGTTTTGTCGACCAGAGATGCGTTATTTGGAGTACGTTGTGGACCGTTATAGCCTTCACGTTGATCCTGAGGAGGTCAAGTCTATGTTCCAACTTCCTGCCCCTACTAGTGTTAGCGTCGTGTCGTAGGGACGTTCTTGTGGTATCGAAGATTTGTGCCTGCTTTCCATCAGTTATAGCTCCGATAACTTCACTTGTCTGAAAGAATTCTAAGTTCAATTGGTCGGGAGAGTGGGCAACATAGTTTCGTCGTATCAAAGAGTTTTTGGTAGCTGCGCCAATCTCAAGTTGCCCCGATTACACGAAACCATTTGCAGTCCAAAATGATGCCCCTGGTTATGGCATCGGTGCTGTTTGGACACGAAGCCATGAGGATGGTGAACGTGTTATCTCATATCTGAGTAGGTCTTTCACTAGACAGGAACGCAATTCTACCACAACCGAGCGCAAATGTCTCGCTGTTCTGTGGGCTGTGGAAAAATTCAGGCCTTACCTCAAGGAAGTACCCTTCACGGTTGTTACAGACCACTATAGTTCAATATGCTTGCAGAATCTCAAGGACCTGACTGGACGACTGGCTCGATGGTCCGTACGACTACAATGATATAATTTCAATATAATTCACCGAAAGGGTAAGAAGAACGTAGTACTGGATGCACTCTCGGTTCCTGTTTTGAATTGTGTTACTGTTTTGACTGAGGAAGCTCCGGATGACTCAAAATCGCCAGGGGATAGATGCTGAGGGACATATAAGGGAAAACCCTTTGGAATTTCCGAATGGGAGGGAGGTTGATGGTCGACTATGGAAATATGTAGGAAACGGGTACCCATGATTCAGAAGGTGATGACAGCTTCTGAATCATGGGCCTTGGTCGTTTCGAAAACTGATCGTCATCGCATCATCGTGGATGCACATGAACCTGCAACGTCTGGACGAACTGGGGTTTATAAAACGTTTACTAGGATTGCCGAAGATGAGGAATGATGAATGATGCGAAATCTGTAGGACACTGCAAAGTTTGTGCCGCTTAAAAGGTGTCTAATGAGGGTCCCTCAGACAGGATGGTTTCTCACCCTAAGGTCAACAGGCCGTGAGAGATGGTTTCGACTGATTAAGTAGGTCAATTGCCAAGGTCCAAGCAAGGAAATAACTCCATATTGGTCGTCACTCAATGAATGAGTAAGTTCTCATTATCATTCCTTTTGAGAGAGGCCACTACTGATTCCTTCATTAGGAGAATTGGAGCAGATGTGTTTTTGCTTTTTGAGGTCCCAAAAATTCTCATTTGTGATAATGGTCCGCAGTATAGAAGTCGAAATTTTGTGGCATTCGTGGAGGAATATCATCGTCGTATGAAATCCAATGCTAATTATCACCCGAGGGCGAATCCGACTGAGATAGTCAATCGTACCATGAAAACTATGTTGTCAATGTATGTTTCAGATAATCACAGGTGTTGGGATGGAAATTTGAATCAGATTGCCTGTGCCATTCGTACCTCTGAACATGAGACTACGAAGCACTCCCCTTATTTCAATTATTTTGGACATGAAATGGCTCTTTCAGGGTTGGACTATGTGAAGGACGAACATTTAGATATTGAGGAGTGTACACAGTCGGTTGAGAGGCGTCGCAATGAGTCTTTCAAGAAGATGTACGCAGATGTCTGAAGACGTCTGGACGTAGCAGCTGAAAGGAGTTGTGCAAGGTACAATCTTCGTTGTCGACATGTGGAGTACTTCCCCAACCAGTTCGTCTGGGAGAAGAATTTGTTCCTGTCTGAAGTTGCGAAGTATTATTCTCGAAAATCAGCTCCAACATATGTAGGTCCGTTTCACATCCATAAACGTGCATCTCCTTGGACGTATGAGTTGAGGGACTCTGAAGGAAATCCAAAGGGCGTTTGGCACACTGAAGATTCGAAGGGGATTCCAGAAGATTAGTAATAAGCAGAGTTTATTGAACAAATATATGAAAGATATTATAGCACTACAAGAAGTAAATATATACATATTAAACTGTTATTAAAATAACAACTAAATCACGAATATAGGACCCAGCAGAAGGGGTACAGCAATAATATATAGGAATAGCTTGGAAATATCCAATGTGTTATGCAGAACTGATAGTAGAATTTCATCAGCTACTTTCAATAATGTCCACTTTGTCAATGTATATGCACCATCAGGAACTAAAAATCAAAACGAAAGAAACATACTCTTCCTGTCTGAAATCAACTCACATCTCAATGAAAAAATGCCAATGATTCTACTATGAGATTTCAACTGTATAATTAGAAAAAAAGACTAGTGAAATGATAAAGCCATTTCAAATGAGACTGCTTAAACTTGTTCAAACGCTAGAAATGAAAGACGCATGGGAAATAATACACAAAGGCTTTGTTTATCAGGGAAAATGGGCTACAAGAATAGATAGATATGTTAGTCAAGACTTGAGTAGTAGGATTGAGGATATGAAAAATTTTCCGATAGCCTTTTCAGATCACAATTTCTTGGTAATGGAAGTTCAGATCGAAGATAGAATACAAGTACAACAGCATGGATGGGGATACTGGAAAATGAAACAGTCACATCTAGAAGATGAGACCAATATAACTAAATATAAACATCAGCTCGTTTTGAGGAGAAATACAGAACTTTATGAAAATAACCATACAAAATGGTGGCAAAATTTTTTTAAAAAAAGCCTTCAGCCCTTCTGTGAAAAAAAAGATATAACAAGAGCAAAGAATCTACTCAATTCTTAAACTAGACCTATTCAAAAGACCAAATAGAAATGAAATGCAGGCATCAAATAACTAAAACTCACTATCCTAGCAACAGAAGAGCAACATTTAGAACAAGACTTCCAAGATAAAAATGAAGAATCTCTCGCAGAAAGAAACTCTATATATGAAATAGTTAGGAAAAGAAAAAGAAATAGAGACATGACAATCAGAGTATTAGTTGATAGTGAAGGAAAACATATGAAGCATAGGTTTCAAGAGTTCGTTCTATAATGCTCTCAAATAGACTGACATACTAGAATTCGGGTCAGAAAAGAATAACCACTCGGATGAAAATTATCGATCCCTCAGCTTGAAGAGGCAGGATACATAATTGCTTTCGAAACCACTTCAAGTATTGAATGAAGATCCTCTTCCAATATCACTAGAAAAATTCAACAATTTGATCTCTCTTACATCAGGCAATACGCCAGTAATGAAATGACCTGATCATGTACAACTTTTTGCCTCGAACAAGTTGAATTCAATTCAATTATTTTGACTTACAGTTGTTATAGAACTACAATATCATCCAAAGAACAATCTTCATGAGTCGATTTCTGTTCAGTATCTCCATGTTTTTTTCTTGTTCTCCCTTCAGTTAGAATACCCATACCATTTTCATGGTGATTTATCACTTCTTCATCCGTTCATTTTCATTTCGAAGAAAAAATATTTCCATGGCTGATGGACATTTCATAATAAAACCATGTAACGAATTGTTTTGCCTACAAATATGTTTATTTCCAAACTCTTTACTGAGCAAGACGTATCTCATTCAATGAGGATAGAATTTCCATCATAAGCGGAACATAGAGGCGTATCTCGAATAATTGTTGATAATTATGCTAATAACAAGGCAAATACTTATTTTCAATTATTTCAATTACTACTGAGTATTCCTCAACATAACGCAGGATGAGTGAATGGATTATCCTAACACGATAATGCTGGAATTCAGTATGACACTCATCTTCAAATGGCCCTACTGAAGTTGATGATGATCCTCTTCAACGTCCTCATATTGAAGGAAACCCAAGATGAAACATGCTTACATTCGAGCATTTTGTCTTCTCATCCCCAATCTCCTAACTGGTTACGCCAATTAAAAGACCCAAATTGGTCTCAACACTATCAACCCTCCATGCTTCTCATCGACTTTTGGACTTTTTTATATCAATAAATTACACGTTGAGTATCCACAAGGAGTTATCAACGAAATATCAGAGATTTATATGGTACAGGTACGAGTTATTCGATCACACATACATTTGGTATACAGAGTTTGCACTATTTTGTTTCCGACTACATTGCTCCATATCTCCTAGAGCTTCCAATATGAAAAGTATCTGATTAAGAAATCTATGGTCGCTCATAGATTCTGCGGATTTCGAAACGCTCGAATACAAGTTCTAATCATAATTAAAGAAGGCAGAGAGAGGAAAAACGATAGTAGAGTAGATCAGTTTCGCTGATCACATTGAGGTCTGAGAAATATTTCCTCATCTTCCCCATCAGAATATTTTTTATCGCTGAAGCTTTATCAACGGATAGCACTTGTGAGAAACGGATTGCATTCCATTATACATTGGATTCTTTCTTCATGATTTTTTTTTATTCATCAACTGACACTAAAACACAAATTGATTACTCTCGCTACATATTACTCTACATATCTACATGCAGTTGTGAATTTCATTCTCATCATTCAGAATCTGAAGTATACAGGGTGTAACTCGAATGGTGTCAATAATTTCAGGTGTTGATTCCTTGTCATATCTCATGGAAAAATTTCACATAAATGTGTATTATAACTTGCTCCGTTTCCTACTGACCTGGTGTTCGGAGTTCAATGGAACATGAATCACTCGAAATTCTTCTCGATGATTCTGATTGAACTCCGTGTGTTCCATTTTTGAAACGATTTTCCTGTCTCGAGATTAGATTTTGAATTCTGTTCCTAGTGGTGTCGGAGAGGCTGATATGATTTCTACCATGAATATCACTGAGGTAACCCTCTGTGACGACATTGGGATTCCAATCCGTGGACTAATTTCATGTCAAGAAGCCCTATATGCTTATATGACAAGGACAACTCCCTGAAGTTATTGACATCATTCGAGTTACACTCTGTATAGTAATGAAGAATTGGTTACGTGATATGAACTGTTGATAAACCAATAGATATTGTTTGAACATGATATGTGTTTTCATATATCACTCCATTCAATATAATAATAATAATAACAATAATAATGATAATAATAATATTAATAATCGTATCCTAATTTTCATAAAGATTGTGTTGAACACTCAGTGAGAACCATAAGAATTGAAAAAGGGTTCAAATCAAGAATTCAACAACGCATGCTTCAATTTGTATTTGAATTTCGTACCAGGTAAACTTTTATGGTCAGCATTCATATACAAAATAACTGCATTGTATGTGGAAGATCTTTTGAATAACGAAGTAGAGTACTGAGGCATGGTCAACAAATTTTTCTTCCTTATATTCCGTGCATGAACATCGGTTCGGGCTACCGATTTATCTCTCAAGTAAAGAGGAGTGGAAGAGAGAAGAAGGCGATGAACAAAGACAACGTATCGGAATTTGACAAGAGATTCAATATCTAGCCATTTCAGTTGTTTCAATTTGTCTGATACCGAATCATATTTTCTTAAGCCATAAATGAAACGACAACATGTGTTTTGGATGATCTGGATACGATGTTTGGTGGTTTTATCCGAGCATGGATAGTAAACCAAGTCACAATATCCAATTATCGATACTACCAAACTCTCGCATAGTGTCTTTTCAATGGAGAAATTCAAGATATCTTTATTCGAGTATAGTAGTTTGGGAGTGGAATATGCCCTCTGTACAATTATCTTCACGTGATCTTTAAATCTCAGCTTTCCATCAAATATCACTCCCAGATTTCTCAATGATTGCACTAAGTTCACAGTTTTTCCATCAATCTGTATATTTAAGTTACTCTTCAATTCATCTCGATATCTATCGGCACAGAAAATAATTGCATCACACTTTTCATGATTGAGTTTCAAGTTATGTTCATCAGAAAATGATAAGAGATTATCAAGGTCACTGTTCAGGTCTGCAAAATGATCATAAGCAGCAGAAGGATCAAAGTGGTATAATATATTGCTATCATCAGCATATGCTTTTATACAAGAGTTATTTACTGATTTGAACATATCTGCCGTATAAATGATGAATAGAAGTGGTCCCAAAATCGATCCTTGAGGTACCTCAGACGAAACACTTTCGCTTTCTGACACGAAGTTTCCAATTCGAACTTTCTGAGTTCTATCCGACGAATAAGACTCGAAAAAACTCACTGATGTATCATCAAACCCATAGTAACGCAATTTAGCACAAATAAGCCTGTGATAAATAGTGTCAAAAGCCTTCGAGAAATCTAAAGCAACTAGAACAGTCACAAGTTTTTTGTCGAGTGCTCTGAGTATATTATAACTCATCTCCAGCAGTGAAGTGGTAGTACTATGGGCCGAGCGGAAACCAGACTGATGCACCGAAATAATGGAGTTATTTTCGAAAAAAGTATGCATTTGTTTATAAATTAGTTTTTTCGAGTAATTTGGCCAATACGGGTAACAAACTGATAGGTCTCAAATCTTTTACGGATGCTGGTAAGGATATTTTTGAAACAGGGCATATAACAGACTTTTTCCATTTTTGTGGAAAGTAACCGCTTTCTAGACAACAGTTAACTATATGGGTTATAAATGGAGTGATAACTGCCGAACAATATTCAATCATGGTTAGAGATATATCGTCACAACTCGAAGCATTCGATTCGATATCAGTCAGAGCAGTTTTAACTTCATCGCAACTCATTAATGAAAATTGCAATGTAGATCCATCAGTAAATTTGTTACTATTGTAATGCTCGATTTTGTCTTGACAATGAGAACTTGTATTATAGACACTGAGAGTATTCGTTTATTTTCGTTACGTTTTTGATATTATCTGGAATTACGCTGTCCTTATTTGACTGGATGTTCATTGATTTCAGACTCTTCCAGAATTTATTCTTATTTTTATCTCTGTAGAGTTAACTCAAGAAGGCTGTCTTTTCTCTACGTATAGACGCTAGTGTGGAATTTCGCAGTTCTTTATATTGATTCCAATTCTCATCGGTTGAATTTTGAATTTTCGCATAGCTTCATCTCGTTCCTTCATCATCATTTAGATTTCATCCGTTATCCATGGACAAGGCGGCTTACTTACTCTGACATTTCTTGAAGGAGCGTGCTTTTGGAAGAGGCCATTTATAAAATCTGTAATCATCATAACTTTGTGGTCGATATGACAGAGCCGAATAATCGTGTGCCATGGTATGGACAACAAATCTTGATTGAAACTTTCTTGGTCAAAATGCTTGAAATCCCGGTACGTTATAAATTTATGACACAATTTATATTCCGGTACTTTCATTTCACAGTTCACGTTCACAGTACAGTTGTATTTCCAACTCCAGATTTGCAAACTAGGTCGCTACATGTGAGAAAAATTGGGTCCAGGAGAGTATCTGAATGTAATGCAACCGGGTGGGTTCGTTTATAACTTGTACAAAACCATAAGCGTCCAGACATTCAGATATACAATTTTTCAAGTTCAAAAAATGTACATTCAGGTCTCCCAAAACCATGATATTTTCATAGCAAGGAAGAATATTAGATATCATATTGTCTAGTTTTTCAACACACATTGTATATGTCAATTTTGGAGGACGATAAATGACACCAATTGCTAAACTAAATTTACCAATCTTTATATCTATCCACAAGTTTCTTAACTCTTGGTACTGTAAGTCGTCCTCTATGATTGTGCAAGAGATACTCGTTTTGATATAAAATGCTACACCTCCTCCTCTACCCTCCGGCCAATCTTCACGGAAGAGTCGGTAGCCCTGAATTCTGACAGTCAGATGGAACACCATTTGTTAACCATGTCTCTGATACCGCAAAAATATCAAAATCATTATCGAGTAGTATATTTTTGAATTCAGCGAAGCCTGTGAACAGTGATCTTGAATTTAAATGACCTATCTTTGAGTGTTTGGGACTATTATACATTATAGTTCATTGTATCAATCAACGCATCAACTTTTTGTTTATACAGTGGACAAGTTTTACTAGTAACAGCATGATTTGTTGGAAACTGAACCTTATTTCGCTGTTTTGATGCGTAGGAATTATAAGCAAGGCATTTTTCATCTTGTAAAGTGCAGTTTTTCACATCATGATTTTCGGCACATTTGGAGCAATAAGTTCGACTTTTACAATCGTGTTTAGTGTGATCAAATTTGTAACAATCAAAACATTGAGTAATATTTATGTGATCACTAACAGCGCATCTACGCCATCCTATGAAAAGCATTTCAATTTACAATTCTATAATGAGTCTGATATTCCAGAGTGCGATATAATCGTTCATTAAGGAATGACTTCTGAAATTAGTATATCCAGGCTCTAATTCTTCAAGGACTCAGCCTTCCTTCTGCTCACAGTCACGAACAGATTGAATAGAGAAACTCCAGTCCTGCATAGCTGAAATACAAAATTGGTATTTCAATCGAGTTTACAGGGGATAGTAGTCATGAACTTCTGGAGTCAATAGTCTGATGCTATCATGGGAATCATCAGGAGCTAGGAATCAACAGCAATTTTCGAAGAGCAAAAGCAAAGACAACCAAAGAAATGATCCACTATGTGGACAGAGCTTTTATGAGCGGCCCCCATGTAGTGGATGACCAGCAAGTTTCTCCTACTATATACAGTCCCAGAAACGGTGGTATTCAAATTATTCGTTTCAATGAGAATGAAATCGTTCATCCAGAAAGCCATTGTAACAGTGTTTGGAAATTTGGAATAATTCGAAAATAGTGATTTTTTCGAATATCTTTCCCATTGAGGTTGATCAAGGAGGTAGTGTATTCATTTTCCTAGATCTTTTTGAGATTTCCTCTCCTCCTTCCTGGAACGGGAGCAGATTCGTTCCCGAAACGAGCACTGAGATAAGTAGGAGATTTGTATCTATCGAGAAAAATATAGTTGTATCCCTTAATTTTTTGGGAAACAATGTGTCACTGACAAATAAAGGATTCCTCTCCTAGGTATCTGAAGATTGAATTTCGAGTGCAGTGATATTTTGGAGCAGATTACAAATCTGTTGTAATCTTGATATAATATTTTTTCTCCAAGACGCTTCCTAAGGGAGATACAGCCCTTCAAAGTTCAGGAAATTATGTGTTGACCAAATTTGGTTTCATGGGTTCTTCTGAAATGAGTTCTCGTTTCTTGACATATATAACTTTCATCCAAATTGTCTGGTGGCGTGGATACATGGAGTTATTTCACTTTTTCTGCGATATTTCCTGAGCTGATAGTTATCCAGAATTGATTATTCTCTTCAGAGAAGAGAGTACATCTGATGAATTTTGATCTGAGGGTTCGTTTACGATATTATTCTAGCTGAAAGTTCAGAAACTCTTCTCATCTAAACAGCAGACGAACGGTTCTCATTTCATTTGTGAATCATGAGAATATTTCTTTAGTTGTCATTTGTAGTTGAAACTCTGTCATTATGAATCATCCAGTGCCTATCGTTTTCAAGAAGAATCAAACAATATATGTTCAGATACCAATCGGTGAAGTCTGGTTTTCATTACCTGAACTATCAAATCGAAATCTTTCATGAGAGTGACTCTCTCCTCCTGAATCAAAGGGAAGATTCGAAAACAAAAGACAATTCAGAAAACTATCCAGTGGCGTAGGAAAGAGGGCGAGAAAAGTGAAACAACCCACCTGAATGTTCCTGTATTGTGACAGGAGTTACTCACATCAACTTATGAGAACCCATTGCAATAGCACTTGTACCAAATTCTTCTTCTGCACAACATTTCAAACATTGCGCCCTAGCGCCTGTGTTTATAGTACCGCATCCGATATATTACAATGAAATAATGAAAAAGTGAGAAATAATAGATATTCACGACATAAGTATCGTGAAGATTATCGCAATATGAGTTCACTATACGAATATTGTTCAATATTTTCCCTACTGGAATCTATAATTCATGAGAATCATTAAACGGACAAGTGTTGCAATGATTAGGCGTATATCAATCGTGGATTTATTGTATTCTTGATTGTCACTCATTCTTCGAACTGTCATCTTTGACGCGTTCATTTCAATTCAAGTAAAATTCTATTGACATAAGCTGACATAAAATTGTTCACCTGAATATTGGTAGTAGGTTGAAAACTATTAGAAGCGACTATAAAGAGTAGGCAAATCCCATACGATCTGTTTGAATAGTTGAAAATCTCTAGAGCAGCGATACGGAAGTTTGATATTGAAGTGATCTTGGAAAATAAATCTGATAGTGAATAGAGTACTTACTACCTTCAGCGTCGGATAGTCGATATCGTAAACACCTAATTTCGAGAACTTCACTGGTTCCATGTTGTTCATCAAGAATATGAGGTAGGCCCTTCTGTTTTTTGTATTCCATTTATACCATCGGCATTGCATTGCATCCTTGTAGACGTCTTCAGACTCAAAAATCGAAAAAAAAATCATATGTCCATGTAAGTTTCCAACGTGAGAATGTAATTGAATGTGACACAATGAATTATTCGCTCGCACCGGAAACTTATTCTCATTGTGATGAAAATATTACAATATTATATTATGATATCTTCATATTGATAATAACTTATGATAATAACAGAATGAACAGTCGAAACGTCAGCTTTCAAATAATAGAGTTTCTGTTATTAAAGACCAAGGTGGATATAGGATGGTGAACCAACTCTTCAATTGTTTCTTTCCAAAACATGTAGACCTGCCAAACAACCACACTAAGGCCGCAACACTTGAGTAGAGGTGACAATACAATCGTCAATCCTGTAAAGTCAAATCCGCTTCAACTGATATTGACAGATATCTGACAGTAATGAATAGCTGATGGTTCGAATCGTGATTTTGTTTTGATTTACAAATTTGAATCTTATTCTCCAGAGTTTCCAAGATAACCATCGAGATCAAAATAGGTGACGCCATCTAGTTTCGATCTTGAGAAGCCTGAGTAAGGTATTGAAATTCCACTTAATAAAGTAGTTGGAAGTTTGAAACTTTTCCTACTAGCTGGGATAGGTGGTTGAGACACATTCACATCATGCTGAAGACGAAACCCATGAAAACTCAATGGATAATATTTGTTGCATTCTCTCTGCACCAGAATCATTTCACCTTCATCAAAATTCATACTGCTTCAGGTATAGAATACCGCTCTGAAGAATCACGGTCACGAGTCGAATGAATTATGTTTCATCTGGATGAGTTGAACAACATGCATTCACTTTCATTTCATCCATTCATTTACACCTCTCAAGAGTTTAACAAACAGTGGACGATGCCAAATTTTCAACCATCAAAGATCCCACGCAATGAAAATGTTCATTCCAAATGGAATACATGTACATTATGGAATTTCTAGAATCTCCAATGATTTTTCTCAAGGTTTTCCAAGATCTCGCATAATATTACTGCATGAAGTTTTTCATTCCAAATGAAACACCCTGTATATCATGAAATTTTTAGAATCTCAAACGATTTTCCAACATTTCCTCTCGACATTTTCTATACCTATTCATAATTGTTCTCGGAATATAATTAATTGTAACTAGTTTCATCGGGAAACATAGCCACTATTTGAAAGTACTGGTAGCTTTGACTTCAGGAATATATGATATCACGATTTTCTCTCGGATTCAGGTGATACTTTTCCACTCTAGCCAATTCTCAGTTTCCCGAGTACAAGGCGAATCAAAGGTACGGTTATTTCGATTACTTATAAGTGACTGAGAGTTGAATATTTCAAAAGAAACACCCTGTAAATTAATGATCATTTGGAGAACTGCTGCACATTGCCTCTCATGTATTTACATCATACTTCATAATAATCGAAAATACTCATGAATCGTCTATCAATTTGAGAACTGAGAATTATGGAAAGAATACTTTGAGCATAACATGAGAAATTTCAATTGAAGATTCCTGCGGAGGTCGAAATACCCATAGATCATTTCCGAATGGATAGCCAAACTTTTCGTTAACCCAACTAAATGGATGTCATATCTGTTTCAACGTTCCTATACCTTTGTCTGGTTTTCCTCTAGTGATGATGATTTTTTGACAACATTTGGGTAAATTCTCCACTAGCCCTAAAGTTATATAAAGGTTACGCATAGTTCACCATGGGAAGTTTTTCTAGTTCAGGTTATTGTTGTATAGTTCAACAAGGAGTTGGAAAAGGTGGACAATGTCATGATACTTGAATGAGTAGAAGTATGAGAAGGAGAGTGACAGAGAAAATGAGTATGAGTTCGAGAATTATACATGGAATGCTCTGAAAATGAGATGGGGGAAGTTCAATTGAAGATCTTTGGGGAGCCTGTGATTCCCATAGCTCATTTCTGAACTGAAAACTGATTTTTTTCCGTCGACGCAATGAGAGGAAATTCAAGTTGTTATAAATCGTGATCAATTTTTCTGAAACTATGATCAAACTAATGTAGTGCGGTCCGTATGTTTTCCTTATTACGAAAGTATTAGAGGCCGACAGTAATAAAGCTTGATCAGCGTTGATACACTTATATTGTTATTGTTGAATGAATTATCCCCCATCACACTACCATCAAAACTTCGCATAGTTCACGATAGGAAGTTGTCTTGCCAAGTTGTGATATTCGAATAGGTGGAAGTTCCAGAGAGTTTATCACAACTTTGTATGGTTTTGCGATAGAAATTGGATATTCAATTCTCATCGAATGAACGACAGTCCCTGATATTTTGTCACCCTTCACGAATACAGCATGAATTCATTAAATTCATCACACATGAGTACTCACTACGTTCTTCACCCGTTGGCCGATCGAAGATACAATACTGAGAAACATCATCACCGGAATCAGAGACATCGATATTCTCAAGTTGCTTTCAGGGTGAATTTTCTGAAAAATCAATGAATATCATACCTTCTCAGATTCAAAGTAATTCAAATTCAGCTAACTCACGAAAATTATGAAAGCCGTAACGCATAAGAATAACAGCATGGTTACAAGTGTCATCGCCATCGTTCCATAGTCAACAAATGCGAATACCATTTTATCGAGAATCCTACGAAGGGAATAACAATCAGTCAATCATTTCATTGTGTTGAACATGTTCTTTTTTTCTTTAGTCTTCAATCTTACATCCATAAAGCTCATCTATATAGGAATTGAAAACAAAATCTAGAATGGCAAATATGAAAAAAAACAAAATTCACCAGTGAGGATAAGACACTATCAAATTCATCCAGCATAACAACACATTGAAATCAATTAGTCGAAATGTGATTGACTCCAATACCTCAGGTGAATAGTTGGATAACTAGAGACCATGATGAATGGGGTTTGAGTCACTCATATCACGTTCATCACAATGATATGTCCGTATGGTTTGTGACATTTCATGTCTATGTTCATGTATGAAACATAAAGACGGAGAGGCTTGGAATGGTTAGTATCCTGTATCTCAGATATACCATCTTATCTACTATCAAATCTTGATGATTGTCGTCTGTTAATACTCATTGGGGAAGATGAGTTCAGCTATTGTCCTTGAAACTTCTACTTTCGAAAGATCGTGTATTCAATGAACAGTGATTCAATCCTCCCAGATATACCATCTCATCTACTATGAACTCTTGTTGATTGTTGTCTGCCAATACTTATCGAGGAAGATGAGTTCAGCTATTGTCCTTGAAACTTCTACTTTCAAGACTGTACATAGGAAGATTTTCTCGTACGAGAGCAAATATTCTCGTGACTGGTGATGAAAACTTGTTTGTCTTTTCGGCATTCGTTCAAAGAATGGCTTCTCCCTGTGAGCTCAACTGAACAACTGCGTTGAAATCAAATCGAGTTTGATTCCGACCGAAACAAAGACGCACATGAGTTCCCACCTACCGTGAGTCTACCTGAGTAGATTCCAATATACTAGCTACGTCTACTTCATGAGATTTCAGCGGACATCTGAGGTGCACAACTATTCAACTGTCGGCTTGGCGTCGCTTAGGGTCGGTTGCATAAAGGTTCATGAAGTATTTAACGTCACATTAAATATTTGACGTAACGTTATTTATGGAATTCGGTTGTATAAACATTCATCATATACTTGATGGTATGTTAACTTGATCACCTAATTAACTCATGAAAATGCCCTATTGAGTAAACAAGCAGTTGCACAAAAGCCAATTAACTTTAAACGTCACATCTAATCGCCCTAATGCTGGCATTAACTTAATCAGTGCTCGATGACAGATTATGTATCCCGTTTTTCAAAGATATTCATATTTTTATATCTGTGAAGGAATGAATTGGATATATGAGTTCCAATCGAAAGATAGGTACCAAATTTTATATATTATGATAAACTATACGTACTTTTCAACAATCTCCAGCAGTGTTTTTTTTTTTCTGATTCCGTAAAGTTTGCCCCCGTTTTTTCTTCAAGCTTTCCATATCAATATCCATGCTGCCACAGATCTGTGGAGCTGCTTCGTCAAATCAAATAATTAAACCTAACCTATAAATGCGCAAAGCATCATCATCTACAAGCACGGAACGTGTGGATCCAGCAAATTAGCCCTGTTGCCACTCATTTTTCGTCGTTAGTTAATGGAACGATAATAACTTTTATGCAACCGACCCTTAAAGTTCTAATGTAGCACTGCGCTTGGCGGCGAAGCACATCAAGGTGCTGCTTCCGTTTTGTCTGCATTTGAATGGATGTTATCCAACGCATCCACGGAGTAATGCATAAGTTCATCATGAGCTGAATCAAATTTGAAATTTCCGAAACAGGTCAATTTTGGATTTCAAGTCACTCCAAATCATGATCTGATTTACAACCACCTTCGTTTGATGACATCATCATCATCCTTTTTTTTCATCTATTGGATTGCCCCTGCCGAGAATATTTCGAAAATGTATAATACGTCGCTCCAAATTGGTACAGGGTGGACGAAAATGCAAGAAGAATCAAGGAACTCAAAAAGTTATGAATGAAGAATAAACGTAACAAACACATTGAATGAAATAACGTATTGTTATACAACCACTTTGACCCTGCATCATGGTTAACATTGTATCTAACAGCCTTTGTTAGTGATCCAGGCACGTGAACCATAAAGATATTTTTGTTAGGCAGTATTTTCACCATTTTCTCCATTTGACATTGAATCTGTCAGGAATATCAAATATTCTGCGCTGACAGTTCTGTATAGTTAACGCTTCAGAGAATGTACGTTCACGAGCAATCATCATTCACAACTCGAAATCGAAAGTCTTGAGATATCGATGAAGATTGGTATTGTTACGTTATAGTCCGGGTTCGGCTTCTATAAAACGATTTATTCAACGAATCTTACAAAACACAATAACAATTCACTAATTCGATCTCGCTCATTATTGCTCGATTCACAGCTCTAAATCGTACTGCTCTCCCGGCCCATCATTCCCGTATTTATATCGAGATACACATGATTCTAGAACCCTCGCGAACTTCAGGTAGATTGCTAGTATTTTCGCGATGATTCTGTCCCTTGTCGGTCGGCCGACAATTATAGTGGGCGCGGGTCAACTTCTCCTAATGATGCTTCTCTAATCTCGTAACAGTATATTGGCGATGAGATACGGACTCAACAAGAGTTATGCCGATTATTCCAAGAAATGCACCCATAGATCGTGAACCTATTTCACAATCTACGGTGAGCGAAAATACAAAGGATAAGGACATGTGAGGGATGCAGCAAAGCTGTGAAAATATTCAACAAGACATAATTTTGTTGACAGTAGAGAATCCACGATATACAGTGTGAGGATTATCTAGGAATTTTGGTATTGAAAAGTCTTCAGTATCAAGTGTGAAAATTATGAATTGACTGAAGACGACTTTGACCGGAGAACTGAATTCTGCGAGTATATGATGATCCAAAATAACAATGTCATTGACATGGTCATGTTGACACACCCGATATTGTTCTGATGAAAATTTACGGTGTGGATTTTCAGTGTGTACCATAAGCAAAGACCACATAGGTCCATAGGCGGGTATTGTGCGAAATACAATTATTGGTTGATATTTTATTAATGAAAATTCATTTGGAGCATTGGAATCCATCTGGATTTCCTACGATATACATCAATTCCTGATCTGATCCAGCTCTCTCCTGATATCAAAATAACTACTAATGTAGACCGCAGAATCTGGTTTCAAATGGTTGGCGTACCGCCACATTTAGCTGTAATTGTGCGCAATCAAACACAACTTCTACATAACGGTGGAAAAGAAGAAGGGTACCAGTGGAATGGCCCGATAGATCACCTGATCTGGGCTCATCAGACACATGATTATTGAGTCATTTGAATCGTGAAGTTTACTCTGTCTGAGTTCATAATCAGTTGAAACTGACGGTCGTGCATGATTTCCTGCTGAAAGTGACAAATATTATGATTGCTATCGGATATTTCAATCTGGCCATTCATATTGATGATTATCATCTCATTGAATTCTTCTTCAACTCATATTTTTGCTATGAGCACCCACATCAGACAAGAGTCTGAAACCATTTCATGAGCACACAGAAATCTTGTTGATTATGGTGTGATAATTCATCGTTCAATCACAGCAGCTGGGAAAAATGATGTTCCATCTAAGGGGTGATCGGTTGTTTTTTCTACACTCCTCCAATGCATTTAGCGTCTACATTCGCACACGCTAACGAAAACTGCCTCTACATTATATATTTTTGGAAAAACATTCTCAACTTCTGTTCTCAATTTTCCTTTCAGAGCTCCACTTCGAATGGTTATTCATATCTTCATAATGAGAGTTCTCATGCAAAGAAATTGAGAAATATTCGAAGAACAAGCATCGAAAATGATATTCAACGAATTGAATTTGTGCGTTATTACTTCGTATTGCAAGACAAACATTGCATAATCGGAAATATCATGGTTTCATGGCATATCACAGTGTTTCAATCATCGTCGCATAGAATTCCAATCTGAGATCTATCAGAATGTGAATTACTGATACGGATTACTAGAGAGATGAAATGAAAAATTGGACAACCGAATTTGAATTGGTGGAATATAGTTCGATAGATATTTCACTTCCAGTTACGGTTATATTTTGCAACGTGATTGGTCACTTTGTTGATTAGTCAATGGAAGAAATATGAACACAGACGAATCGTTCGCGAATATCTGTATGGAAATAAGAAATATTTTTTCTTTCAAGTTCATCTCCAGCCTTCAGACTTCATCAACAGCCGAACCGGATGGAATACTTACTGATTGATCTGCTTCTGCATACGTACGAGGTTGACAATGTTCTGGTAGATTTCTTCCTGATATCCATCTTCATCACTATTTTTCTTGGATATCTCAATCAGTCTGATGACACAATTATTGAAAATATGGTACTGAAAGTAGATGTGGAAAATCACATAGTCGAGAACGTTCAGATTAACAATGAATGAATAGCAACTGGTTACGAATTGCAAGTAATATACTACTCTCAAGAGATATGTCCACCTCTCCAAATATTCATCAATCAAAAAGAAGTTTGCATCCCATATCTTATGATCTTCAGATAATGGTGACAATGATAATACACACAAGAAGATCAACACAAACGCTGACATGTGGAAATATCTTATAACTTTGCACGATCTGAGTATGTTTGCATGTGTTTTCTCTCCATCCGACTCAAGGCACCAAGCATTCTTTTGTATTATATCTGGCACTCTCATCAGCATCTTATGCACCAAAATCATGAATAGATTTGAAAGGAATGCCTGTGGAAGAAGAAGGAACAGTAAGAATGTGATTCTAACAGTCGATAATGAATTGAATCTGGCTATCTTATAACGAAGTTACCAGAACCAAACGAATGGTCATGAAAAAAGAGGGGGTGGAATACTAATACTCACTGAAGAGTTGTCGATAACATAATTGATCGAAATACCTCATAGCAATGTGGAGCATATATATATATATATATAGAAATTTCATAAGAGGCTTCAATAATCGTTATCGAAGGTCTATATATCCCTTCTTTCGTGATTGAAATTTCTATGGAACATACTGCTACTGTCGATTTTATTCTATGGAAATAGAATAAAATCAACAATATCATAACAAATCTAGCGATATCATCATTTGTGATGACTAAAATATCCTTAACGCATTTTGGTTCGATGAGGATCTTGGTCTTGATATTGATTGTATGGAAAACTCACCTGCCCTAGCTTGAATTCATTCATTCAGTTTCCATAATTATCATATAATCATTATTATTCCGAATTCAAGAATTTTTGACTCATATTCAACTTCTCCATCATTCGTCAATACATCAATCCAAAATCCATCACAACCAGTCTGCCAACATACATTATTCAGCATTGCGTTTTTTTTTTCGAAAACTGATGCAATATTTGAATCATTCGTCAATACAGATATTCAAAATCCATCACAAACAATTTTTCAAAATACATGAATCATTCAGCAGTGTGTTTTTTTGAAACTGATTTGAAAAAAATATCTGAAGTATGTTGAGAACTTTTTACAGCTTTTCACAACATCTTTTTTGAGGACATAGACTGTGATCTGGAATAACTGAATAATGGAGATCCTAATATTATGCGCACGAAACATCACAATGTTTTCATGCAGCTCTGCATTATGTCACCATAAAAATAATATCAAGCCTTATCTCCTCCACAATGGTTCGATTCTAAGTTCGATGAATTCTCAAGAATGATTAAGTTGAAGGAGAATACAAAAATATAAACTACCATGAATATAAATATTCTGTTGATCCTGGAAGTTTCTGGAATTATATCAATACCAAGAATGAATCAGAATGGATGAAAATGTAATGAATGAATTCTAGTGACCTCTCTGGATTTCTCTCTCTGAAACTGCACTTCATCCAACAAAACCACCCAGCAGCTGAACTCCACTTGGATCAAATTCACGAAAGAAACAGATGGCGCAGGCTGAAGCCTTCGCTATTACCCATTTTCTTGAGCAATTAATGAATGAACCCACTCGGATCCCTGAAACCAACAATCATTATGCAAATACGCTTGACCTTTTCTTCACTAACAATTCAGAACCGTATGAAGTGAGGATCCGTTTACCACTAGGAAACTCCACTAGGTTCACTCATCACTTTGGCATTACAATTCAGTTGACTAGGATGGTCGATAATTTTTCATGAAATTTCTCAGAGAAAAGTGTGTTTCAAATCTTCAGACCCTACGAAATGTGCAGAAGGAATTTCAGATATTATCATTTCTGGAATGAAAACTTACAAAGCTCATACAACCGAATTACCAACCACTGGTGAGCCATGGTTCAAAATAGTCTTCTAGGGTTGTCGCTTCGAAGCAAGCAGCATAATGTCATTGGCGCCGGAACTCATGCATGGAAACAAGATCTGAATTTGTTGAACCCAGAAATACACGATATAATACACCAGGATAAGATCAAACCTCATCGAGTGCCCAAATGGAACATGTTCGTTTCGGACCTTTGCCAAGGTGATCATGAGAAATTTTACTTCCAGTTCATCTTTTTCCCTCACATAGGATGAGAGAAAATTGGCTACAACACTATAAGAAGAAGCCAACATGGTTGCAGGAAAAATTCCACAATGGATCCACGACTCCAAGACCTTCTCAACATCGATAATATCGATAACCATATGCCAGCAATTGTCTTCGGACAACGCACAATTGGAAACATCCTGATAGGCTTCAATGCCAAGAAGTCATATTATGACGTGGCAAGAATTATAAAATGGGGATCTGAAGATTTAGTAGACTTCAAGGCAAAAAAAACTCAGGCTCGTATGTTTACCAGGAAGGCAGATCAGACAATGCCCAATATGACGATGTCAAGTAGTACTGTTCCCATAAAGTTGTCAATATTCATAATCGGTATCGCCATCAACAGCCCTTGCCCAGCTTGCGTGAGACGGTCATGTGATGTACATTGTGAGAACTGCATAACGAATATTTGGCTTGTTGTTCCGAGTGAAGAAGTACTCCACACCCAGCCTGGTTACTGTTCAGCTCCAAACATACGCTAAACCTCTTGGACTCGCATAGGCAGTGAAACTTTATTCATCTAATCATCGACCTCTCCGCAGAAAGATGAGCGATCTCTCTATCTATCATAGATATTCCCACGGTCGATGCTAGGAGGAAATTTCGTTCAGGCCATTGAATCCATACAAAGTTAGGTTCGAAATATGCCGAACTTCTTCTAGAAAAATTCCAATATATTCTTCTCTCCCAGAATTTCACGGCTGGCTAACGCGATGTTTCCCGAACATCATGGATCTCCTCTCGTGTTATTGAAAAATGAAGAGAATGACTATTTTTCATCTGTCTGAAGTAATGAAGCAGTTCATCAAATCCTAGAAAATATATCCAGTGAGACAGTTGATGTATGTACGTATCACATTGATATTATAAAACCACATTATTATGTATAAAAAAAAGTTCCTCCACCCTGTCAAACCTATTCACATTATATTCGATATACAATTGAGTTCTTCCATCTTGCCAGATTATTTGAAATATATTCGGAAGCGCCCTATTGAAGGGCAGTAAATTTTTGGAGGAATCGAAAGGGAATCTTCCGAAATTTTCCTGATACCTGTCCCTGAAAGAAGTGTCGATTGATCAGGGAGCGAGTGCATCCTGGATCGACTTTTATTTCGGATTGCTGGAAAGCCTACCGGAATTTTAATCGGGAAAGGTTCGAGACATTCATAGTATGAGTTTTGTCGACTCATACACAGGTTCGTTAATTTGATGTTCACTTTTCTTCGTGTGTTTATCGAAAATGAACATTTCAAGGGCACACACACTCGAAATATCGACAGAGTATGAAGAGAGATGGGGTCTGGGATACCTCGATATGGAAGGAAGAAGGAACATGTAGTAGGATATTTGGCGAAATTCATTTTTGAACGGGCTCCTCCATGTAGTCAACGGATACACAATTTTGTGACTATCACTGAAATCATGTACTGAATTGAATTATGAAACCGTTTTCATCGCCTCCTTGGTCTTTCTCACCATTCAAATCTTCATATATATCATTTTCTGTACATTTGCTGAAATATTTATTACGCCTTTCATATCCTTTTTCTCTGTTGTTCCAATATCCATGTAAATCTCTCATTGATTCGTGATGAATATGAAATTCATACCTTCGACACTCACTAAGAATCCATTTGAATCCATACGGTCCCTCACCTCATTGAGGTGAAAAAACATATTTTGTCTCTCCCCAAATATTCAAAAGTTTCCAAGATGAATTTTGGCCACTATTCACATCCACCTGCGATATCTTGCGCCAACCAAAGATAGTCGTCTACAATGAAATCAATAATTTCTGACACTCAAAACAGAATTTCAGATCAGAATTACCTACTGGTGTTATACCATGAACATGCTAATTTTAATTCATTCGGATGATCCATTATTTCAAATAGATACCTATCAAATAACGAATTGATAATATCAAAAGGTTGGTATGAAAATGTCATGAAGACTTTCGATTCGAACAATGACGGCTAAATGAGAGGAATCTAGTACTTCAGTACTATACAAATGACTGCCCATTAGCTAAGTTCACTTGATGGCGCAGCACACTTCCCAAATGGAGATTCCATTCGTTTTCTGATATTTGACTCAGGTTTCTGCATAATGGAGGTTATGTTTACTGTGTCACTATCAATACTGTCATTGCTCTTTGCCCATATTTCGTTTTTCGTTTCGACTCTTGCCTGTGCAAAAGCGTACCCAGGATCAGCTAGGGGGGCAGCTCATACCTGTTTGGAGAAGATGGTCGGTCAGGTATATTGAAACAAAAAAATCATGAAAATTGACTTTCAATAATTATTTTGATCATGACATAAAACAAAATATCATGATATATATATAGATTCAACAGTAATCTTCTTCTTGGTTTTGCTGAAAATTTGTCTGTGACCGTCTTTTCAATCGAATCACTGTTTTCCTCCAGATAATTGCGATGTACGCTTATCAGACACGAACCCGTAAGGCTTTCTTCACCCATGGTGCTTCTAAGCCACGTTTTAACTCTTCGCAGCGTACTGAATGGCCGTTCTACCGTCGCCGTGGTGCATGGGCAAACTAATCAATGTCTTTCTGACAGCAGGGTAAAAAACGTAGCTTACTTGTAGCAAACGCCGGAGTATTTTCTTGGGAGAATCGACTATTCAACGATGAAATGAGTGAATCAATGTATGATATTATCAGGGAACGCCGCCAATATTCGTTATCATTGTCTGATGGCGGATTACTTCTATGTGTTTGCTTGTGAGCAAGACGTGGAACCGAAATTTCTATGTTCAAATCCTTTGCAATAGCTCGCGCTCTTTGTAGCATTTCATTACTTATTCTATCACGAAACTCGCGGACATTCTGGGAATGTCCTTGATATTTTTGATGTGTTCCTCCACCAAGATCAAGTCGATCGATTTAGCTTGGGGTGCGTCAACTACCGGTTCTGAAACTGCTGAATATTTGGCTATTGTTTCTAGAGCAACAATAAACACTGGTTTTGTGACGGCTGAATGCAACTAATTTGCAGATTTTCTGTTGGTTAAATTTTCCTGTACGGATAACTTTTCTAGAGATTCCACAAGCTCTGAGAAATGTCGAGAAAACTTTGTGATTGATTTATATATTTCGGACCATCTCGTCTCACACAATCGTGAAAGGTTTGGAGCGTAGTTTCGACGTGTAGTCGATTCTCTGAGAAACGTTTGAACATCCTTCACAGTGGTGATAGTATTTATAATTTCTGGTACTGCGTTCGCATCATTCACAGAAAGGTTGAGTTTGTGACTTGAGCAATGGAAATATAAAGCACGAGGATATTTTTTTCTCAGAATAGCTTGTACGCCACCCTCTTCTTTTCCTCTCATTGTAGAACAGCCATCGAATCCAAACCCCACGCAATCTTCGGTTGGTAGGTTAGAACTTATCAAGAAATTCTCAATTGCTTCGGCAATTGCTAAAGCATTTTGTGCTTCCAGTTCAACGAACCCTACGAATTCTTTTCTGATTTTCCTTTTGCTTTCGTCGTAGAACCGCATGCCTATTGACAGCTGTTCTTTCCCAGCTACGTCAGCAGTTTCATCAGCTAAGACTGCGTAAGCCACGGTCTTCTGAACCTCACTTATCATTTCCTCCTTAATAACTTCGCCACATAAATTCATCAATTCGTTTTGTATTCTTGGCGATGTGTAAACTGCATTCCGACGGCATTCCGACTTCCAGGTGACTCTTTAATTTGTCCTCTCCTGAATTGATTCCCAACTTCAATAAATCTAATAAAACACGCTCATCTGCTTGTTTGCCCCGAAGAGGCATATCATGTGTACCTCAAAATACTATACAAGAAATAATTGATGACAATATTGGTCTGTTTTCCTCGATTGCTTTTTAGTGTGCTTTTTGGAAGGTAGAGAGAAGATTGTTAGAAAAATAATGAAATGTCAGACGAAAATTGATTTGTCATTGAAACTACAATAAACAGTCCACTTTTATAAAATATCAATTACAATGAACATTGGTCTGTTCTGAACCGGATTATTGAGTGATATTTCCGAAAATCGTCAGGAAATCCAATATCCAAATAATATTTGGTGCTGAGTCAGTCGTCTAGCGCTTCAGTGCAGTTGCAAGATTGATCACAAGATTATAGCATCGAGCAGAGCAAGTCAAGTTCGTATTCCCTTCCTTCCATTTCCGGACAATCTCAATTCGACTACTCGTTTTGACAGCTTTGAATATTTTGAGCTTCGATTGCGTTCCACGACGAATAACACGTCTCAAAACTTATTATGACATTATAGATAGCAACAATTTGAATGAGAATATCATCACACAACTCACTATTCGATTATAGAAAACTGAGGGTTGTTGGGATGAATTTTTTTGAGGGGGCCGTAGCACAGTGGTCAAGGCGTTTGACCATGATCGAGCTGCCGGAACGGTAGTGAGTTCGAACCCGGCCTTGGCTGTTAATTTTTCATTGAAATTAAATGGTTCAGCGATTTCAATCCTGACATCGATCTGGTAGTGACGATGCACGGTCCCCCAGGAGTGGTTGGTGGAGTCCACTATAAAAACTCCTCCCGCCCTTCTCAACCCGCTCAAGCTTCGGCTTATGGGACGTTGGATTCCGACGTAGAAGAAGCGATTGAAAAAAAAAAAAAAAAAAAAAAAAAAAAAAAAATTTGATGCCATCCAGTCAGAGAAAGAATTATTATTTCCTTCGACTGATGATGGACATGTAAGAGTTCACTTTGAGAATTCATATTTTGATGTCTTCTCTCAAATGCAGGAAGTGTGTTATGATTTCCATTTCAAAAAAAATCCGAATATTAGTACGGATAGTTATGCTGCAACTCATGTTTCTAATCATGATAATTCATGATAATGATTCAGAACATAATCATTCTCTTGTGAAACTCACTATCATTGAATTACCTACTTCCGATGAAAAATATGACAATTGGCTTGAATTCAGAGATGCAATCAAGGCTCTTGTAGATGAAGATGGCTCATCATCTGAAATTCAGGAATTCTATTATTTGAGATCTTCTCTGGATAAGGAGGTGTGCCGGATCGATGAATCCATTGATGTAACTGCAGACAATTATCACAATGCCTGGTCAATGTTGGCAGATAGATTTGAAAATGAAAATCTCATGATCCATAATAATATTCGTGCTATTTTTGAGCATCCACCAGTCACTGATGAAAATCACGATGATCTCAGGAATTCATTCGATTCAACTACAAAGCATTTACGTTCATTGAAAACTTTGGGGAAATGACAAATTCATGGGACCGTTTGATCATTTATATTATGACGAACAAATTTGACAATGTGACTAGTCGAGATTGGAAATCTTATGAATACGAAGACAAATCACCAACCATGACTGATATAAACAAATTCATGAAGTCTAAATGTGATATTCAAGAGAAAATTGAGACAAGTAAACATGAACAACAAATTTTCAAGATGGAATATTCTGGCAATTCTAGCAATATTTTTGTATCAAATAATGCAACGAATGATTGTAACCACTGCGAAGGCTCGCATTCGATTCATAAGTGTGATTCCTCTTTGAAATTTTCAATAACTCGGAAAATTTCTGAAATGAAAAAACGAAAATTGTGCTTGAACTGCTTGGAATCGAATCATTCGTCATGGACATGCAAATCGAATGAATGTTCAAAATGTTATAAACCTCATAATATTTTATTGCATCTGAATGTATCTGAAGTCGATTCGAATTCAAATAAAGAAGAAAATGATGCTGGTCAAGGATCTGATGCAAGCAATGCAATTAACGGAAGGTATATTCATGAGAAATTGCAAAATAAATAGAATGGAATCGGAAAAAAAAAGCAGGTATTCTAACTCCTTCAGGAAGCATTAGATTTACTCATCAAAGCGGTACAAATTGAATTTCCAACTAGAGATCATGGGATACTTTGGAATAATGAATAATTGAATGAAAAAAGCAAATTTCTGTGTTTGAATCCATTCATTGAAGATGGTATAATACGTGTTGGAGGTAGAATACAGAATTCCAAATTGAGTTTCGATCAAAGACATCGAAAAATTCTCCCTAATTCTCATAAATTCTCATAAATTGACCAACATGATGATACAATCTGAAAACGTACGATTAATGCATTGCGGTACGCAGAACTTATCATGTGCTCTGCGAGAACAATTTTGGCCAATCGCTGGTAGAAGCTCCTGCAAGAAAATCATCAATAATTGTATAATGTGTTTCAAAGTTACACCTCAACAATCAAATTATATCACGGATAATTTACCTGATTTTCGTGTGACTGATTATGCTCCATTCGTGAATACTGGATTAGATTATGGTGGTGTGATGATAAAAGATACAAAAACGAAAGGTGCCAGAATTACAACGGCATATTTTTGTATATTCGTTTGCGTGTCATCGAAGGCTGTACATATCGCGATGGTATCTGCTACTAACTACAGCAGTTTTCAATGCAACCTTGAAACGTTTCATCAGCCGTCGGGGAAAACCATCAAATTTATTTTCTGACAATGGCTCAAATTTTGTTGGTTCTCGAAATGAACTAGCGAATATATTCGAATTCCTCAATGAAGAATTTGAAAGAATTGGTAAATGAAAATATAAAATGAAACATATGATTCCACCAAGGTCGCCAACTTTTGGTGGGATTTGGGAGGAAGGAGTGAAAAGTGCAAAATTTCATATCTAAAAAGTTGTGGGAAACAGTAATTTGACATTTGAGGAATTCACCACCGTGCTAACGCAAATCGAAGCAATATTGAATTCGCGGCCCTAATGTCCATTATCCAATGATCCCCACGACCTTTCGGCCTCAACACCAGCGCACTTGTTGATCGGACGCACATTGACAGCACTACCTGAAGTGAATGTTTTGTCCCGGAAATCGTCAAAAGAATTTTGGAAGATTGCAAAAATTCGTTCAGCATTATTGGTAACGCTGGCGAAAAGAGTATTTGGCGGAACTACGAACAAGAGTTGAATGGAGGAAAAGATCTGAGCAGATGTTGAAAATCGGTACATTAGTATTAGTTAAGAATGACAACGTTCCATATGGTAGTTGAGTCGAGTGAAGGCTATGCATCCAGGCAATGATAACGTCGTTCGAGTCGTCGATATACAAACTACAAATGGAATCATGAGACGTGCAGTGAATAGAATGGGTGCCTCACCAAAAGAAGAGTCACACGTATAATTTCGAGGAGAGACTCCATGAGAATCTCGATACTCATTCTTTTTATCAAAAATATCATGTTTTCTTTATCTCGAATTATGTTGAATCTTTCAACTTTTGTATTGGAAACTGAGTTCTCTCAAGGCGAGCGATATGTTTCGTGATATTAATGTACTCAGTATTGTCAAGAAGGGCACTCTTCATCAGGATAGGGATACATGAATATCAAGTACAGCTCAAATGCATCATTTCAATCTTATGGTGTATGATAATATGGGTTAGTATTGACAAACAAATTATGCTCAATAAGTAGGTCAGTTAGCGAAAACTAGTATCAAGAACATCAGTTAACATAATTGGTTGTTAATGCTGATTCAAGATAACATCATGAACCTTGAACCAACAGAGGTGATGAAAGAGGCTGAGGCCGAAACTCCGGGGCAGTCCGCGTGACGACGCTGAGATCACGAACTTGACGCGGAAAAGTATTGTTGAGTGCAAGTCCTCTTTTCGGACTTGAGTTCTCTACCGCGTGGGTTGAGTTATAGTCTTGCTACGTTGGAGTTGCTTGCCTTGTCTTCTCGAGAGATATGTCCCCTAGCCAGCTGTATACTTATTTATGATAAGATAATTTTCATTGTACTGGGTGTTGTATGTACTTTGATTTGGTTCCTTGTGTGTGAAATATATCTATCTTATTCTCACGAAATAAACGGTGGTTGTTTCATTGAGTGTTGGGTGTCCCGAGTAACGACCAAGTTGGTCAGGCTCGAAAGGCCCCTTCTCTATTCTGACTATGTCCCAAGCGACGGGGGGAGGCTCCGACTAACCCCAGTTCGCGACAGTATATTTTGTATCGTTAATATGGAAGGGAAAGGTAGAGAGAAAGGTTGGTAGAAGAATAATGAAATGTCAGACGAAAATAAATTCGTCATTAAAACTATCAATATATACAGTCCACTTTCATTAAATATCGATTACAATAAACAAATAAATAAATAAACAAAACCACGGCTTGTAATTAATAAATTCCAATATTGTAAGTGAATAATATGCTGAAGATATACACTCACAAGAGAGACCTCCTTAAAGAAATCAAATAATCATATTAGGTACATATGTATGTGTTTTGTATTGACTGACCTCTTTCAAAGAACTTCTTGATATATAGTTTGTCCGTTGAACAGTGTAGTCGTGTTTCAGTGAGTTCCAGAATCAACATTTTTTATCAGTCGCTGAAATATAACCCTCTTCCACCAGTGGTTAGAAATATTTCAATCCTCGATCCAGTTGGTGAGATATCCCTTATCTTCGAATATCAAAGAAATATGAATGATTTCAATGAAGATCTGAACAAACTATCTCCTGAAAGCTTGAGTTTATACAATCTAGTTGTGAAAGTTTCTCAACAACAAACGACAGATATCAAATCCGAAATACAGCAGAACTTAAAATCTGTTAATGAACAACTAATAAAAGCCAACAAGGAAATCGAACAACTGAAAACACGCTGTATGGAATTAGAAAGGAAGAATAGGAAAAATAATCTGATTGTATTTGGAATCAAAACACGGGATACCGAAAATTTAGTGAAAATTACTACTGAAACGATAAACAAAGAATTGGAAGCAGAAATAAAATTGGAAGATCTAAATAATGTGTACAAATTAGGAAAAGACACTACATCACCTATACTGATCGAATTCAACTCTTTTTTCAAGAAACTGACAGTTTTCCAGAATAAAAATAGATTGAAAGAACTGGAAACAAAGGGAATTTCTATTAGTGATGATATGTCCAAAAAAGACAGAGAGAAACAGAAGACTCTGAGAACTCACCTCAAACAAGCAAGAGAACAAAATTGTTCAGCTAATATTAAAGGATTCACCTTGTATATCAACAACAAGCCCTACTCCGTAGACGACCTGAGAAGTCTAGAAAACAATACTAATTTTGTCACCGATAGTGAAGAAAGTTCAAGTGAAAATCCAATCCAAACTCAACCACAGGCGCAAAGGATAACATCCCATGCCAAGAGAAAAAGAAGCAAAACCTATCGTTACAGTCCTATAAGAACGAGAAGTACAAAAACAGACTGAATTAATGTATAAGGTAGATATATATTCCGGAATTGCGGTTCCGTTTCGGTTTTTCAAGTGTTTTGATCGAAATTATTACTGCTCGTGTTCATATTTTTAATATTCCAATTAGTTCTCCATCGATTTTCGAGAAGATATGAATACACATATAAGTTATCTCCTCTTGAATGTCAGATCATTGTGCAGTGGCTTCGATATACTCAATGATTTTATAAATAATGAGAATTATGACATTCTTGGGTTATCCGAAACTTGGCTGCATGAAGATATACATTCAGACACCGTTGCAATACAGTCATATGATCTCATTAGAGCAGACAGAAATTCTAGAGGAGGAGGTATTGCTTTTTATGTCCGAAACTCCGTAAATTATTAAATCGTTTACACGCAGGTCAGTCTTTTTTTAGAGCAACTCTGGATTTCTGTAACCAATCAAAGTCGTACCTACTTGTTCGGAATTTTATATCGCCCACCCTCAGCCAGCATTATAGCGTGTCTCAATGAATTGGAGGAAACAATAGCTAATTTGATACCCGAATATGATTTTATTGTGTTTGGAGGAGATTTGAATATTAATTTATTAGCAAATGATAACCGATGCGATCTTTTGATTCAGTTCATGGAGATGTTCAACTTCACTCAGTTGGTAAATGAACCTACGAGAATCACTCTTCGAAGTCAAACTCTGATAGATGTTTTACTAGTTTCGAATCCAGAAAATATTTCAAATACCGAGGTATTGGATATCAATGGAGTATCAGATCATTTGGCAGTGAGTTGTAAAATTGACTGTGACAAATCTATAAGACAACCTAAGTTTATAACTTACCGTGACTTTTCTACTCTTGACGTGGCCCTATTCAATGAACATTTGATATCTCACAACTGGAATATATTCTTCTAATAATTAGGAACTCTGGATGAAATGTTAGATTACCTCAATCACGGTTTGCTCGCACTTTTCAATACACACGCTCCTTTCCGAACCATAAGAGTCACCAAACCACCAGCTCCTTGGCTAACTTACAATATCAAAGAAATGATAAGACTCAGGGATAGAGCTTTCAGCAGGTACAAAAAGTTGAGAAACTCTGCGTCTTGGAAAAGTTATACTGACTTGAGAAATTACACAACTGGAGCAATACGTCGCGAAAAAAAAGCATTTCTCGAACATGTCCTGCACAGGAAAAATTCTAAAGTTATGTATAACACGCTAAGGTCACTTGATATTCTTCGACAGAAGGCAACGCCTTGTCTTCCAGAGCAACTGAAAAACGTTAATAGAATTAATCGTCACTTTAATTGTATAATGCATCTTGAGAAATCTAAAACACTCGTTTCTCTTCTCGATAAATATAAAAGTGTAGTTAATGGTCCTGTCTTCTATTTCAAGAATATATCTTCAGAAACGGTAAATGAATATCTGAATAAAATAAAAAGTAACGCAGTAGCAACAGACGAAATCTCCATAAGTATGATACAATTGGTGCAGTCCCAGTTAATCAAACATATAACATTCATTTTCAATACGGCGATTAACATGAACATCTTTCCCTCGAGATGGAAACACGCCAAGATTATTCCTCTGGCTAAATGCAACTCTCCCACTAAGCTCTCCGACTTGAGACCTATAAGTATCCTGCCTTCCCTTTCCAAAGCCCTTGAAATGATCATGAAAGATCAAATGGCAGATTACATATATGCACATGAAATAATCACTTCTGTACAATCTGGTTTTCGCACTGAACACAGCACTACTACCGCTCTTTTGTCAATCACGGATGATCTTTTCAAGGCCGCGGATAATGGTGAAGTTTCCTGTTTAGTTTTATTGGATTACAGTGAGGCCTTCGATACACTTGACCATTCGACACTTTGTAACAAACTTAAATACTTTGGTTTTTCTAACGGAGCAGTAGAATTCATACGAAAGTATCTATGCAATCGTACACAGCGCGTCGTCTTGGAAGGTATTGAGTCAGATGCATTGCCGGTTGGTTACGGTGTTCCCCAGGGGTCTATTTTGGGGCCACTATTGTTCTCTTTACATATTTCTGATTTTTTTGAAATCATAGAACATGCCAAAATTCATAACTACGCCGATGATACTCAACTCTATGTCTCTTTGAATTCTTTACTTGTAAACGCAACACAAAATAATATAAATAAAGATTTGAATAAATTATACGAGTTTTCCACCGCGCACAATTTACGCTTGAATTCAAAAAAATCTCAGGTCATGTTCTTCGGGTCGAGAAAGAAAGTGGACAGTGCTCGTGAAGATATGAAAATAAAAATCGGTTTTGATATCTTGCCTATAGTCAAGGAATGCAAAAATCTTGGACTTTAGATTGACTCTGAGCTGAGATTCACCAAACATGTCAGCCATCTTTGCCAAGCGTCCTTCAACATCCTCAAACAACTCTTTCCTAACAGACACTTGCTTTCCATGCACTTGAAGCTTTCTTTATGCGAATCATTGATAATGTCCAAACTTTCTTATTGTGATAGCGTCTACGGACCTGCCCTCCTGAAATCTGATCAGTATCGTCTTCAAAGAATACAAAACTCATGTATTAGATTCTCCTCTGGTATTCGGAAATTTGATCATATAAGCTCTGTATTTAATAACTCTGGTTGGCTGAGGTTGAACGATCTTCGAAATCTTCACTTACTGTCTATTACACATAAAGTTCTTGTACCGAAAACTCCTAAATACCTGCATAGAAAATTGAATACTTTTTCGGCATTGAATGACCTCAGAACACGTAATAGACACCTTTTTGTAATTCCTCCTCATTCCACTTCAATTTATACGAAATGTTTTTCGTACAATGCTGCCAAACTTTACAATCAGTTACCCAATGAATTCAGACTATACACACTGAGTAACTTTAAAAAGCGATTGAAACTTCTCCTGAAGAATAGGCAGTTTTTGTTCTTACGTTGATAGATACCGCTCTGAATTCTGTTTTGGCTTTCCATATATGTT
The DNA here is from genome assembly GCA_963576655.1 of Gastrophysa polygoni. NCBI lineage: Eukaryota > Metazoa > Arthropoda > Insecta > Coleoptera > Chrysomelidae > Gastrophysa > Gastrophysa polygoni. The sequence goes on along the minus strand of OY755084.1, from coordinate 33,567,608 downwards.
TGTTATGTATCGATACAGAACAAGGAACTAAACTAGGTTCAAAACTAGGTACGAAACTTCCCGCTTCTGAATACTGTATTGGTTTACGATGTAGGTTTGTTATGTATCAATACAAATCTAGGAACTAACCTACGTTCAAAACTAGGTACAAAATTATGATGACGTTTGTCTTCAATGTCGTTTCCTCTTTATCTTGTTGTAGTAGGTAATTTGATTTGTAATAGTTAGGATATATATATATAAATATATATATATAAATATATATATATATATAAATATATATATATATATATATATATATATATATATATATATATATATATATATATATATATATATATATATATATATATATTTTTTTCACCTGTATGAATTTTTTTTTTTTTTCATTTTTTTTTTTATCATTATTTTATTTTATTTTTTGAGGTCAAGTTGAAAAACTGCTATATCTGACACTTCGCCGATTCATCAGTCCGACATTTTGTTCTCTTTTTTTTTGTAGAAACTGAAATGATGAATAAAGCCGCTTTATTATTATTATTATTATTATATCCATTTGACGCAGTAATATTTCCAGTTGTTGCGCAGTTAACGTAAATCTTGTATCGCCGCAACTAAACTATAGACACTATGGCGCACCGAACTGAATTGAATTGTATTCGAACTGAATTGCCTTGCTCTGCCTCACGATCCCGCTTATATTTCTCTCTCCCGGAATACGTAGAGGATACTAGACTCTATTTCCATCCTTGTTCCATACGTGCCATCACTGTCTTTCTTTTCCAGAATAGTCCATGCTATAACGTTCTTCGTGGTATCTCTGGTATTGCTATTCAATATAAGATGTCGCTATCTATTGATCGTATCAAATCATGCTTGATGTTATTTCTCTTTACTGGAAAGTACTGTCGTCCGTAACTAGATAGCGCTAAATAGCGTAACTAGATAGATTATATTCGGCTTTAATCCTAGATGGCTCTGATTATCTCGTCAGGAGCAAAAACTACGAGATGCGACGGTTTCGCGGAAGATTTGAATTAAATTGCGTCGCTAACAGTATACAATATCGAATGTAGTGAAATATTCAATCATAGATAAAAAATATCAAATCAAAATATCTGACTGAAAAGAGATTTCGTTTCCAACACTTCATATTGCGCAGAGTAGGTGACACGTTTTTAATAGTTCTCACTTGCCAGGAAAATTGACGTTATCTTTCAGGGAGGGGGGGCAGCAGCCTGGGTACGCCCATGGCGCTGTGTGAAAAAACGCTCTTGACATTGTTGGAAGAGGTCACCACTCACCTTCAGTTACCATTTCTGTACAGATCCCTGTTTGCAATTCTCGATAGATGAACAGTCATGTATAACAAGTAACGTACTTGATATTCAGCCGTCATTGATTCGAACCAAATAGCGGAAATAACGCGCATGCGCTCAACTGAAAGGGTACGTATGTCTTTGATCATTGAATGTTTTGTTATTTTTATTGTACGGAACATGGCCGTCGTTTTTTAGAAAACTATTTGCTCTTCACAAAGTATGTTGGAAATGGTTCGAAATATTCCATATGAATGATGTTTTTGTCAATTGAACGTATGATGAAGGGATGAAAAATGTCCTGTGCTAGAAATGGAAGCCGGATTGGCTATAATGTCTACCCGAAACGAGCCGAGAAAGAAGGGGAATTTCTACTTTTTTTTGTAGGTTTGCGCAAGTTTATATTGTGGAATTCAGATTCCTGGGATCAAAATACGTGAGTAGAAAAAAAAATCATCGAAAAAACCCATCGCATTATAAGTGAAAAATTACCATTGATTTTATTCAACATAGTGGACTTTTTTTCTACGCTGACGATCTGAAGATGTTTGAGGATATTCATGACTCATCTGATATTGAACTCACTGCAATAGAATATACCGGGTGTCCCAACAGTGCGTAATTGCTCGATATATCGATAATGCTGATATATATGAAAAAAAGTTCCATATTAAAGTTGTATGGCACCGCGAAGGCCACATTTTTAAAATAAGTCCTGATTCACAGCGTGTTGCATTTTTCCGTAGTAACAAAAAATATGTATTTTTCAAATGGAACAACCGGTTTATTTTTCTGTCATTGAAATGGTCCCTTCGTTCCCTACTCAGCACTAAGTTTTTTTCTCTTCACAATGCGCCGTTGCCAAGTTATCAATTATTTCGAGAAAATAGGGAGTGATGCAGGCTCTCAATGAAATAGCTGTGATTCAGCTGTTTCTTCGAAGATGTGAATTTTGTCTGGTGGATTGACGTAGACAATACCGTAGTAGCGTGTAATACTCTGATCTCCATCGATATTCATACAGGGTGCTTCAACTATCACTTTCATTTTCGTCCACTTCGATTCAAGTTTATGCGATTTTTTCAAATGGGACACCCTGTATATTAGTTCGTCGCCTCTTTGTATATGGAATAACCTTTCTGAGCATACTAACATGTTATATGTTATTCTCAACCGTTTCTTGATTATTTGTCTATTTCAAATTATTTCTACAAAATTGAAGAAATACCTGTCTAATATTTGAAATTCAAAAAAAAGGAAGAACCATAATTACTTTCAAATGTCTTCCACCCTGTTCAATACATTTTCTGATCTGGACTATGAGAGATCTTCAATTATCACCGTTTTTGTGGAATGTTTTACCAAACAGTGAGGCTGAAGTTGGCTATGATTTTAAATATCACCAAAAAGTAAACGAAATAATAAGTCGTGACATTTGTTGACAGCCTGTTGTGTGGTTTGTTCGAAAGCTATAGTTATTCATTATGAATTATACAAAGGAAGAGTTGATTGGAATGGTGTATGCTTTGGGCGCTGGTGAAGAGAATTGTTTGTTGGCTTCCCGTATTTATGCTGCGAAATATCCTGATAGAAGGCATCCACAAGTGAAAAGTTTTGAAACTTTGAAGGAAAGATTCGAGAGAACAGGACACATCGAATACAATAAGAAGAATCCTGCCAAAACAATATTGACTCATGAAAACCAATTAGCTATTAGTCTCGCAGTGGTAGAGAATCCCGAGTTGAGTGTGAGGGAAATAAGCAGAGATTTAGAGATATCGAAATCTTCAGTTGCCAGGAGTTTGAAATCTAACAAATTTCACCCTTATCATGTGCAACTGCACCATGAGTTGATAGAAACCGATTTCTTGAAAAGAGTGCAGTTCTGTCGGACGATGCAGAATAAAATTACGGAAAATGCAAGATTTCTGAAAAGCATTATGTTTACCGACGAAAGTACCTTCCACAGGAATGGATTCGTTAATAGGCACAACTATCATTATTATAGTACCGAAAATCCGTATAAACTTTATGTTAACGATTATCAACACAAATGGAGCCTCAATGTATGGGGCGGTATTGTGGATAATTATGTTATCGGACCATATTTTTTCGAACAAAAACTAAATGGACAAGAGTTTTTGAGATTTCTCAGAGAAGACTTTCCCAGGTTGATCGAACACCTACCTAATCATATCAAAAATGAAATGTGGTTTCAGCTAGATGGGGCACCAGCGCATTTTCTGGGAGAAGTTCGAGCGGAGTTGGATATAATGTTTCCTGATGAGTGGATAGGACGAGGAGGACCTATTCCTTGGCCGCCTAGGTCACCGGACCTAACATCAATGGATTTTTATCTTTGGGGAACAGTAAAATCGGAGGTTTATCGTACTGCCGCTACTACACAGGAGGACATGAAAATGAGAATTCGTGAGGCATTTCAACGAATTATGCCTTTTCATTTGAGCAGCGTGAGAACAAACTTCATTGAGTGATTGAGAAAATGTATTGAACAGGGTGGAAGACATTTTGAACATGTATTACGAGTGTAATTATTGTCATTCTTTCTGTTCTAGATTCCGAATATTATGCAGGTATAGGTACTTTTACTTTTCTTCAATTTTGTAGAAATAATTTGAAATAGACAAATAATCAAGAAACGGTTGAGAATAACATATAACATGTTAGTATGCTCAGAAAGGTTATTCCATATACAAAGAGGCGACGAACTAATATACAGGGTGTCCCATTTGAAAAAATCGCATAAACTTGAATCGAAGTGGACGAAAATGAAAGTGATAGTTGAAGCACCCTGTATGAATATCGATGGAGATCAGAGTATTACACGCTACTACGGTATTGTCTACGTCAATCCACCAGACAAAATTCACATCTTCGAAGAAACAGCTGAATCACAGCTATTTCATTGAGAGCCTGCATCACTCCCTATTTTCTCGAAATAATTGATAACTTGGCAACGGCGCATTGTGAAGAGAAAAAAACTTAGTGCTGAGTAGGGAACGAAGGGACCATTTCAATGACAGAAAAATAAACCGGTTGTTCCATTTGAAAAATACATATTTTTTGTTACTACGGAAAAATGCAACACGCTGTGAATCAGGACTTATTTTAAAAATGTGGCCTTCGCGGTGCCATACAACTTTAATATGGAACTTTTTTTCATATATATCAGCATTATCGATATATCGAGCAATTACGCACTGTTGGGACACCCGGTAGACAGATGTCATGAATTCATTTCCTATCGCAACAAAAACTTATCAAACGTCCGTTAGAAATAAAGCAATGAGAGCTGGAAACAGCGGATGCAATCAAAGATCTAAGAATCATCCTTGACCCAAGAATATCGTTCAAACTGCATATTACAAATGAATGTTATTTCTAGAGCACTGGGAATGTTAACAGAAATGTCAACAGACTCTATCATCTGTGAACGAATCAGTTGAAATCATATATTGTTCGATGGTTGGATTGATAATCAATTACAACTTCACAATTTGGTGACCTTCTTATGATGTGGATATTGACATGCTTGGGAGTATTCAGAACAAATTTTCAGGGTATTCTGCATATAAACCAGGATATCACATTGGTGGAGGACATTCTTGACATGAATACTATCACTCACAGAAGATCAGAAACCGATCTTTCACTAATCCACAAAATGATCAATGGTAGAAGAAATTCCCCAGGAATATAAGATTTATAAGCCTGCATGTGAACCCAAGAAGAACTAGATATTCAAAAATCGTGAGAATATCTTTTTAATCGTACCAACTATGGCCCGGATGAGTCTATAGGTAGAATTCTCAGATTTGCTAATTCATTCAATGTAGATACTGTCTAGTTAGTTATTCGAGAAGGTGGTACATTCATTTTTCAGCTTGTGTGGAATTTTCTCTTCTCGTTTATGGAGAAATGGAAGTTATCGAAGATCATTCATATTCGTAGTGAGGACAGATTTGTGATCTGCCCGAAAATGTCACTGAGCTTGATATCTGAAAGAGAATCTCTATTTGTCAGTGACACCTTGTTGAAAAAAATGGAAATACGAATATGTTTTTGATGAAAATGCAGATTCTACTTGTTTTCACTGAATTGTTTTGATACTGAGAAGTCAACATTCGAAAGATTTTGCGAAGATAAAATATTCCAATTGTGTTGAAGACGGGAGCACGAGTTGAAAGTTTGAGGTAATTCTTCTAACATCACACATTTGGCACTAAATCATGGTATCAATCGACGTTCTGTGAGAAATGTATTAAAAAGTGAAAAGTATCATCGAACCAAATATTCGAAGATATTATCGAGACAACCATCCAAGCTTCACAAACTCCGGAGAAGTAAACGGAAGATATTGGGAAAATATGGAGACAGATTTCGAACAACAGGTATTACTCTTAGCTCCTCAAGAAGGTAGCAGTAGAGAAAAACAAACATCAGAAGTTCAGGACTCGAGTGGAGCGTGTAGTGATTCTACGTTTGCCAATCAGTATCCCCTCACCAGAAAAGCTAGAAGATTATTTCAACCTTGCGCAGTTCAAAGACTGGAGAATCAATTTTTAAAACTATCTGTTACACCAAGTAGAATGGAAGTAGCCAGGTAACAGCATTATTATCTTAATTTTTGTCGTCTGCTCTATAGCAAAGATCGAAAACTTCGATCAGTTCAGAGCTTCATATGTTCAACAAGAACTAGAGAGCTATTTTAAGAAAAAAAATTCTCGAATCAGAGGTAGACAACTCATGAATCGTGAACAAAAGCAAGAGAATATTCTGATATGTTTTACAGAAAAAAGACTAATTCATTAGGTGATTCCATTTGAGTGATCTCTGCTCACATTATTTTGACCAGACCATCAAAGATTATATGATCGTACCTCTCTATAGTTCTTTGATTCCATTTTGAATTTATGTACTTAGGCAATACACATCTATTGAAAGAACACAACTTGAGAATGCTAATATGAGGATGATAATTATATCCTCACGTTGCTTAGCAATAAAAACAGATTCATTTATGCATAACGCTGTGATAGTATGATCAGCAAAACCTCAACACTGTTGCTGATTCTCCCTTACGACAATATTATTTATCCAGCTCATAAAATTCCTTGAAACTCATCGTTCTACCTGTGGTTTCACAATCCTTCACGATCTCCATGCCGAGAGAACATCCTAGTGGATGAATCGATAACTGTTATCGGTAACTTCTGGGCATTGTACTGTTAGCAATCTTCTCGTAATTCTATTAGCCTAGAGACCGCGCGCAACAGATGGCGTAGGCATTCACTTGTGAACATTTAAATAGTGATGTGTATTATAGACGAATATGGGCATTGTTTTTGGCCTCAAAGAAATCGTTCCCTCCGCGAATTCTAAAACCAGGAGGAAGGGGAATTTCAGGGTCTTGGATCATTCCGGATTGTGATTTCGTGTTTGAACAGATAACGACATTTTTGACTGAAACGTGATTTGTCAGCCACATACAGTGAAATAACTTTGTCGGAACTGATAACATTGTTTTTTTTTGTGTATTGTGGATGCTACAAGGAAAAAAAAGAGCTGGACTCTCTACCAAAGGCCAATGAACACACTGTGTTCACATATTCTCACTTGTGGAGTGGAACAAACCCTCATCTAGACGTGAGATCTGATTCAGCTCTCATAGTCGGAATTTCCAGCAAGGAAATGATGAACTCGATAGTGGAAAGGTTTATTTCAGGTATAATGTTATTGCGTTTTCTCCTGTCCGTCCGCACTTTCTAATGTTATTTTTTTTGTTGTTTATAGAATTTTTAGAGTTTTTTTATTTGGAGTTTACGTATGGAAATCGTCTGGTTGGGATTCCATCGGGTACATGTGAGCTGTTGAGACTTTATGCTGACAGCTGAAGACGGCCTGATCTATACACACCTCCACATCAGTTGTTAACCCGGGTATATTCATGAACCGCTGTAACACTGAGTGACCGACGTACACAGCAGTCGTAGGAAACCTGCGTTGGATTCTGAATCTTGGGTGGAGATCCAAGATAGACAGATGAGCCGTAGCATGAGAACTTGCATAAGAAATTTTTCATGATTTTTTTTCTTTGTTTGTGTGTAGAATCTTGCATACAGAGCCCTTTGGGCACTAGTTCATGATTTTTTCATCGGGCATTGGTACTCATAAGTTAGTTCACTTGAGGAAAATCGAATCGATCTCATTATCATTAAGTTTTATCATTAGCATCCATGTAATTCTCTCCGGTCATGGATGTGAACGTCACATGCGCATGTATGGTATACCGGGTGATAATCAAATACCAAGATCGCGGAACTGTAGATATAGTAATTCGCCGCTATTTATTTTTGTTTCCTTCGTCTACTAATATCCCCAAGTGAAATCCGCATGGAATAACTTATAGCGTATTCTTTCGTCTCGTTCTGTGTTTTGGAAGCGAAGAAATAAAACACACACACAAGAACAACCGAGTCTCATGATTTCGGAGATCATCATTTATGTATCTATCCAATCTGAGCAATTATTGTTGACATCATTCTCCGTTATACAGGGTGGGTCCCGCATCATCTGGAAGCTTTCTCGTTCGAGCTGCAATTGAGCTAGTGGCGCCCTTAATAATTACATTTTCATATTTTCTCCACTACCTACGACCAACTCTCCGATTGGCAGCTGTGGTGTTCATTGTTAATTCGCGATCATCTGATTTTTTCCTAATCCTGTAGATTGTTTTTCTACTCTGTCTCTAGCACGTCTTCATTTCAGCACCCACCCTCGATAAGGAGAGTATGAATATGAAATCATGAAACTTCTCAACTCCAACCATCATAGCGAGTGTCTCTCTGTGTCTGTTGCTCAGGCCCCCATGACCACTTTACCTCCCTATGCAGCAATCTGTGTAGTGGTTCGGCGATTGTGGCTTAGAAATCAACCAACCCGACAAAAGCTTGTATTTCTGCTCTGTTGGTTGGTTCAGGTGCATTATTGATGGCATCTACCTTGTTTTGTGATGGTTGGATCCCCGAAGTCATCATTTTGAATCCAAGGAAAGCTATTTCTCTCGAATGAAAAATGCATTCGTCTTTCCTTAGATGGAGACCATCCTCCGCTAAACGTCTGAAAATTTCTCTCAGCTTGTTCTCCAAGTCTTCATTCGAGCAGCCGACTACCAGCACATCGTCATAATATGGAACGGGTCCTGATGTCCCTGCTAACCGCATGTCGATAAAACGTTGAAATTTTTGTGGTACTATAGAAACACGAAATTGCAGCCGATTACACTTGGAAGCACCCCGATGCGTGATGATGGTCTGGGCATCTGCAGCTTGTTGGTCCTCACTCAGCTGAAGATAGGCCTGCTGAATGGTCAACTTGGTGAAGACTTCTTCCCCAGCCAGGGTGCCAAGGATATTATGTACTGATGATGCGTGATAAGTGTCAGCATGCAGAACTCGATTGAGGGTACAACGATAATCACTACATATCCGTTCATTACTGCTCTTGATTACCACAATAGGGGTTGCCCATCCAGGGTGACACTAGTTCAAGCACATGTTGTCCTACCGATCTGTCTATTTCTTGATGCACTTTATCCTTCAAAGCGAATGGTACTCTCCTTGCTTTGAGTGCCTCAGGTATGGTATCTGGGCTCAGGGTGAAACTAACAGGTTGAGCTTTGAATGAACCCAGATTTCCGTCAAAAACCTGGGGATATCTGCTATATAGTTAGGAATGCTATAAAGTTCGTTTACTCCTGCAATGCTTAGTCCCATAGCTGGAAACCAATCTCGACCTAGTAGAGTGGGCCGATTGCACTTCACCACGATCAGTGGTAAAATTGCATGCATTTTTCCGAACTGCACCTTCACCTTGCACTGTCCAAACATAGGTATGATGTTACCTTGGTAGTCTTCGAGAATAACATTTGAGCAATCCAATTTTGAGTCGTTTTGAAATTTTATCAAAAACCTTTTCTCCCACTACACTATGGGCCGCTCCGGAGTCAACTACCATTTGTTGCACCATTTCGTTGATGATTACCTCAACTACAAACTTGTCTATGGTTGACACCGTACCGTCCGACATTATACATTGTGGACTCGTAGGCATCCTCAGAAGACTGGACTGTGCTTTCAGCTGATTGTGCTTCTTCATCTTGTTTGTGGATCTGCCGCGATCTTCGCTTGCTTTTTTTTGCTAGCGAAGCTTTTTCGATATGCCCTTTCTTCTTATAGAATCGACATTCTGATTCCTTGAGAAAACAGTTTCCGGCTGCATGTTCTCCTTCACAACGGAAACATCTCAAAATTCTTCTCGTGGAGGTGGGATTTTTGACCGCAGGTTCAGGAAAATTGATTCGTAATTGGTGCACACCCCCTTCCATTCCATTTGGTGCAGATGAGGATCCCTTCAACAGAACTATACTTCTTGCAGTGGCCTCAAAAGCTAGCGCGGTTTCCTTTGCCATGCTACATGTTAGCTTCCTTTCTGTCAATAAACGGCGCTGAAGCATTTCGTCCCGAACTCCACATACAAGGCGATCGCGAATCATGTATTTAAAGTTTCCACCGAAACCGCAATGTTCTGTCGAATGCCTCAGTTCTTTCAGAAAGTCAGCAATCGTTTCTTCCTCTAACTAGTCACGACGGTGAAATCTGAATCGGCACAATATCTCCGTGGTTCATAATGATCCCTCAGAGTGGTTGTGATCTGTTAATACGTCTTGTCTCTTGTTGGCGTTGGGGCAATGAGAGCACGGAGTACCTCATAAGTAGCTGGACCACAGAGGCTGAGGAATACAGCGTTCTTCTCACTCTCATCTGCAATGCCATTTGCTGCCATGAAAAAAACCACTCTTTCCTCATAACTTTTCCATCCTCATGGATGGGAAATATCCGTTACTAGGTATGATTTTCGGGTCGCAATTTTCCACTTCCCAGAAAATTTTTCAGTTCCTTCTTGATTTCAGTTGATGTGAAGTTTGTTTCCCATCCTCGACGCCAAAATGTTGAATCGTGGATGAAGAAGAAATCAAATTCAAATTGGTTTCTGGTTTTTCCAACTGAACTGTTTATTATTTTTTCCAAGTTACCAAAACAAGAAGTAGTTACTTTAGTAATTATTTCTAGCTGTTGCTAGCCCAATATATCAATCTATCGATGGAGTATATACTGCATGATTACGACTTTCGTCCCAAGACACAACAGTGGTGATGGGAAAATGTCATCAAGTGCATTCTAAGGAAATGTCGAGTAACCTTGCATATCTAGGAATGTGAATAAACAGCAACTATTTGCGTCTACTTCCGATATTTTCACTGGTCAAGCTTTATTGTGGTTCACAACTTTTAGGCTGAAATCAAACTCTTGGAGCAAATTGGTAGTAGAGTTGGAACTGCAATTCCAGCTGGTTGATTTCAATGATAGATTATTTGATGAACTTCGCTATAGGACGCAAGGTTAATATGAATCCATAGGAATATTCATTGCTGTCATGAATAATATGTTCATGCAATGTCAGTCGAGTTTGGTGGAAGTTCATTCAGTGAATGAGTTACTCCAACTGAGTAAAAAAATAGAGGCCCGTAAAGTTTCTATATATTCCTATGATCTACCCCATGAGAATAGAAATAATTCAATGGAACCCGATTTGGCTCATCTTTATTCTTCGAGTACTTCGCTTGCTAGTGGTAGCCGAGGAGAAATCAATGAAATACATGATTCTAGTAGAGATAACTCTAATAGGCGATGTAAGAATAATTGTGGAAGCGATTCTCACCTTTTTACGACATGCGCAGGAGCTCAAGAGAGATTTTGTTATCCTTGTGGACAGCCCGATGTCTCGTCCCAAATATAATAGACAAAGACAGGAAAAAGGTCAGAGGGGACGTCAGTGAAATGCCGGAAAAGAAGGCCTATTAGATTCGGGTGCCAGTCGTACAATTATAGGTCATAGGGGATGGAAAATACTTAAAGATATAGGTTTAGTTAGATTAGATAAAACAGACTTCTCAAATGTAACTGTGGCTATATTGGAGATGAATATGAGTGTTTGGGTGTGTTACGTGTTCCGGTTAGGTCGAGATATACTGAGAAGATTATTGACATCTTAGTTGTACCTGAGCTCAATCACACGCTTATTTCAGGTGTAGATTTTTGGATTCGTGTGGGCATAGTTCCCTACCTCTGGTGTGAAGAGTGGAAATTCACACAAGCTGGTGATACTCATCCAGAAATTGATGCTGTCGAAGCTTTACACCACCGTGATTCATTGACGTCTGAGCAGATGGGGATTTTGGACGAATTGGTCGATGATTGCTTAGTTTGCTTAGGTGACAGTTTGGGCTGCACAAATGTGGTTGAACACAGGATCGAGGATCGTTAATACTCCAAATTGATTCAAGAGGTTCAGGATAATCCTTTGGAATTTGTTTCTTGACGTATCACCGAAGGGAAACTCTATGAGTATGTACGATTTGAAAAAATTCCTGGTTTGGATTTCTATGATGATTGGGAACTGGTGGTTCCAAAGAATATACGTTCTGGTGAAGTGTCACGACGATCCTTGTGGTGGACACCCAGGTGTTTTCAAGACCTTCAAGCGTGTGACTCGACGTTTTTATTTGCCTGAAATGAAGGCAAGATGTGTGAGACATGTTGCAAAGATAAAAATGAATAAAGATAAAACCTGCCGGTTTGCTAGTGCCTCGTAAAGTGGTTGATAGGCATGCCAAGGACTTGAAGCCTTATTCTGATAAACTCGAGAAAGAGCTACTCAGTATAGTATTTGTTGACTGGGATAAATATTGATCGATAGAGATTCGACACCAAAAATTCCTGAGTGACCCATATTCTTTCGTGATATTTTCTACGAAAATTTCAAGGAGGTGAGGGTGGAATTTGTAACGATCTGATTTCCCGTTCCAAGAATATTATTCATCCAGCTCATAAAATTCCTTGAAACTCATCGTTCTACCTGTGGTTTCACAATCCTTCACGATCTTCGTGCCTTGAGAACATCCTAGTGGATGAATCGATAACTGTTATCGGTTATCTCTGCGTATTGTACTGTAAGCAATCTTCTCGTGAATCTGTTGCCTAGAGACCGCGCGCAACAGATGGCGTAGGCATGCACTTGTAAACAATTGAATAGTGGTGTGTATTATAGATGAAAATAGGCATTTTTTTTTCCTGATCGAAGGGATCGTTCACTTCGCAAATTCCAGAACCAGGAGGAAGGAGAATTTCAGGGACTTGGATCATTCCGGATTGTGATTCCGTGATTGAACAGTTAACGACATTTTTGACTGGAGAGTGATTTGTCAGCCACATACAATGGAATAACTTTGTCGGAACTGATAAAATTGTTTTTTTTTGTGTATTGTGGATGCTACAAGAAAAAAGTTTTTTTATTTGGGGTTCACGTATGGAAATCGTCTGCTTGGGATTCCATCGGGTACATGTGAGCTGTTGAGGCATTGTGCTAACTGTTGAAGACGGCTTGAACTATTCACTCCTCCACATTAGTTGTTCACCCGTGTATATTCATTGACCGCTGTACCACTGAGTGACCGAAGTTCACAGCAGTCGTAGGAAACCTGCGTTGGATTTTGAATCTTGGGTGGAGCCCCAAGATAGACAGATGAGCCTTCAGCATAAGAACTTGCATAAGAAATTTCTCATGATTTTCTCTTTTGTTTCTGTGTTGAATCTTGCATACAGAGCCCTTTGGGCACTAGTTCATAATTTTTTTATGGGGCATTGGTACTCATGATCCTCTCATATAAGTAAGTTCACTTGAGGAAAATCGGATCGATCTCATTATCATTAAGTTATATTATTGGCATATATTATTTCGACATTTATCAACCGGGAAGGTATTACCCCCTTCGCCAGCCTTCACTTCAGTTAGAGACATATGCAGTGAAACATCCATGTAATTATCTCTGGTCATGAATGTGAACCTCACATGCGCATGTATGTTATACCGTGTGATAATCAAATACTAAGATCGCTGAACTTGTGAACTGTAGATATAATAATTCGCCGCTATCTATTTTTGTTTCCTTTGTCCACTTATATCCTCAAACTTATAGCGTATTTCTTGTCCCGTTCTGTGTTTTGGAACCAAAAAAAAAAACACACACACACACGAGAAACACCGAGCGAAGTCTTATGACTTCGGAAAAAAAATCAATACATATATCATTATATATGTATCGATTCAATCTGAGCGATATAATTCTTTGTGATAAAGGGTAGGTCCCGCATCATCTGGGAGCTTTCAAGCTCGAGCTGCAATTGAGCTAGTGGCGCCCTTAATATTTACATTTTCAATTTTCCCCACTACCTACGACAAACTTTTCGATTGAGAGCTGTGGTGTCTATCATGAATTCGCGATCATCTGAATTATAATTTTTGCCTACCTTGTCTCTTGCACATCTTCACTTCAGCACCCACTCTCGATAAGAAGAGTATGAATATGATTGAGTATCACTAATTTTTTTCATGATAGAGTGAGAGAGACGTCGCACAACTGTGATCTTCACTCTCTGAATCATCCTCGCTCTTCCTAGTTCCTCCATTCTCCTATTTCTCTTTCTCTATCTCTTCACTTTGAGAAACTCATTCAATAATTCTTTCCCGTTCAATTATGAGCTTTATTCATCAATCGGAAGTAATAATAATGATACAGTCACTTTGACAATCATAGAGATAACCAAGTCATGATTTTTATCATCCACAAATATATTTTATCAATCTATCAAACTTCGCAGGAATTCACTCAAAACACTACTGATGCCGTGAGTGACACTAACCTTCTTGTTTTGCATCAACTGAATCCGAAACAGTGGAAATAGTATTGAATTTCCAATAAAAAAGTTCATTCAAGCGATCGTATGTTCAAAAATTCGCCGCTTCGCTGTTCAATTTAGAATTTCAGGCTCGAGCTAGAATATATCAATGAATTCTGTAACTCACATTTCAATATACTATCCTTAACTGTGTTCCAATTCAGCGAATTCCGATTGCACTTTCCTTCAGAATATGGTAGGACTTTCAATTTTATTTTTTCAAATTGTTGTTATAGCAGAGGACCCTATATTTGTATATTTGATGCGATAAGACAAAAATCATTTTCAGGAATAACTCATATACGATTACGAATACGATTCTTTGAAAATTTATGCATGGATTGACATCTCTAACTCGACCTCTCGATAGTTTTGTTTATTATGAAATCAATTTGCATCGTATTAGGCAGTTCATTTCGCACCTCTTCTTACGAAAATGGATATTAACCATTCGAAAGCAAACTGCATGTATGTATCATCATGTGAACAACAATCAAATAGTGATAGTGATAACTTCTCGTTATTTTATTTGTTGGCAACACGGAAGGGAAACCTATGATATTCAAGAAACATCGTGTTAGCCAGCGGTGGAGTTTTGGGAGAAAAGGTGTTGAAATTTTTCTTAGAAGTTTGGAGTTTGTGAGCATCTGAAAATACTTTACTAGGCAAAGCATTCTACAGCTTCGCCATTCTATTGATGAATGATGCTTGGTATAGCCTCTTCTGAATTGAATCTAAGATCTCAGGGTATGTTTGGGTGCTAAGCTTCAACAGTACTCCAGGACAGGTCGAATTTGTGCTTTGGAGATGTGAGATGTGGGATGTGAAGTACCTCTTCGCACGGAATAGAAAACCAAGTTTTTGTGAAGCAGTTTTTGCAATAGATCATATGATCTTCCCATGAGAGAGCACTGTTGGTGGTGACCTCGGGAAAACTGAAAAAAAAACTCATCAATCCTGTCACTATCTGATCTGGATGGAAGACTACGATATGCACAAGAATATGTCATTTCACTGACATTCTTCAGTTCTCACAGTAACACGATTATGAATATTGGACATCGGCACTCGGACTAAGAAAATATCAACGAAACGAATCACATGATATTGACGTCCATACCACATATCCAGCACATGCGCTTACGAAAACGTTACACGAAAAAAGCCAAGCTGTCGCCCCTGTTCATACTCATTTGGCTGATGATAACGTACCATCGGCAATAACATGTCTTTGAAAAATTCCATTTGCATGGCTTGGAACTGTGCAAACTGAGCTGGACAATCTACTTGCACAACGTATAGAAGCATCTGTTTCAGATAGTCCCACAGAGTATGTAAGGCCCTTGGTTGTAGTTCCAAAACCCAATGGGAAAATAAGAATATGTGTGAACTAGACTGAATTGAATCGATATGTGAAAAGACTGACGCCGATTTGAATCGCTATTGGAAGCAGTTCCTAATATTAACGGAAATTCAAAATATTTCTTCCTCGCTGGATGCGAAGAGTGCTTATTCAATTAGCATCAAATGACGAGAGTCGAAATGCGATTACATTTCTTACTCAATAACGATATTGGCGACATCGAAAAAGTAATGAATGATATTTTCATACACGACGAAACATTTGAAGAACACCATTCAAGAAAATCTTTGCGAAGCAAAAATTATTGAAACCAGATGAATCCGCCTTCGCTCAGTCAGAATCAGCATATATATAATGTTGTGAGCAGAAATGAAGTAGAACCTGAAAGATTGAAAGCAATGAAAAAATTTTCTGGAGTTCAAAACAGAACTAATAGATGAGGATTTGTATTTCTGCAAAAATATAAAAACCAATGGGAACTCGTACAGTGTGGATCTATATATCTCTCATAGACTTGAGACCAGGTACGCCATGACTGGAATCGAGCTCCTACCAATATCTTGGGTCGTTGAAAAATGCAGAACATACCCCTTGGGCTCACTATCATTCAGTATTGATCTATCATCATTAAATTATGGTGTCATTCTTTGTGGCAATTCTCCAAACTCAAAAAAAGTCTTCATTATTCAAAAGAGGGCTATAAGAGTCATGGCTACTGCAGGATATAGGGATCACTGTCGGCCGCTGTTTGCCAAATATGGAATAATGCCCGTACCTTCTGTATATATATACCAGTCGCTACTACATATATATAAAAACAGGAATATCTATTCAACCAATGGAGAGTATCATAGCCATAATATGAGAAATAAAAACATGATAAGAGAACCTAGACTCCGTCTTAGTAAATCAGCCAGAAATTCAGCTGACATTAGGCTGTATAATAAATCACCCGAAAGAACTAGAAGCCTCAATTATAGACAGTATGAAGTTGAAGTAAAAAAAATATGCTCCCACCACTGTTTCTACTCAGCTGATGAGAATTTATGGCCTATAATATATAATTTTTTTTATTTTCCTCTCTCATTAAATCATGACAAATACTCATGGATTTGTTATTATTTTCCCATCTTAGAATGTTACCCATTTTTACAACTACTCCATACTTACCTACTTATATTTTTATTGTTTCAATCCGTATGTAATTTTTGTCTCATTTAGTGATACGTGTTTCATTCATATACAGGGTGAGTCAAAAATGTTTACCGAGCTTTCTGGGGGTGATAGAACATTGAAAAATAAGTGTAATAAATGTAACTACAAAAACTCAAATATCTCACGAACGGCTCAATTTTTTGTATTTGAATAAGAATACCTTTTTCATGAAATTTTCTTCGCTCCATCGACTGCTCCTGTTTTTTCACCGAAAATAATACAGGGAAAAAAGTTTTCTACAAAAAATCATGACTCCCTCTGACCCTCTGAAAACACCCTTTATAACAATATCAGAAATGTGGAAGTGTGACGAAAAAATGTATTTTGACAACATACATTCATGCACATAATTTCAATCGGGTGGCTTTCATCGTTCAGAAGTTATGCGGAGAAATTATTCAAATTTTATCAACTTTGGAAGGATATATCTCCCTCAATGTGCATTTTGGGCCATGAGTTTAATCATCAAACTACACTCATTTTTCAATGTTCTATCACCCCCAGAAAGCTCGGTACACATCTTTGACTCACCCATATAGACGAAATGTACCCATGACCCATCTATTGTCACCGATCATAAGCCTCGGATATCCATTATTCAAAATAATGCTCTAGACGTTATTGAGAATCATTGTAGAGTGTAGAGTGGAAGTTAAGGTCGAATTCCAGATGTGCATTCTCATTCATCAGCCTCAAAACCTATACCTGAAGATTCATCAGCGGAAGTGGCTATAGAACATAATAGAATCCTCATGAAGTTTCTATTACAGATAATTCCGCAGAAGAATTAGGATCTTTGCATCTCAAAGATCTAAGGCTGCTGGAATTGCGGAATACTATTGAAAATAACAAGAATATCGAATGGTAATGAAGAAAATTCGAGATGGAATTGTAAATTCAGAATCAACTTTTTCGTCATAATGGAATGTTCGTCAAGAATCAAGTTACGCTAACCAGTTGATGATAGAGGGAAGTCACCCAATTTAAATTCCAAGAAGCTGTCGAAAATCAATGGATAATAAATCACATGCATTCCATCAGGGAATTGATAGAACATCAGGAACAGCCCGTCAAATAGTATATTGGCCTGCAATGAGGAGCGATTCATAAAATTGTAAGGGAAAGATGGTTATTGAAAATCCACCCAGCTGCCCTTCTGTAGATGTTTCATCCGACTCATTCGTTAACATTTCATGGTCTACGTCGATCGCTCATCTGGATGTCCTATTGTCTGTCAGAATGGTAACGATGATCCCAGCAGTTCCCAAATTTTTAGCGATTCACACATGATTTTTGAAGACACTGGTGAACCAGTCAGATTTCATCCAGATAATGGTGGTCAGTATTCTTCGAGAGACTTTCAAACTTTCCTCAGGAAATGGAAGTTATCATTCGCCTCATTCACACCGCATTATCAAGAAAGCAATGGGCATGCTATAGCTAGTGTGAATGTCATGAAATCTTCGATATCAAAATGTACTAGAACCGGTGTTCTCGATAGAGATGAATAATCCAAAGGTTTATTAGATGTGCTTGGGAAATCTCCAGCACAAATACAGTATGTAGAACTTGACTGGAATAAATTCGTTGGCACATACGTGAATATTTTCATTCAGAATTCTTGAGAAATGTCAACGTTTCCATATAATATACCTACATGGTTTGTTACCGAATTCTTCTTCTTCTTCTCCATATTCTCCTCTCATATTGGTAGGGTGCATCTTATATAATATATGATTTGAATATTCACATATTTTCATGTCATAAAAAAACCCGAATTCTCCCTGTATATGTTCATTCACTCCATTCCTATACCTGAAAAAAGTACACAAAAACCAGCAAAGATATATATATACCTAGTAGCAGAACAGAAGTAATTTTTTCATCGACGCAGTGTCGCAGGAATCACCAAGTCGTACGGCCGTGAATTCATTCCATGCAAATCACGGATTTTGCCAATTGGAGATATCTCACTAATCAGTACACAAAATCGTCCTTCGAACATCAAATATTCTCGAGAATCATGAAACTCAATGGAATGGGAAGAGGATTACCTCTATTTCCTTCCTTACCCTTTCGATCCTGAATTTGGTGAGTCGTATTATCATTGTTTCTCAATATCAATCCAATCAAGTTACTCTCATATCTTAAACCAACTGTAGTTCACATCTTCTGTGAAAATTCGTCAACCGGTGTTCTCTAGAATTCCGGAGTCTTTAGGTTGTACATTATTATCAGTACATAATAATTGTCTATCGTGACATAACACTACATTTCGCAAGCAATTTTAGGAATATAGGCCTCCGGGGGTAGCTTGAACTACCTCGAACATGTCCTCACTGGGAAGCTGGTGAAAAGTGGAATCCAGCGTTCTGATCAGATTCCGATTCCTCTTTCGTTTTCAGGTTCCATGAAATCCATCCCAAATTCAAATTGCAATGTGTACCATACACTTGTTGGCAGTATCTCAGTCTGTGGTAGGTTTCGTCCCTCACTATCACACCATTATTGGTGATATTTTACTGATTCATTCTCCCATCCTCTACTGCAGGTCTGCTATGTGTATGTCTTTGAACGTTTTTGAACCTCACTCTTGATGTGACCTAATTAAAAGAAATCCAGCGGTGTGAGATCTGGAGACCTTGCTGAGCACTCAATAGTTCCTCACCTTCCAATTCACCTAACGGGAAAAAATTCTGTCTAGATATTGACGAACAGTAACAGCTCAGTGTGGCAGGGCCCCATCTTGCTGAAACCATATCCTCTCGTCAGTCGAATTGAAGAAAAATGGTCCTACAATTATATCTCTGATAATTCCGGCTCATACATTAGTTTTCTGTGAGTCCCCAACTCATCCAATGAGGATTCTGTATACAGCCCAATAACGACAGTTTTGGCTATTAACGTGCCCGTTCAATGTGGAAGGAGCCTCGCCTTAGAAAAGTATCCAATCTGATGATGAATGGTTTCGATCAATACCGGTCATGAATCGCAAAATTCTAGTCGTCGGTCTGGGTCATCTTCAAGTAACTCTCAAACACCTTGTTTTCTTTGTAAGTGCGTTTCTTCTAATATTTGGGTCAAAAACTATTTTTTGATTGAGATTACTATCACATGCCAGTTGGCACCTTCGTTACCTCATCAACAATAGCCTGCCCCTGTCTCGGTACTTCCATACATGACTCATCTCTCGATATTGTGCCTCTATTTCACTGATTGTACCTTGATCCATTGGTGGCAAAGGGTATGCTTCTGGAAACTGGAAGCGTTGAGTTCGCGCCCTATCACCATATCCAAACATCATCAAAAATTTGAATAATGCATTTCCACCAGTTCGCAACAACATTCCTTTTAGAACTCTGAATACGACTAACAAATTTAATTTATCTTCGCGGCTGTGTGAAAGCACTAGCAAAAAATAACACATATCAGTTGTACCAAAAAATCGTTTGGAATTGTTCACGGAGACATCTGAGAAATGAGGTTCACATTCCGAAACTGGAGAAATTCTGAGCGATTGTTATGTTGTGAATAGATTCAACTCGAATTTCCGTTTCGATTTCATGCAACCCTCAAACGTACGAGAAAATGAAATTTGATCAGTACGCTGAATTCCACTTCCCACCAGCTCTTCAATAAGGGGTCACAAGCCATGCATATGGAAAGAACATGTTGAGAGTAGTTTCCGTAACCCTTTAAGGCCCATATTCCTCGTGCTGCTTGCAAAATATAGGTGAATACATAGAATCGTTGAAGAGTATTTCAGAATTTTTTTTTCGGAAAATATTCACCTCCCTGCTATCGAATTCATTCCAGTTAAGATCTCCACCCTGTTCTATATGGAAGACCAATGACATCTATCATAACAGCTTTTCATAAGACATGTGGTGCTGAATGGGAAAATTCAACCAATATTTGTGAGGCGAAAGCAAACCATGAGTTGAAATTAGCTGGAAGATATAACAAGATATCAAAAGATCTTACACCATTGAAACCTGCATGTAATGATCATCTCCAGAACCCTATCACCAATAGATAAGACAATACAGGATTAATTGTCGATGATATACCATATCGAGTATACACTCACTATGAAAACATCTAGCGATCAAGTTTTCGAAAGAACCCGATAATTTCTTCGTAGTGTTCCTAGAATTCAAGACTCGAAGGAAGGTGATGATGAATGATATATCATGAATGGAGAGATGTTGTCCACTTCGTATCTAGTGTCTTGTCAAATATCTGATCATTTCATGATCTCTTTTCGTATTATCGAAAAATCAAATATCTGATTACAGCGTGGATACAGGATATGAATTGGTTTCGGGTCACACGGGTTACTCACCGTACTACATATACCCAAAAAAGGAATATATTTCAATTGCATGAAGATAGATGATTGTTTCCAGTATAAAACACATAAGTAACTGAAAATCCCGAATGAAGCCTGCAAGAAGACAATAGTACAAAACAATATTCTTGCCAACAGTGATCTCTCGAATATCATGATATTGATACTCGTCATCAAAAAAATCAGAGGGTCATCTGGAAAAGAATTAAAAATATAAGGATTTCTCGAAAGAAGTGTATTGCAATCAATATCACCTTTCAATCCCAATGTGAGCATAGCTGGTTTCTCCTGTTCAGTCTCTTTTTCACCAATCTGCTCTTCCACTGATTGAGATGATATTTGCCTATCAAGAAGCCTCTACGAAGAAAAAAAAACGGAAATGATACCTGACAATAGTTTTGTGTGTGGAAAAGTGTTCTTGAAATATTGACTCTGTTCATTTGGTCGTTCAGTTTATCAACTACTGAGATACTGTAATAGTGGGAGTTGCTGCGGAAATGCATTGGATAGTCATCTCCTGTTTCTTGATAGCTTCTTCCTTTGGGAAGGGGATGAGGATGGCTATGGCGAGATGTCTAAAAAGTTGGTGACATCGGCAAAAGAATTCGTGAAGAAGTTTTGGAAAAATAAATCATTCTCGTCACTGAGAAAATAGACTGAAAATAAATCACAGTATATAGCCGGAGGCATCTCAGAATGTTTATAATTTAGGCACGACTTTACACTCTTGATTTGACTCTAGACTTCAAAATACTTTTCATCGGAATATGCAATACAATTTCTATTCGAATATTTTTGGTTTTCCAAATGATGAATTAGTTTCATACTTCATCACAGTGAATTTGCCTTTGAAAATGCTATTGTTGTACCTAGATATATCATAGTTTGGAAATATATTGGTCATTTCACGAAAAAACTGTTTTATTTATTCATGATCTGAGCATTTGCATCTTCTTATACTCGAATAAAGATTTCCAAGTGAGGTTCGAACTCTATGAAATACAATGAATATTATCTAATTCCGTATGTATCATAACTCACCCTGAAATATGAAGAACCTCTATACCATCGATGATGGAAGCGAACTGAATCTCTTTGAGTCAATTCATGAAATATGAAGCAAATTATCATAGCTCGAATGATTCACCTGGCGCACATTAAAGGATTCACCTATTCACAAAGGAAAGAATGAAAGTGAGTATTCATTTGAGAAACATTTGCCCATTAGATACCTCCTTTGATCAACAAAAATATTAGACATTGAAACATTAGAGATTGATAATATACATGAGTATAGATGAAGTGGGAATACACTGCCATCATTTCTTTGTGTGTGATGATATAATATGATCTTTCGTAGTATCTAGGCTATTACAAATGCTTGGCTAAAAACCATGCGGAACTCGGTGATCATATATGAGAAATACATAGAAATAGTTCAAAATTGAAGTAGACCTGTGCCATTCCATACTGAACAGAATGCATTTTCGATTCTGAAGGATTCGAAATACTTTCGGAGATATCCGAGAAAAAATACGAAATTTGAAACTTGTCATGGTATTCCAGGAGTGCCGATTTTTTTTTGCTTGTCAAACCCTAGTTTTGCAATTTTGTACTCCACAGTCTCTGTCGATAATTGAGTACAGTGGTGATCTACTGAAAAATATCTCTTTGCACGGTTTGAGAGTCGTAAGCATCAGGAAAGTCTTCATTGGGCGAAGAAATTCACAACTTTGCCGTTCTATTGATGAATGATGCATGGTGGAGATAATTTCGGCATGTCAGGAGCCTAACTATGTAGGGATGGATGACCAGCCTGGGTTCGTATACTTGGAGACTCATGAAATTTCAAAAAAATCAGCTCTTCTTCGCTGTATCAGTTCAAGTGAATGCACCCAATCATTCTCTATCTTGACCTATCATGCTCTACCAGTTTGATTGAAATTATGCTTTGAAATTATCCAAGAGAAGGAAATTTCTGATTTCTCTGTCGTGTTCTATCTTGCTTTATTATGGTTCATCAGCTATATTAGGCTCCATAAGTTCTTCTATCCTCGAGTGCATGCACCAGTGTGCTTTGAAATAATCTCAGAGACACAAATGAAAAGTTCATATATCATGCTCTAGTTCATTATTTTGTGCTCTATCAGCTCTTTCATGCTCAATCAGTTCGATCGAATGCACCAGTATGCTTTGGAATGATTCGAAAGACGAGAATTCAGAATTGCTCAATCATGCTCTATCTTGCTCTATAAATTCGATTCAATACACCAGAATGCTCTGAAATAACCTGAAATACTGAAATCACGAATCGCTCTATTATGCCTCATCTTGTTCTGTTGTACTCTATCAGCTCCATTATGCTGTATCAGTCCTTTTAAATGCACAAATATGCTTTGAAATGATTCGAATGGCGAGAAATTCTGATTGATTCTCATTGCTATATCTTGCTCTAATATGCTCTATCAGCTCTGTTATGCTCTGAAAGCTCTATTAATTTTCATCAGTAAGAGTGGATGCACTGGTATGAATACTCTCGAAGACGGACATTTCGAATGGCTCTATTATGCTCTATCCGTTCGATGAATGGGAAGATAAATCTATCATGCTTCATCTTGCTCTATTATGTTATCAGCTCTATGCTTCACGTTGGGCGGAAAAATATGATTATCAAGCATTCGTAGCTGCACTCCAGTGGAGATGGAGTGGTAAGTTTTCAATGAGTTCATCTAAACTGAATAAATTCAGGTGGACTAGTGCATCGCTAGGTCATTAATTTGTTCCACAAACAGTGGATGATTCAGTTTGGGAAGTAGGATTTTCTTACACTGGTGCTCGAAAATGTTTCCCACACTAGTGCGCGAAAACCAGTTCCATAATATTGTCGCAAAATATGAGTGGTTGGTTAAAAAATATGAAAGTTTCAGCTCAGTTGTTGGTGGCGTCCCATGGGGCACCCTACCGAGTTTTATTGTTGATATGTTTTAATTTTTTTCCTACGGAAACGAAGCAGAATATCGAAACAATTCAGGAGACCAAAATGATGTTTTTTCAGTTGGTCAATAAGATATGAAGATGAGAAATTCAAAAAAATTTGTGGCACATATTTTATTGACAAAAAATTTCAGTATGGTACGCCCCGGGCAGAATCAGTCCCTGATTACAAAAAATGACGATGGCAAATTTCGAGAAAATCGATGAAATGATATTTGAGAAAGTCATGAAAAAACGATTTCTTTTTTGAAATTCAACACACTGTATGTTCAAAACTATGCATTTCCGGACCGTAATACATGTGAAATAAATCATCATGCAGGATCATTCCCTTGATTTTTTGCGCATAATTTCTGGACACCTCGTATAAACTAATACAGATAATCACTTGAAAAAAAAAAATACACATGATTGAATCTCTTCAGACCTTTGAGGAATACAGATGCTTGTGTATGACTCTTTGCCACCAGTGGAATGTGGAAATCATTTCGTGATCTTCTATTGTGGAAATGCACTTCAGAATTGTAATCGACGATATTTCTTAGATCAGTACCTGATTGGATCTTGAATATGTATATAAGTGTAATATATCCAAGGGAGTAATCTATTGACAACCACTGCTTCTCCTTCGACATATGCTCACAGGGTGTTCTCTTGGAGCATGTGAGTATGATTTTCTTAGCTCGATTTCGCAAGTGTAATATTATGGTGTTGAAGAAAATAGTGTTGGCCGATCTTGTCAGAAAAGTAGGACATCTGTATAAGTAGCTGATTTTATATGAGATGATTTTGATTAAATTGTTCGCATGTTCTTCAAATTTGAGCTGTCTATCTATGATCACTCCTGAATATTGAAAACGACTCGTCACTCACAGTAATATCGAAATGACTCTCGCAGAACTATCTATAGTTATTTCCGTTGCTGATTATCATCAATTTGTTCCTTTGTGTGTTTATCTTCAATTGGTTAGAGGAACACCACTTGTAGATATTTTCCAGAGAGGTGTCAAGTGTTGTTACCAACTCTCCATTATCTGAACATGTGAAATATATGAGGGTATCATCAACAAATAGATCTATGGAACAATGTCCAGCTGCACTCACTATGTTGTCAACATATGAGAGAAACGACAGTGGACCTAGAACACTACCCTGTGGAACCCCCACGTCATTTTCGATTTGAAGAGACATCATTTCATTCATTGTTGATGTTTTTTTTTTCTATTCATCAAGTAATTTTTGATCCACTCCAAAGCACTACTGTTCACTATAATACTCTCTATCTTCCTTAGTAGATCACCTCCTATCTATTGTTTCAAACGCCCTTTTTCAATCTAAAAACACAGCCCCTGTAACTACATTCTCATCTCAATTGATCTTCCGGTCGTTCAAAACACATTGTATGGCATTTCCACAGCTGTATTTCCCTCGAAATCCTGATTGCACACTCGATCATTTTCTTGATACTTTTAACGACAAATCATGCAATATATCCTACAACATTTTCTATCAGCATCGAGAGAGTTGACAAGAATTTGATGATGCCTTGAAATTCCTTGATATCAACAACCATATCATTAATATCAATATTATACTTTTTCAGAATTTGTTTTTGCGATGATGTGGTCAGAATTGTCATGTTGTCAAGAGCAGAACAATGTCCATGCAAAATGTTGATTCCATGACGTAACATCAGTCTCTTGCAGATGTAATGGAATTGGAAAGCCGTTGGATTATCATTCCAACCATTTTTCTCCTGAAAATTACATAAAGTTATAATTTCAAATTTATATTCATACCTTAGATAACAGAACAAGAGTTCAAGGTGGTTTTGACTAAATTTATATGACAAGATGTATGCCAGTCTTTTTTTTTATATACTCTTCATACATTCATATCATCGATTTCATTGTTATTGAGAAGCCCAAAATAGAAGTTTTGTTTTTTGAGAGGTATAATGGTTGTCCACCAGTATGTTCGAAACCTTCAAAATTTTCCAATCCATTTTTGAACTCATCTTTCCAAAAATCTTCATTTTCTTTTTTCATAGCTGCCTGATAGCATTCGCCCAATGGATTTCTAGAATTCAGTAAATCGAATAATCTTTCGAATAACCTTATGAAGCGAATTGTTGCTTCAGCTTCCTTGAAGTTAGGATCTTTGACATCAATTATCATGAATTCTAAAGCATCAGCCACACTTGAACTCATTGTCTGAGCAGCTAGATTAACCTAAAAATAAATTGTTATCACAGTGATTGTCAATATACAATTTGAAAAATTTACCTGCATTTCCTGTCTCTCCCATTCAATATGAGTTTTTCTTATTCCTCAATCAAAGAACATTTCTCTTTCTTTTGAATGGCATGTAGGAGTTCAATATATTCATAATCAATATTTTGTCCTATGGAGTCTTCGAAAACACGACCACTTTTCCAATTATTTCTGACAAGCTTAAGTACATGGCAAGCATCAAAAATTATGGATACCTTCGATTTTCTTATTGGGTGTTCGAATTAGGGATTTATATTCAGTAAGTCATGTACTCCTGCTCCGAGATGTTTGGACATAGCAAAATGGGCACTAGGTCCATCACAAGTGACGGATGTCAGTGTGACTCCTATACCATGCAATTTTCTCAAGGCCCCTTTGACTATGTTCGCCTTTTTTGTCCCAGTCAGAGAGTTTTTAAAGAAATGAGCCACAGGAATCTTTCAGTCACCATCCACAGAAACAACTAGAAGTACCAGAGCTTCGGTGGCACATTTGAGACTGCCATTCTTGATACCAACTCCACAATCCTCATAGCCACAAGTTCTGTTTGCTCGGAACTCTATTTGTTTTTCAATAGCTATCTCGTCTAGCATCGAAGCACACAAGGTGGATCTATTTTGTTCGATATTATCAGCAGCAATCACAGATGAACTGCGAAAAGAGTTCTCACAGTAACCTGGTTCACACTCTACGTTAATCATCCAACTTCTCATTGTTGACAATGAAGGTAATGATAGATTGAAAGTTTTTCTAACATAATTATATGCTTTAGTGGAGTTAAATTGCAAAGTTAATGCAAATCTACGAATGTCTTCAGGTATTGCATTTTTTCGAAGTTGTTTAACCTCATTAAGAGTTTCAGCATTTTTGAGTGCTTTCCTCATGATGCTAACAGGCACTTTTGAAGACGATTTTTCAACAAATCTGATGCATTTTCTGAAACGAGTTTTTTTTTTCAAATCGGATATGATCTGTCGCATATTGGATATTTTTTTAGGAAGTCCTTTCGTTTTTGATTTGTTAGATCTCAATTCATTCACTGAATATTTAGATCGATATTCCTTCAATTCTTGTAGAATTTTTTTCTGGGATGAGCTTCAAGAGAAATAACAGTTACAGCTCGAGGTGTTTTTCGTATGATATAATCAATGAATTACTTGATCGAATATCTCTCCTACGATAATTGTAATATCAGTATCACTTGCCTGTAGCTGTGCATTGTTTTGATGTCTTTTTTGATTCTTTTTGTGAGTCCTCTCGATGAACTGCTATCAGATGATGAAGTTTCTAGTTTCCTCTTGAACCTTTGAAGCATGGGTGAAGTAGTGACAGATTTATTTGTGATACTACTTCCTGGTGAACTACACCTGGAATTGAAAAAGGTATCTCAAAATGTTAGTTCCATATTGTATAAAACTGTGAATGAGTACCTCTCTATTGAACATATTTCAATCACAGGAATGGTCGAGACTGGTAGATCTGGATATCATTGCATCATGAACTCGTGCAAAATATGAGTCCTTATATTGTATACTGAAAATCTCACCCTAACACACACACTTCACTTCGATTAAATTTCAATTCTGAAAATTCAATAATTGTAGGTATCATGACAGAAGCGAAAATGAAATTACCTGTTCAGATATCCCCGATTCTCAAACTCACACGTCGCTTTTTCAGTTTTAGACTAGGAACAGCGCTGGATTCCAATCGTACAGTCTTATTTGTATAAATTCCATCTGCTTCATTGGAATGCTCACTGCACACCTCATTACTAGAGCTCAACTTCTCAACAATGGGACCTCTCCCCAAAGCAGTCATCCAAGCATCATGGCGATCCTTGGTTAGCCTGAAATATAATTCGATATCATTGATTTCAGGGCTGCAACTTTTTTCCAGACATTTTATAGTGTTGGCAGGATCATCATGAGAACAAAAAAAGTCATTCACTCACAAAAAATATTCATGTTATAAGTATGAATTGAAGTATATAGCTAGAATCTTGATGGGAAATTACCTGAAGTAAGATATCCCTGGAATTTGTCCTTTATTCTGGCATCAAATGACCATGCAATGGGTCGTCTTGGGAACACTACCCAAAACACTCAATACAAATACACTAGTTGAATAAAGTTGAATCAAAGTACAATATACTATTCACTGAACGGACACACAATGAATTTGCCACTATGACCACAATAGACTATCCAAAATCGAGTAAAATCCAATGAAAGCCGCCACAATCAAACACACGTAGACAGGTGAACACTGAAACTGACTTCGGCTCTGATTGAAGTCTATGTCAGGCAAATTGATCGATTCCTACACAGTTGCCAGATAAACCTGTAGAAAATCAGAACTTCAATAATAATTCACGGATCTCTTGTTGGCCCATCAAATTTATATAAGTAACTACAAGAATTTTGTCGTTGAGGTATTCTCTAAGAGTTCTTTATGATTCCATATACCTGCTGCTACTCACACTGCAGAAAAGTTTCCTAAGGAATATGAACTACATATCTTAATGCATCAGATTCAGGTATAAACATATGTGGCGACTCCGCCACTGTAATGTTGGAATTCCTATCCACCTTTCGGACAGCTTGCCGACAGGGCGCAGGTAGCGAAACCAGAGCAGCTACCAAGGCAGTCGGTCTAGAGACATTATCGTGTACTGTTGTTTTATCATCGTAGTGTGTGTATGTTCAATTCATGTCGAAATATATTTTATATTAGTGTGGATTATTGCTTTACTGCATCCAGCATTCGATCCCCACAGTGGTGACCCCGACATGATTTTTTCGACGAATTGTAGCCACGAGTTTCGTCTACTGTCTCGTTTTCGCTTTGTGTTGCGCATAAGTGATAAAATTTCGTGAATTACCTCCGGTTTCAGAGTTCTTTCGCGTGTATTCTCGAAAATGGATGACCCTAACCATCCTCCGGGTACTCAAGCGGTCTCATCAGACCCGCATCTACCCGTACAAGAAGCTGAAACACAGCTTCCTCCACGCCACAGAATTTAGCGCAACAAGTAGCAGAGCTCTCCCGGCAGGTAGCCGCTCTCAGCACCCGTTTTCGATCACCCGAACGCCGCGAAAGTACTCGCTCCAACCGTTCGCAAAGTCGTTCACGCAGTCGTTTGCAAAGTCGCCCGCGTACCGACAGTAAATCTACAAGGCAGCAGTCAATGATGGCGGGCAGTGGCTGCTCCGTTTCTCCGCGCCGCCTTCACGTTTCGGACCGCAAGTCGCGCATACAATTCCTGATCGACACTGGTTCAGATTTGCGCGTTTTCCCACGATCGCGAGTACCTGGAAGACCAACAAGAACGTCGTACGAGCTCATGGCTGCCAACGGCACCACCATCGCCACCTACGGCGCAATGGTGCTTCACCTTGACTTAGGGTTACGCCGTGATTTTTCGTGGCGTTTCGTCATCGCCGACGTCGAGAAACCCATCATCGGCGTCGATTTTTTGTCATTTTACGACCTTCTCGTCGACATTCGGCGCTCCCGCCTGGTTGACAATGTCACCTCCCTCGCTGCTACAGGCATGACTGGAACCACGCTCCAGTCCAGCGTGAAGACAATTACCAGCGATGGACCATTTTCAACCATACTCGCTGAGTTCCCCGATCTCACTCGTCGTCACAAAACTGGCAATGTTGTCGGCAATGTGCGCATGATCACCTGTGCCCGAAGCTTACTGGTGGTATCGGATTTTAGCGATTACTCAGACTTGTATTGGCCTTCTAGTTCTTTGAGTTCTGTGGTCTTGGCACCAACTTTGTTTTCGCTCCACAGCAATGATTTGTTGGATGTAACCTCCAGCCCAGTTCATAGCTTTGCGGATGATAGTACACTTCATTTCGCCTTCTCCTCTAGATCTCCTATATCATCCTACGAGGCCAGATAAGGGATACAAAGACAGGTCGATGCTTCAAATGAGTATCTGAGAAGAATTCTGGAATGGGGATCTGAAAATCTAGTACAGCTTGTATGTTCACCCAGAAGACAGATCACACAATGTCCAATTTGATGATGTCGGGTACCACTGTTCCAATGAGGTCATGTGAGATCCTTTGCGAAAACTGCTTCACAAAATTTTCTCTTCTCCGTGCGGAGAAGTATTCCACATCCTAGCAAACTGCTTATGATCTACAAAGCACAAATTCGACCCGTCCTGGAGTACTGTTCACATGTTTGGATCAATTCAGAAGAGAGCTATTCGCCTAGTCGATGATACGACACTCACCAAATCATTGACCTCTCCAGAACATCGGCGATTTCTGCCTTTTTCATAGATACTTCCACGGTCGGTGCTCAACAGAAATATCATCTATTATGACACCACGTGCGATTCCTTGTTGACAAACCAGACTGGTCACCCCTACACTGTCAGGCTCGAGACCGGTCGAACATCGCTATACCAAGCATCATTCATCAATAGAACGGCAAAGTTGTGGAATTCTTTGCCTAGTGAAGTTTTACCTGATGCTTACAACCTCCGAACTTTCAAGAAAAATTCCAATACCTTCCTTCTCTCCCAAGATTCAACCGATGACTAACACGATATTCCTCGGACATTATAGTTCACCCTTTCGTGTTGTCAACAGATGAGAAAAATAATATTGTCATGCCGATCGATGATAATGTTTGTAATTGTCGGAGTGAATGACAAAGCGTTACTTAAATATACAATTTTGAGATTCAGTGAAATTGCCACAATGAAGAACTTCGACAAGGAATTGTGCCAGCAGCTACAGATGCAAACTCAAAGTTATTGCCATCGAAGTCTTGAGAAAGGTATGAGAAGCAATTCACGCGTCTTATTGAATGATACAACAATATGAAAGTGAGAACACGAAATGAAGGAGAAGTATTCTTGGCTATAAATATCTGAAACGTAGAAGCCGAACAGATATTTAATGTTGCAAAGTGTATTCATAGTGAAGCAAAGTTTGGATATTAGCAAATTCAACTGCCACCCGATGACATATACTTCATGATCAGATTGGTATAAATTTCTGGAGTAGCTGGTGCTTGCAGACGAAAAGAACTGACGAAACTCACTATGGACGACATAAATTCTGAAGAAAACCTGATGATTGTTAATTTCAAGGATTTCGAAAAGTATACCTATAAATCCTTAGTGATAACTGAAGATTGAACAAATGATCATTTCATACACGAATACAGGAAGTTTGTACACTGCTCTTGTCAATTGTTTCTATTCGCATGCATAAATTATTGGAACAATTAGTTAATTTCCTACGCTTGTAGGAGAAATATCATCCAGAAAGTGTTTCTCCGCACTTGTTAGGAAAATTACTGATCGTCTCACTAATACCCTCTCTTGATTCCACTTCCAAAGTAACCAAATGAGAATGAAATGATCAGGAAGAGAATAAAACTGTACCGAACAATATCCATACAACTCGTTGATAGAACCCTGATAACAAATGGAGAGGATCACATAGAGCAATGCGGTGATTTGAATATGTATGTTTTCCCACACCAGGCAGAAGCAGAAATTACAGATATAATGATGAAGCTCAAATGATGAAGATAATCAGAAACATATAGGAAGAAAATCAAGCGGAACTAAATAAAGCAAGCGTTCATGGAAAACAATACCAAGATGTCGTGACGCGAGTTGAAGTTTTCTTATATGTGTCAAATATGACCGGTCCCACATACAACTTGGTTCAACAGATTGCCTGGTAACTTGCAGACTACACTTTCCCAGAATCTGAATGAGAACATTTTTTGTACGAGGGTTCTTATAGCTATTTCTAACCATTCTCGAGGTATTGCTCATTTTCACTGATATACACACATTCCGATGTGTTATTTGATTTTTTGCAAATTTCTTCGTGAATGCAACTTCCTTCAATGGAGTCGTGTTCCCAGATATGGTAACTTCCATTATCATGAGACGGAGAATCGTTATTTCTTCAGGCAAGTTGATTATCAGTGTAGATTGCCGAAAAATGACAAGAACTTTTCATCTGCGTTTCTTGGAAAACTATCTGCTACAATTACTGATGGATCTTCCTGAAATGAGTAGAATGTGGTTTCCAGAGGAAAATGCTCCACCTAATCATTTGAATTCTATAAGAAAACACGAGAGCAATATTCACCTCCTTCGATAGATTGGAAGAAACGAACCAACCCGAAGGCATTAAGATTTCCAGATCTGACTCAAATGAATTTTTCATGGGGTTGCGTGAAGGAAATCGCGTATGGAGATACACCATTAACAATTCCAAATATGAAGGGGGAGAAATACGAATGATTATTATAACTCCAGCACTCTGAGAGTAGTAGATAGTTCATTCCTAAAGCTGAAAGAAATGTGTAAATATCGCAATGAACATGTGGAACATGTTTCAAAAATTTCTCATTCCATCTATAAATGTCTGTTTCTCGATTTCATCTCCATCCATCCCTCGGGCCGGAGGCAATCTGGGTGGATCACTCACCCTCCTGACGTTATTATCCCTTCAACGCACCTGGTGCAAAAACAACTACTTTTGTTATCATATCAATGTTTTATCGTTATAATAACTAGAATATTGTTCTGGTCAACATGAGAAATAATTGTTCGAGTTAAGAGGAAGTTGTGCTTAAACAAACCATAACTTTTGTCAGGGTGATCAAAATTGTTTTCTGTGGAAGTATGCTATTTGGAATAAGGATGTCAGTATACTTCACCGATTGAATTCGAAGTGGAGTCTATGTGTCAGATCACATTTTTTTCAGATTTCGATTCAAATAGGAACATCGAATGAAAAGTAGCTGTCCCAATTGTTTGGAACTGGGGCACGGAAGGAGGAGAAATATCGGAAGGATGATTTGGACCAATTACTCCCTCACTCATCTAGTTCGTTTTCGGAGATTTCCAGATTGAACTGACTCCACTACGCTCAAAAAACTTCTGCACTTGACGTTTGCCCTTTTCTGGGAGACGTGAGTGGAGATCAGCAATAGCCACATTTTCACTCACTCGGGAATGGTCATTCACCTCACTATCGATATGGCTATTTTGATGGAGATGAGGAAGGAGAGAAGGGAATGTACATGTTCATATCGACAATATTCTATAATTGATATTTCATTAGATTCCACGGATAATGGAATTGATATTTCGAATAACTAATGTTTATGTTGATGATTCATCTTTCGCGATAATATTGTTATGAGGTTCATCTCTGTGTCTGTTCGAAAATGTCTAACCAATATGAAAATGTCTCGTTGACCTGGTTGAATTGAGGGAGGAAGACAGAATGAGCTGGAAAAAATTATCATGGCTCAGAAATATCCGTCAATTGAAGGAGATGAAGGACTCCCAAACATTACAGAATGCTATAATCAATAGAAGCATAGAGATAGAGAAGATGAACACCTACGCAGGAATCTGCTCGGCACTAGAAGAAGGAGACCCTGTCGTATCATCAGAAATCAATTTTAATGGAAAATTCTTCAACATCAGGATCATCGACACCACAAATCATTAATTCTCTTCATTATTATACATCATTCATTATAACATCATTGAATTCGTCCTTTCCATCACGGGGCATATTCACAAGTCATGAAATATAAAGAGGTGAGCCACTGTATCTAATTCAGCTATCAATTCTCTTAACGTTATCCAGACTTCCATACTTTGACATAACAATTGTGTAATAAATCGGGTGCCTCCTAGGAGCGAGATCGCGTGAAATTGAACCTAGTAGGGATAGAATACGCGACAACTAATCCCCCATTTCTTTCTCTAATTTAGCGAATCCTCACGAAAGTCTTTCAAAGACGGGTTTTGCATATAAAACATCCCAGATTTCAATTTCGAAGGACTAAAGCGTAGTGCAGAGGATATTCCTACGAAATGAGACATTTCGACTTGATGGGGTTCACAAACTAAATAATTTAGTAGACACAGTATTCCTTCAAAACCAGTGATTCGTTATGGGTGATGGTGATCTCTATCTTCCATTGGAGTCCACTCATGTTGGAGAGAATAATAACGCGACTGTCAGTGATATAACATTGTGGATGCTACCGCTATTTCGCTTCTATAATGAGGTCAATACATCACCCAAATGCTTCTCGAAATAGCTTCAGCTTTGATATACTGATTTTGTCTTCTGAATTGTGTGTGATTAGTGATATCAATGGTCACTCATACAATGAAATATGTTCTCTCACGATCTCCTTTTCGAACATTGATCTCACTCATTCAACACCACGTTCTAGGAAAGAGGAAATCAGTTTCATACTCAAAATTATGATATGCTCACACTGAGCTTGCTGTCATGTCATTAATGTTCCAAGCGTTCACAATATTCGTTCATGTTCTGCTCTGAATAATTATCGTTAGTATAGGTTGATGAATAATAGAGAAATAGTATATGTACTACCCAACCAAGTATATCTCACCTTACCCTATCCAACACCTAACACAACCGAAGAATGAACATTTAAATTCATGTTCCAACAGAATTGGGGATGATGTAGAGAATAATGATATCCTATTCAACCTTTTCTGGAATTTTCTCTCATCTTCTCTGAAAAGTGAAGTAGAAGTTATCGAAAATGTTTTCGATATATTTGTAGTAATGACAGATTTTGTTTTTCAGCTTTTCATGGGATTTTCTCTCCTCGTTTCTAAAAAATAGAGTAGAAGTTATTAAAAATTATTGCAACATATTTGTAGTAAGGACAGATTTAGGATCTGCCCCAAAATGTCACTGAGCTTGAAATTAAACCTTTAGATACCTGAAAGAGAAATTCTTTATTGGTCAGTGACACCTTGTTTTTGGAAAGATTTTTGGAAATAAAAATATATTTAATAAGAATTAAACCTCTACTTATCTTTGTGGACGTTTCGGGAACGAATCTGCTGCCGTTCTCAACACAATTGAAATATTTTTCCCTTCGTAAAATTTGAAAAATTTTGTAAAAATTTGACACTGGGAAGTGACAATTGTCACTTTTCAGTGTCAAAATCGAAAACATTGAAAAATTCAGAAAGGCACTGAGATGGGTGAGGATGAATGGGAAAAAAAGGTCCTATTGATCCTGAGTGAAATCTAGTCGAGTTTTATATATATTATTTACATACCGTTGTTGATTCAACACCAACAGAGTTTACTATATTCATTCATTTCTATATACACAGACCTTATTTATATATGGGAAAACAAATTTTTATCTTCACAATACGTGTTAATTTATTTTGTGATGTCTATCAAGATGCTTCAAACCAACCTGAATAGGTCGAGAGCAGCGCACGATTTCGCCCATGCACTGGCAAAAAAAATGGAGGCAGATTTGATGGTGGTGACTGAACCTAATAAGAAGATCGTGGAGAACCAAAGGTGGCTGAAAGATGAGAGGAGCGATGTGGCTATGAATAAGGGCGTGAAAATAATGGAAGTAATACGGAAAAAAGGATGTTTGATTGTGCGTACTAGTGATTGCGATATAATAGCTACGTACGTATCACACTGACATG
This sequence comes from Gastrophysa polygoni, assembly GCA_963576655.1. Classification (NCBI taxonomy): domain Eukaryota; kingdom Metazoa; phylum Arthropoda; class Insecta; order Coleoptera; family Chrysomelidae; genus Gastrophysa; species Gastrophysa polygoni. The sequence goes on along the minus strand of OY755084.1, from coordinate 33,531,692 downwards.
ACTCTGTTCAAACAACACATCGATATGGTCATGGAATACGGCAGAGACTGTGGCAGAGAGATCTGCATCGTCGGGGATATAAACTCGGGATCATTCATTCATCTGCAAGTGGTAAATACTGGATGAGGAACCCATGAGTGATCATGTGCTTATATACTTCGAAGTCAGCGAAGTCAGGAAAGTTAGCAGAGAAAAGGGGAGAATCATATGTGTTCGAGACTGGGATGCCTTCAGAGTAACGTTAGAAATTAAAACTACGTGTGCAGAGGAAAACGAGACGCCAGAAGAATGTATGAGTATTATCAAGGAAGCACTCAGAGACAGCACAACCGAAAATCGCGAAAGGAACAGGTATCCTCATTCGTGGAACCCACAGATAGAGTCCGAGCATGCAGTATGCACCAAATTAGGAAGAAGAACAAGCAGAGCCTCGAGACAAGCAACTGCTGCGGAGGCTACTAGGCTGAAGGTGGAATATGAGACACGGAAGAACGCTCGCTGACGCTAGAGGTTACCAGAAAGATTGCGGAAACGCTGTTCCCACACAGCGATGATAGGCCAGAGGAAATACCCGACGATGTGGAAGAAAACATCAGTCCTATAACGGAAGAAGAAATGGTGAACACCTCCGAAAGACTGAAAAATGGGAAAGCACCAGGCATGGACGGCATCCCAGCGGAAGCGATAAAGATGGCTGTGAAGACGGTACCAGAGTGGATGACCAGGTTATTGAACCATATGTTGCTGAGACAGATATTCCCGAGAAAAATGGAGAACGGTAAGACTGGTATTGATACCGAAAGGGAACGACAAGGAGGTAGACGATCCCAGAGCCTACAGGCCGCTATGCCTCCTGGATGCCGGCAGCAAGCTCTATGAGGGCATTATTAGGACCAGGCTGAGGTCTGCAATTGACGTGGGGGAAGGGCTCTCACCGAGCCAGTTTGGTTTCAGGAGCGGACGCTCGACCATAGGAGCCGTGCAAGCGGTGATGGAGATTGCCAGAAGCAATGAGTACCGCTGGTGCGCCATCGCACTGCTTGATATAAAGAATGCATTCAACATGGCCTCGTGGAGAGTGAGCTGAAGAGAAGGCTCATATCAAAGTACCTCCTGAGGATAATTGGACACTATCTAAACGATAGGAGAATCCGTATCGGAAGAGAGGACGTGGAAGTGACAGCGGGGGTTCCACAAGGATCGGTCCTCGGACCGGAATTGTGGAACATACAATACGATGGTGTACTCAAACTCCAGCTGCCAGAGGGCACCAATACAGTGGCATATGCGGACGATCTGGCGATCGACGGTGGCGCAGACTAGTTGGGAACTTAAGACCAGGATGGAAGGAGCCACAAGGAACATAATGAACTGGCTGGGGGAACACCAGCTACAACTTGCGGCCGAAAAAACCCAGGTAGTGATACTTAGAGAGCCAAGAAGCAGGAAAGGAATCAGTTTCAACCTGGGAGGGCTACTGATAAGACCAGTAAGGTCAGCGAAGTATTTAGGAGTGACCCTGGACGACCGCCAATCTTTTGGTGAGCACATCAAAAGGACAGCCAAGAAGGCAGAAGATAGTGCAGCGGCTTTAATCAGGCTGTTGCCAGATATAGGTGGACCAGGGAGTGCCAAGAGAGAAGTGTTGAGCAGCATGGTGCACTTCATGCTGCCCAGATATAGAATGATGCCTTAGGGTGGGAGCGTATAGGAGACGGATGGAAGGAGTTCAACGCAAGATGCTCCTGATAGGAATGGCAGAAACCCCATATTGTCAATATTGCGGCGAGGATGACACGCCGGAGCACACGCTTGTGGAATAACGACCGAATGCAGCTGTTTTTGGAATTGGGTGACGAAATTAATACGGGAAATCTGGTAGAGAAGATGATGGACTCACCAGAAAATTGGGGAAAGATACATGCAATGATTTGAGAAATGATGGAGAAAAATGATTCGGATGAACGCATTATGCAAGGACGGAGATGATGGGACACAGCCACTGATTTTTTTTGTTTTACGATGAATGCCTGACGGCGATACCGAAAGATCAGGGAGGGGAAAATAGAAAGGGTGGTTCAGTCGGAGTAGCGCCCGACACTACCAACTGCGTTGAACAGAAAGTCTGGTGCCAAGCGGTTTTCCCTCTACAAAAAAAAGGTTATAAGGAGCTGCGAGATGACTGTATCCGCTTGCATCCAGTTCTCAATATTTTTCTAGCACATTCCAGTTGAATTTCGTTATATACTCTCAGACCAAGGACACATAACTTCTCAGGGTGGGGGTTCCGTTCACTTCCGGAATATATACGGCAAAAGGTTGATATCTTGTAGTGTACTCATCCTTTGTAGGGTTTTTGTTTTTTGTTATTCTTCCTTCATTCAGGTATTTTCAACTGAAACTGAAGTTTTTCGATATTTGGGATTCGCGGAAGGTCAAAGAGTTCTACTGTGGAAAATGTTCTTCTCTTCACAAGGTGAAGTAGATAGACTTCAACTGGTTAATTCAAATTCAAAAATTCAAAATTTATTCAGTCTCTCTTCCGGTACATTGTTCTTGAGAACATTATGAATGCAGTAAATAAAGGAGGAAGGATATGAATAAGATACATCTTACGAGACAGAATAATCTGCCTGTGTGTGAGAAATATACAACCAATCAACATGAAACGAGTAGTGAGTGAGTGAATAATATAGAGTATGAAATATAATGAGATGAGTATTATACCAGAACACGGTAGCTAGCCGTTCCCTTTCAGAATAGTATGTTGTTTTATCTATCTTCCGCTAGTATCGCTATAAGTTCCTAGGTGTCGATAGCAGTAGGATAATTATTAAATATTCCAAAACATCGCAGGAACGTTTTTTTTGAGTTTCGGGAAGTGAAAAGGCAGGGAGTTGTTTCCATAGTTGTATTTTCACCAGTGAGGTTTGGAACACTCTAAGAGCCTCGTGTGGAATCTCTCATCTCTGATTTTTCAATGAGCAAAGTGTCCCTGGTCTTAGGTATGTATACCTATGCTGTGAGCGGCATAGTTGTAATTCATAAGCTAGATCTCTGAAACTTGTGTAACGATCACGTTGAATCTTAGCCGAAACCGGCTGCCACTCATTGTAAATCCTGGAGTGGAATTAAAGTAATGGTGAACCCTAACCTGTCATCGATTGAAACAGATCCCATACAGTATATATTCCTTTTAAAAGAACTACAAGATCACAAATATGTATACACACACACACACACATATATATATATATATATATATATATATATATATATATATATACACACATACACACATACATATATACACATTCATAAACACATACACATCTATAGGTATGAGTAATCAATTATATTTGGGTAACAATTCAGTTTAGGTCTCTATTTGTCTATTTAATTCTACGCGGGGCGTGTGTATAATAATTGATTTTATATGCCTCTTGAACCTATTGAAGTTTGATCCGCATCTCAAATCATCAGGTAAGAGACTGTAAAGTTCTGGTCCTAAATAAGCGTGATTTCTTTGGCCAACTGTTTTGTGCATCGGTGGTATGACAATTCTGTGATTTCGATGAGTAGTATATTAATGGCTGAATGTGGTGAGTCCATTTTTATTTTCATATTGTACAATAATAATTTTCATATAATATAGCTGGATATATATATAGATCGGATATTTCAGATTCTGAGTAAAGAAGGTCGCTAGGGTAGTCATAAGTCTTCTGCAAGATGCATAAGCCATAGCTTGGATGGGATTCTACTGAACTTTTATGAAGAATGATTTTCTGCTTATGATTGAGCATGTTTGTGATTCTTTTGAATTTGTAGAGTATACAACGTAGTTTCTTGACCAAGTAGTCCATTACTCTCCAGAAATAGGCCAAGATACTTGATTTTTCTTTCGGGTTTGATTGCTGCTCTATCAGAAATTTTCAATTCATATTTCGGAAGAGATATTCGATAATTGCTCAGTGGTAAATAGTGTGTTTTATCAAAATTGGTTGAAAAGGTCGTGTTTGGTATCATCAGCAAAACTTTCAATGATGGAAATGGTATTCAATTGAAACATATTATTCAAATAGATATTGAATAGAATTGGCCCTAACACCGTCCCTTGAGGCACACCACATAGAATAGTTTTCTCTCCACTTTCGTGATCTCCTATTCTTACCCTTTGCAACCTATTCAGTGAATGAGTCTTGAGAAGTTCATGAGTTATGCCTCTTATTCCAAGATCTCCTAAGGAAGTCAACAATATACTGTGGTCGACGGTGTCGAAGACTTTCCTTAGGTTTATGAAAACAGCAATTGAAGGTTTTGATTTACCCAAACACTTATAAATTTGCTGTGTGAGTACTTTTATTGGAACTTGAGCTGACTCATTCTCTCTGAAACCGTATTGTGATTCTGACATCAGCTGGTGTTTTTCAAGGAACGTGTTCAATCTCTTTTGGATGACCTTTTCTAATATTTTAGAAAGACTTGTTATGAGGGATATCGGTCTATAGTTCGCTACATCATTCTTTGTACACTTTTATACAGGGTGTCCTTAAAAGGTCTCTACAAAAAGCTACCACATATTCTTCAGACCAAAACAATTCGATACAAGCAAACTTACCTCAGTAAAAAGTTGCTTAGTTTGGGCGCTAGACGGCTCTGAAGTTGAAATTTTCAAATCGATTTTGCTTCATAACTTTTGAACGGCTCATGAGATTTTTTTCAAATTTGGTACGTTGGCATAGACTCATCGGGCAATGAAACTCATATCATAATCATAATGAATATCATTCCATGGGCGTAGAACTTGATTTTTTCAGTAAATAAACATCTAAAACTCCTACGCCAATGGAAAAAAAATTAGTTTCAATATGAAATCTAAATTATTCAACTCATTCACTACAAAAAAGGTACTCTTGACAAAAGTCGATTCCTCTCATGGTTTCGACAAAATTTTAATTTTAGTGATTTAGAGCATAATTAATAATAAAACGATTAACAGATATTTCATAAAAATTGTTCAAAATGTTCACCATTTTCACGTATACAAAGATTTATACGACGCAAAAAGTTGAGATGTACTTTTTGCATAGGTTATTTCTATTGAAAATAAGTAGCACTGTTTTTTTTTCTGAAGACTATTATTATCTGCTCGAAAACAGTGATATTCACATTCTTGGTTTCCATAGTTTCATCTGTGTTGATTTGTCGAGTTTTATTGACGTTGATTGTTGATATCGGACTTTTCTGATTTATCATGGCCGTACAATACACCAATGAAGAATACACCGATATGTTATTGGTATTCGGATATTGTCAATGAAATGGTCGAGAGAGTGTGAGGGTGTATTCGGCAAGGTTTCCAAATCGTCGCGTACCAAGCCACCCAACCTTTGCTGCAGTTGAGAGACGTCTTCGGGAGACCGGTCATTTTGCTCCTAGAACTGGTGATTATGGAAGACAGCGTTATGTAAGGATTCCCGAAGTCGAAGTAGAAATTTTAGACCGTATTGAAGAAAATCCAGAATTGAGTACTAGACGGATAAGTAATGAACTAGAAGTTTCTAGGAATGCCGTTCATGAAGTACTAAGAGAACAATTATTACACCCATACCACAAGACGCCAGTTCAAGATTTATCAATCCATGATTCACAAAGTCGTCTGATGTTTTGTAGGTTCATTAATTTGCAAAGAGAAATGAATCTGAACTTTGGAAAGAATATTTCGTTCACTGATGAAGCCTGTTTCACGAGAAGAGGAATAACTAATTTTTATGATGAACACGTTTATGCAATTGAAAATCCTCATTCCATTAAAATAAACCATTTTCAACACGAATTCAAAATCAACGTTTGGGCTGGAATAATAGGAAATTTTATACTTGGTCCTGTCATACTTCCACAAAGATTAACAGGAGACATGTATTTACAACATCTACGAAATACGTTGCCAAATTTGTTGGAAGATTTACCACTCCAACATCGGGTAGATATGTGGTTTATGCACGATGGAGCTCCACCACATTTTTCGGTGAATGTTAGGAATTTTTTAAACCAACAGTACCCAGACAGATGGATAGGTAGAGGTAATGATGCACCCGTGAATTGGCCACCACGTTCTCCAGACTTAACACCGATGGATTATTTTGTATGGGGTTATCTCAAGTCTACGGTTCACAAGACCCCTGTGAATACTGTAGAACAATTATGGCAACGTATCCAACAGGCGACGAATAATCTTACAGGCGATGAAGAAGTTATGCAAAGAGTACATTTCAACTTTTTGCGTCGTATAAATCTTTGTATACGTGAAAATGGTGAACATTTTGAACAATTTTTATGAAATATCTGTTAATCGTTTCATTATTAATTATGCTCTAAATCACTAAAATTAAAATTTTGTCGAAACCATGAGAGGAATCGACTTTTGTCAAGAGTACCTTTTTTGTAGTGAATGAGTTGAATAATTTAGATTTCATATTGAAACTAATTTTTTTCCATTGGCGTAGGAGTTTTAGATGTTTATTTACTGAAAAAATCAAGTTCTACGCCCATGGAATAATATTCATTATGATTATGATATGAGTTTCATTGCCCGATGAGTCTATGCCAACGTACCAAATTTGAAGAAAATCTCATGAACCGTTCAAAAGTTATGAAGCAAAATCGATTTGAAAATTTCAACTTCAGAGCCGTCTAGCGCCCAAACTAAGCAACTTTTTACTGAGGTAAGTTTGCTTGTATCGAATTGTTTTGGTCTGAAGAATATGTGGTAGCTTTTTGTAAAGACCTTTTTAGGACACCCTGTATATAGGTGTTATTATTGCTGTCTTGAAGGCTGTGGGAAGATACCACTGCTCTAATCACATATTGATTGATTGTGTAAGTGGTTCAGAAATACTACCAGACACTTTTTCCAGATACTGTCTGTAAGTTCTTCGAGGAGGTGGTACATTCATTTTTCAGCTTTTTATGGAATTTTCTCTCCTCTCTTCTGAAAAATAAAGTAAAAGTTATTAAAAATTATCACAATATATTTGTAGCAAGGACAGATTTGGGATCTGCCCCAAAATGTCACTGCGCTTGGAATTAAACCTTTAGATACCTAAAAGAGAAATTCTTCATTGGTCAGTGACACCTTGTTTTTGAAAAAATTCAATAAGAATAAAACCTCTACTTATCTTGGTGGACGTTTCGGGAACGAATCTGCTCCCGTTTTCAACACAATTAAAATATTTTTCTCTTCGAAAAATGTTTCAATGTTTTCGATTTTGACACTAAAAAGTGACAATTTGGTAGACGGAGGAATTCTGGTTGCAAGGTGTTTTCATTAATTGATATCGAATTCTCCATTTTCATATTCAAATTTCAGAAGTTCTAGTTCTAGAGTTTCTGCTCTGATCACGTCATAACCAGGCGCTTTTTTTGTTTTCCAGTTGTGATATGATATTTTTGATTTCCTTTTCAGTTGCTGGTTTTAGAAGTATGGAATGAGTTCCGTTGAAATTATCTGCTATCTCAATTTCCTTCCTAGTTTCCTTGATATTTGTTATATTATGATCTCATTCCAAGTTGCAGTCGATAGTCAAGCCCAGTTTATTAGTTGGAAAGGCCATTGCATGGAAAAAATTATTGCTGGGGTCGTAAGGACTCGAGAGGAACTTATCGAAAATAATCTCCTGTATGCTGAAGGCACGTAATGTGTTTCGTCAAAGTTGATGTTCAGAAGCCTGGGGTCGAACCATTTTCCAATTTTTGAAAAATCTGCTCGGACCAAATTGAATAATGCTAATCCAATTATTTTCATCATAGAAAACATCAGTATTATCTGTAAAGCTCACAATATGGCCTCAGACATCAAGGTTCTCCATACTTGACGATTTTGAATTCACAAAAAAACTCTTGAATATCGACGCATTGACTTCTTTCTATCGAATAACACTTCACTAACTTGGTGCATGGTACTTTCATTCTCGAATCGTCTAGTGTCCTAGTCAGTTCTTCATGACTCATTGCTCACGGTATCAAAAGCTTCAGCAAGGTTCACGTAGATACGAAGTGATGATTTTCCTTCATCTATCCTTGAGGTAATGGTCACTATTGCATCTTGAGTGGACCCAGCTTCTCGGAAACCACACTGGAGTGGATATTTCTCCAAGAATTCACCCAAACGTGATTCAATTACAGATTGAATTATGTTCGCAAAGCAGTTAATCAAAAATGAAGGTCTGTAGTTCAGGCATTCTAGTCTGTTCTCATAAATCGGTTCAATTTCATTCTTCTTCTTGAACGAACAAGGAAATGTACCTATCCTCAGAACTACATTCGCCAGCAAAAATATTGGTTTGCATATATAATCACATATAATTTTCACTGTATCCAAGTTTATTGAGTCTAACGTTGAGTGCCTTGTTTTTTCAAGTTCGTGGATTTTTGATTTCTCCTTTCATTCCCATTTCCATTTCACAATTCTCCTCTTGTTTTTCTCAATTTGATTGCAGTCCATCGATCACCTAATCTCTGTGTCATACTGTATTCGATTCATCTTTTTTTTTCTGGTGGATGTTATTATACCACCTGTAATCCAGATATTTCTCCCATTCCAACCATAGAATTCTGTACATACATTTGGATTTCATGTGTTGAAATATCAGTCAAAAATTTCTGTAATCTGATTCATAGGGAGTGTTTCCAGATTCAAGCATCGTAGTGGAATTATCGCTGATAGAGCTTTTCAGCCTGATTGGGGTAACTTTGTCGACTTAAATGACTCATGTAACTCTCTCAATGATTCAATGCAATTGGCAAATGAGAGATCTTATGTGGACGATCTACAGTGGATTCATTTCAAATTCAACTCTCGAAAGCCAATCTCTCTAGGTAGATTTTCTTGCAGTGTACTGAAAGATAGGAAAACAGAAACAACTGAGGTGAAATAGGTTTGATTTGATGACTTACGTTGTAGGCGGTCGAATTAGACATATAAAAAATACACTACAGGCAGAAAATCTCTCATCTGCTCATTTTCATACCAAATCACACTCATCCAAGCATGAATTGAAATGAATTGAGGTCATGGATCAGCAGAGAGAATTGGGTACTCTATCGGATAGTTCCTCTTATTAGATGTTCATTTTGGAAAATTGTGGATGATCAAAATTGAAATCATCTCAGACATATACATCGAGTTCACTTCAGAATCAGATTCAGAAGGAACGATTCACAGAGAAATACTGCCAAGAATTTCCAAGGTATCTCTTCTTGTGTTGGACAACCATTCAATTTTATCAGAATTTACATCCTGTGACGTCACGAACATGACCTTCAGCAATCCTATGGAATGCCCTCAGCCACAAAATTACCATCCGAGGTGAAGAAAAGCAGTATCTGATTTTACCAGGCAACTTCACTGAATTGAATGACAGGTGAACATAACCTCAGAAATTTGACGATACTTTCATCAAAATGAATCGTTAATTGTATCAATTCAATATCGATTCAAATGTGTTACTTCGAATAATCATCGAGTTCACAGCTCTATGAAATCTGAAACATGAAACTTCTCAAACCAAAGGTAGGTTGGTCAAGATTCTCATGCATCAATGTATCCAGTGAAGATCTGAGTTCATTCCGTGAATGAGATCAAACTGGAACAACTAACGAATTACTTGTTGCTATCCATATTTCCAGAAAACAGTTACCTTCACTGAAATTTGATTCCACACTATTGTCTTGAGATGAATGCGCGTTCCCTTAAATTCTCGTTTATGTTTTGTCAGATTCACTCAAACTACCGTGTATTTCCAATAGTATTCATTTCCCAAATAATCAATCCATCAAGTACGATAACAATGGTAATACGTTGGACGCTCGATATGTACTGTCTGATCATTCGTTGTCTTGATTCACACCCGTCCTCGGTGTAAAAGTCATGAGTCAGTCCTTTCGACTCATACATCCTCTATCGATATACCAGGGGTCGCAGAGTTTTTATAATATCCATCATCTATAGATATATATCTATATGATCTATCTATATATTATTATTTATATCTATTTCGTATCTCACTTGTGAATGAGAATTCGCGTAATGGAGAGTCACCCCTAATATCTTCTCATCACTGTGAAATCTCGAGTGATGTGACTTGTCATCATCTCTCAATAGATATGCGTCCTCGGAAAACACCGTTTTTTTTATTGAGAGTGATCGAGTTATTTTCCGACGATACTGAATAACTTATCATAGTAAACTCATTCACATAGATAGATCGACATAAACACATATGGATACGACGAAACGATCAATTTGGGAGTGAGTTCGATCAAAATCAATATGATCTACGAATTTCCTTGCGTAGACTGTGATGAAGAGGACATCGATCAAAGAAGTAGAATGCTCAAGAATGGTGTCACTTTACAGTAAAGTGATTGTAGGAGATATGTAAAAAGTTATAGTCTCACTGAACATGATATCGTAAGATGATACTATGATAATTCAAAATCGAAATGGTATATATCAACAATGATGAAAGATCATTAGATGGAAGGAGAGGAAAATGAATGAAATAAATATTTTTGAATTCTCGCCACAAAATTTAGGAATTCATTCAATTAGTCACAACGACGGCTTTCTGCAAGGATTGAAGAATATTCCATTCAAAAAGTCACGAAAATCAACATCATGATAGATAAATCATACGTTAGACTGTACATACTTCCGAATTGATAATCACTTTGACTCGAGGTATATGTGGGATCAAGTCCTATATATAGCGAACCAAGGAAATTCACTGGAATCTATCGAAATACATTGGTACAATATCGAATGCCTGCAATGCTCTTTCATTTCCGTTCTGCATGAAGTTTTCCAATGTTTTCCATTCTATTAATTCACGCCGCCACCATTTGTAATCTGTTCACTCACTTCTCTGAAGTGTGAGCGGGCCCTCTAGAACTTCGTTCATATGTCCGGCGTTTCGAATAAACTTTGCCAATATTTCACTGTAGACGTATATTCCCTCCAACGTTCGGTCTAGCGAACGCCTTAACATCGGATGAAGATTCTCTCCGTGAAACGTTGCCTCTGGAAATTGAAAAATAAATGAATCCACCCGATTAGGACTATTTGAGAGTGATATTTTTTTTGTCCGAATGACATTAAGAGCGGCCTTCTAATGACACTTGACAGGCTTAGAAGTTTCACTTTCAATGCATAGGCAGAAAAAGACCACTTTTACTGCTTAGGCAGAAGAAGTTCGTTGCTAGGCAACCTTTCAAGTAATAATTTCAATCAAACTGGTCATTGAAATTGACAATGACATTAAGAAAACTCAAAATGATGCTGATCAAAACTACAAACTACAACACGAAATTTATTATTATTTATCATTTAATACAATTGAACTCTGTCCACTTCCCTCCTTTCCAGTGAAATTAACAACTTTAGTATCCACACTTGATACTCCGGAAACGCCAGAAAATATTTCATTGCTGATGTTCGACATATTGGCTAGCGAGTCCTCAATATAGCCCTCCGCGACAGCGGAAGACTTCCATCCTCCATGTTGCTTTAACATTGTTATGTCTCCACCAGAATGCACCAGCAACGTGGCCGAAGGTCTGCGAAAGCAGTGCCCGGTATACTCTTTCGCATGGGATAGACCCAGAAAAGTAGCAACTTCTTATGGCATTTCACCGAATTTGTGAATGCCAATGAATTGATGATGTGCTTTACCGTTCGCATATTTTGAATTCGAGGGTCTGAAGCCTGCATATTTTCTGTAAACGCTCGAATATTCCGTTTATACAAAAAATCTTGATCTTTTGGTCTTAGTATTTGGTAGCATAATTAGCAATTTGTCTCCCATATCATTTATATTATCTGTTTTCATTTGCAAAAGCTCATCACATCTACAAGCCCCAGCGACTGCAACAATGAGTAAAACCTAATATAAATTGAAAATCAGTTCTTCAATCCATAATAGATCATTTTCAATATATTCTTACTTTCGTAGACAAAGACAGTTCATCTGGGGCATCTGATGAGGATTTCTCGATTTCTTCTCTTTGAAAAACTCGGGATTTTTTTTTCATGGAAACCGTCTGACTGGCGTTTCAGAAAAGCCCGTAACTTCAAGAATTTCACCAAATCAATGTTATTTTTTATGTTCAGGGTAGCTTTCAACATCGAATAGGTAGACCATAACGTTGAAGGCTTCATTTTCTTTGAAAGATCGGAAAAATAAACAATCAGCACATTTTCAGAGGAAGATCCTATATTTTTCTTCTGTCTATATTCCATGAATCTGCTGTATTTGAGTTCATATACAGTTCTTGATATTTCCGGTAAAAGGTTCAATTCCACATCTAGCGCCTGGTCTCTTATCTCAGGTGGTGTTAATTGCATCAATTCATTCTCACTTTGCAGTAAATCCATTTCTAACATGACAACTTTTCAAAATTGACAATGACAAAGTAAACAGTTAACAAACATATTCAACAAACGTCATCAGCGGTAGACATAGTAAAGCAGGGCCCAGTTACCTTTGATAAAATAATTTAGTTATTTGGATATTGATAATGAAACGCAATTTAAATATGAAAAAGTCTATTTTGCATGGAATCGGAACAAATTTGAAGAAAAAATAATATGTTCCACACGGCAGAAAAGTAGATTTAATGCCTTGGCTGGTTTCATAGCCTCGGTACGCTTGGCTATGAAACACCAGCCGCAGCATTGAATCTTGTGCTTTTATGCCTAGTATAACAAATAACTATTTCCATAGTGACATCGTGAAGAACGAAACAGTTGATGTTATGAGACAGGATATCGGTTCAGATCCATATTCCCAATAACTTCAACATTTGATATCACCTATTCCATGACTGTCATTTCTCATATGTCATCGTGTCACCCACATGATCAGACGGATTATCATGATGCATCGAGTGATCTCAAATCGGCACATTTTTCAATAGAAAAGCCGAGCAAAAGCCTGTGAGAGAGCGAACGTTTCAAGGGAATTTTTCTGACCCCGTGAGTCATCATCAGAGCGTACCACAGATGCCTCTTGCGTTCGAAAGTTGAAGTTTTCTATTCTTTTTCGATGAGGATTAGGGATGAGGGAGTTGAGCTGTTTGTTCTCTTCGTCCAGCTGTATTTGTAGAATCAGAAGGTGTTATTTATGCATCGGAGAAAGCTCATCTATATCGATCCCCGGCGTCAGCCTCATGATGGTTGATTATTCTGTTTCTTGTGTGTTTCCACCACCCTTGTATGAAACAGGGTAGATAACTTGTTATTCAGAATGGTTGATATTCTGTTATTCCGAAATCTAACCCACGCGAAAATATTTTGAAGAGATTCATAGCAACGTCTTCTCCAGCTTGGGATTCTCGAGTTTCATTTTATTCTTAATACTCTCTGTAGGTCAGGTAACTATTTGTAACTATTTAGTGTGAAAGACAGAACGATTAAAAAGATTCATTCCTGAACCGAGGAACGAGAAAAAATTCATTTCAGTTTGTTCGATATGTATCATACATTTTTAATCTGTCGAAGAATGATCCACTGTGTAGTGTATCCAAGATGTTCCAAGATTCCCACCTTCAATGATACGAAACCTACTCGTGCCTGCACACACATCAGCTTTAGTCCATTCAACTTCTTGGGGTCTGAGCAAGTAGGAGTCGATATGCGTTTCAATGAGATATTCAATGAGACTAGTTCGCATGGATTATCATTCAACGTAGATGCCACGTATAAATCTGTCATTCAGAAGATGACTATCATGAGAACATAACCTCGTCTTCCAATGCAGTAGGCACTCTGGCTATGATAAACTTCTCGCAACCAGATTATAGAACTCGAAACGGATTCATAAATGGAATCATATGAGTTATGATGATTTCTGATATGCTTCAAAAATATATATAATAAAGTCTTCATTATAGTCTTATGATTGAGTCAATAGATATAGGAATCAGTTGGAATACGTGTTATGTTGAATCAACCTCACAATTAATGATCATCAATAGTGAAAAGAGGTCATCAAGATGTTTTATCAATTTTGTCAATTTCTTCGTGGAGTTACACCTCAGTTTATTTTTTTTGATAGTCTCTCACTTCTACTCAAGTGACTTGCCTATGGGGTTCCATTTTTTTCACTCAGAGTGAAAATGTGGTCATGGAAATTATGAAGTGTCTTTCCACTAGCGATGAATCCTTGGTGATCGGCAGATAATAATTTCTAATGAGAAATTATGGAGTAGAGGTTTTATTCTCATTGAATATATTCGTATTTCCAAATTTTTTCAAAAACAAGGTGTCACTGACCAATAGAGAATTTCTCTTCTTGGTATCGAGAAGAATTTCTAGCGCAGTGACATTTTGGGGCAGATCCAAAATCTGTCCTTACTACAAATATTTTGCAATAATTTTTAATAACTTCTACTCTATTTTTTAGAAACGAAGAGAGAAAATCCCATGAAAAGCTGAAAAATGAATGTACCACCTCCTCGAAGAACTTACAGACAGTATTTAATTTCATTCCTCCTAGGCAGTTTTTGGAAGAGGGTATCCCCTTCCTAACTGTTGGGGGCTCAGATAGTACTGCAAGAGCCATTTGTAGACTGACTTCAAACCAAAAGGAATTTTAATCGAGACATAAAAAAATGCATTGCCTAAAATACCAAAGCGTTCAGTGCCCAGATGGCATAGTTATAAGTGTGAGAGGAGCATATGCTGGAAGGCGACATGATTCTGGGATTTTGAGAGGATCAAAATTTCTTGAAAATTTCCAGAATCACGTTACATTTCCCTGAGAAGATTTTGTATTATATGGGGACGAAGGATATGGCCTTCGTCCTCGTACACGATATCAAATTTTGCAAGGACCTAATAGGCAGATGTTTAACAATGCCATGAGAGCAATGAGGGTCACAGTTGAATGATGATTCGGCAAAATCGTTCAAATATTTGCCTTTGTAGATTTAAAAAAAGACTTTCGGTTGCAGGAATTAAGTCAAATGTATAGAGTGGCAACAATCCTAACCAACTGCCACACTTGTCTCTATGGTGGAAATCACAATCAATATCTTCATATTAACCCGCCCCCACTGCAAATATCTGCAAATATAAGAATATCTGCAAATATAAGCAAAATTTATTTCGTATCCAAATGGAAATGTATGTGAACTTATTTTATGGTACAAGTCATAGATTATTTTGTGTGCATAATGGAATAAGAAAATGAAGTTATCTTCAATCATAGAATAATATGTTAGTAGGTATTTCAGTAGACTTGTTTGAATTTCCACAGGTAAACAGTTATAAACTTGTCGAAATAAAAAATTCACATTCAAAAAAACTATTATTGAGAGTATTGCGAAATAAACATACCATAGAAATGGAAAACAAATTTTTAATTCAAAAGGAACGTGTTTAACAAAGATAATCTGATAACTTGATGACTATTAAACAAATATAAATTAGTCTTATCGAAATAAGAAAATATCTATCAACAAAACAGAATCTTGTACGAAAAACATCTCAAGAAAAAGTTTGAACAAACATAATCTAATAAGTAATGACTATCGGAAAATATGATCAGTCTTCTTAAAATGAAATCTCTATGAACAAAAAAATACTATTCCACAAAAACTATCTTATAAAATAAAACTTTGAATTCAAAAGGATCAACAACCTATTTCTTTATTATCAAATATATAAATCTGTCATTTTTAAATCACTCAACGAATGAAATGAATCCATATGGTCGCTGGATTGCTTTAATTCCAATTTCTATCAGCTTTCATTGGTTTTCTATCAATGTGAGCTGGTTTGTTATAGTTCTCAAATCGGTGTTGTACCTTTCTTCCATAATCACAAGACTTTTCTCTGTTTTCTTTTCCTTCTCTAGAAATATCAGTGATGAATATTCAAGGTTGTTTCTGCCCCTTGAATGTACTGAAGAGTAAAACTCAATTATGATACCATTGCAATGTTCAAGACTTTCGGCAAATACTCACCGCCAGTTTGGCTACTTCTGCCCTGCCCTCTTCCCCTAGCAATTCTTTCTCTCCCTCTTTTAGAAAAAAACGAAAGCTCAATATTTTCAAGCTCTCGTGATTGATCCTGGTCACTATCTATCATAGTGTGTTGAGATTGTTCCTGGTCATTATCCAACCAAAAAAAGACGAAACTTTAGCCTAGCCCGGGGGATTCCACTTATACTTACTCTGTATAATGGTAAGATATTCCTCAGGGATCTCCGCGCCATTCTTATTTCAAAACTGCTATTATGTAGGATTTCTTCAAGACTTCCTACATAAAATGCAACAGATTGTAGGATTTCATTTAATTAATTCATGTTCATTAAATTCCTTCCTATAAAACTTATTTCTTGAATGATTATCTTTTTTATGGAAAAAAAATCATTTTTCATAGTAAAGAAAAACAGCATTTTCTCTTTTCTCACTTCCAATTTGAAATGGTGTTGATTTTTCTTTCGTTATGGAATGCTTTCATCATATTTGAAATGCTGTGAAGTAAATCATCCAGCTCGGTCACCTCCTCCTCTATTCCAGACCCAAAATTCATTTTTAATTAAACGAGACTGTACCTATTTTCCATTACAATACAATTTGAACAAATCAAATGAGTAAAGTAACTATGTGAAATAAGTTCAGAAAAATCCTATTAGATCAAAGTACTTTCTTAAATATATCATCTTTACGTTCCACTTCAAATTTCAAAGAAGGTTCTTGGTTCTCAATAAAAGACCATCTTCATAAGGATTATGCCCCGATATCTCCCTCAGCAAAATTATATCGTCATTGCCACCGTGAAAAAGTCTTTTTCTTTTGGAATCCATTAGTTTTTATTTTCATGATTTGTATGGTTATGATCTTAGATAATGAGGCTATGATTTTTGAACACACAACATCACTTTTGTCGTTTGGTCGTTGAGAAACGCGAACACAGAACACGATGAAGCAATAGGTACGTTAGGTACGTGTGGCAGATTAATACGTTTCACGTAACGTAACCAAACCCATGTATCGCTTCTGCACATGCGCACTGCGATACGTATATGGATAAGTGGCGATTTTCAGAACTGCTTCATGTCCCTATTTTCGTTCTCTCATAGATACGGAATTCTCAGTCCGTTAAAATCTGTTCTATAGCGAAAAAATCATGGAAGTCAAAAAACATGATATGCTCGAAGTGACTACTCTTATTCTGCTCAGTGGAACATGTTCCTACATACTCAGTGAGATGAGTCAAAATACTGAGTTGGAATCACATAGCCATGGTGGAATGATCTATCTTATGACGTATCGCAAGTTGGGGTCATTCTATTCAAGAATTCTGATGACGAAGTATATGTTTGAGGGGATGCACGAATCTCGATGACGTCAAAAGACGTCTCCCTCTTAATGAAAGTTGACGTGTTCCAGGAAGTTTCAGTATCAGTGTCTCATTCACGAAGATTTCAGGTGGGTCCATTCGATAAAAACATTCTGTTCACATTATACCACCTCTGATAAGAAGTGAGTTGTGATGACATGCTTAGTTATCCTAGAGAACCCGAGGATCTATACTATAGTGTGATGTTTCTGAACAAGTAATAATAATAATCGAAAATCAATATGATGAGAGAAGAATCTAACATAATTGAATGAATCATTGTTTTTCTCTATGATATTTGCAGAGGGACATATCGTCTTTCTTGTGCCGGAAACGGGAACAAATTAGTTCCTGAAACTTCCACAACAAAAAGTAACGTGGAGATGAAATGATTGGAATTGAAATACGTACTACCCTCTCGATTAGGTTACAGACATATTCACCCATATTTGCTATCAACCATGTGAAACCTGATGAATTAGTGTTTATATTATATCGAATCATATCGAACCTGCGATCATTCAAAGAATGAGACCATGGTATGGATTATTATTCTTGATATCGAAATTACTCTGCATAACATAAACATCAATGAATTCTCACTCTCGATAACTCGATACAAATTATCGTATCGCTGTCACTCTAGGCATCTGTTATGATCAAACATGTTCACATCTGGATTGAACTCACCAAATATATCTCTTTCGGCTGTGAATTCTGAGGATTCATTTTTATTACCAGGCATTATCGCCACGGGTCGCAGCTGGAAGTTAATAGAACTTCTGACTTCTTTTCCGTCGTAATTCATGGAAATAATGGGGTCTACATGGAAGTGGAAGTATTTTAAGAAAAAATGACTCTTCAGAGTTTATGTCGCTTCTGAAAACAAAATTTAAGTCAACTTGGAAACGCTCTTGAGTGCCTGTTGTTGAATTCAATATGATCTCAAATGGAACAGATTTCTGAAATGGATCATTTATGTCAGGCGAATCGCTTGGGATTTTGTGTTCATATATCGACTCTGCTGGGATGATTCGAAAAATGTTGGCGATACAATCATATCATATGACTGGGGATCCTACGTTCTACAGACTTCATGGGATTTTCTCTACTCAGTTCTGAAGATGAGAAAAAGAAATTATTTCAATACACTCATAGCAAGATGATCTTCCCTTAGAGGTCACTACTCCTAGAAATGCACTTTTGGAATACTCATAGAGGAATTAATTGATGTTCGTCATTTTTAGAGATATTGAAAGAAGACAAATGGATATGAATAAAACTGAACTTGAACTTATCTTTGTGGTCGCTTCGAAAAATTATCTGTTTCCGTGCATTGAAAGAGCGGAAATTGCTTATTTTTGAAATTTTTCGAGATATTGAAGCTGTTGAACTTCGAATGCATCTTCATATCCTTGTCCCTTTGTGGACGTTATTCCAACTTGTTATTCTTGAATGAGTCAAATTCATGCATAAAGTACGTCTTTGGAATTCTGAGGCGTGGGTCATGAGATAGCATTATGATTCTTTCTCATACTTCTGTTAGCATTGTTGAAAAAAAATCAGACGTTATTGCAAACATCAGCAGTCAGAATGACAGTTGACTAGATTAGAGATTACTATATACCAAAGATATGATATTATATACATGCGCAGAAGAGGACAGCATATACACATATTAAGAACACATACACAATTCATCATACTGTTGAACATACTTATCAGACTGCTTATCAGACTTGTCAAAAATTTAAAACAGAGACTGAAAGTTCAAGCGGTTCACAAGTATATAGATATGAATATATTCGAATTATTGAAATATTGGTTTTGTACATATAGTTGTGTACATATACATGTTTTGTACATATAGTTGTGTGTAGTTTTGTTCTGAGCATAACTTCAGATATTTTGTTGGTCTTTACAAGATTTCTGTGCAATAGTCGATTTAGAAAACGATCGATAGATTTTATTACTATTTCTTGCTTATTAGATGTGGATATCTCGATTCTTAGGAATATTATGTCATTGTTGTGTGAGATCTGTAATGAGTTTGAATATGTAGAGACTGGGTAGAGTTGAGATTCTAGTTTTTCTGTACAATTATTCACAGGATACAGTAGGTGCAATTCTCATCATGCATCTCATTATTTTCCTCTCTGAAATGCATCATTTAGTTTACTGGATGATCTCCAGAAAATGCGACCATAAGACAGTTCAAAGTATACAATTCTCTAGATATCAGAGCTGACAATGTTTACGTAGTTATTCTAGAAAGAAGCATATGCTGCTCAGTTTGGCTACCAAATTATCAATATGTTCTTTCCAGATCAGTGGCCTAATTTGACTTCTAGGATTGTTATCGATTCAGATTGAATTGTTTGGTGGTTCATTTTTATTGTCTGGCTATCATCAAAGCTGTCATTCGTGAGTAAGAATGTCATGGAGTGAGTTTTTTCTACACTGACAGATAGTCCGTTATTCCGATATTATGTCAGCTCTGCCAGAACACTCTCGTGAGGTTGACTCCCTTCGAGCCGAATTTTGTGTCGTCTGCATATACAATTTCTGAATCTGTTTGTGTAACTGAGTGATTTAGGTCATTCATAAACACTATAAAGTACTGATCCTTGTGGTACCCCCTGTATTGCTATGAGACAAGATTCATTGGCGTCGTATGTAGAGACATCATAAAGATGATATTGTGTTCGAAACTCTCTTACTCATCTCGGTATTTGTGATGATTCTCAGATTTTTCATATTGATATTGAATATTGAGATTCATGACTATCGAAAACACGTTTCGATCATATCGTCTCAGGATCGAATGACACGCGCGAGCCCATTTTTTTTCTTTAATTCATTCAATTTCCACCACTTAAAATATTCCTGAATGGATAGATTTTATCTGAATTATCTGTCGCATGAATGAACGAAATGAATGATTATTGTTTCATACATAATGATTACATAAATGGTATCTACCAAACATTCCAACTCACTGGCTCATTCTCAGTTCACCTTTTTCTTTTACTACAATATGAAGTGTATTCACCCACCTACATACACTCCCAAGGATATAACGAGTTTCATTCGTAATATCCTGATAAAAGATGGTGCATTACGAGAAACTCTTCTCATAATTTTGAAATTGATGGTACTTCATGGTTGGCGGATTTCCTGCAATTCAACAACTTTCATCAATAATGGAATTCTCTGACAAATATTGTTCATAAAAATTGTACTTGTGATCGTAGAGGGAGTATAGTACACAATTCGAGTTGTAATGCAATTACGCATTCGCGGAGTTACACAGTCGCAGCTGCGCGGATACGTGTGTAACTTTCTTCATTTCGTGTGTAATATACGACAAACAACTCTTGTTACCTGATATACTATTGATTTCGATAGATTTTGAACAACCTCACGAAATGAATCACACTTATGCATTGCGCAGCTGTCAAACCATAGGTTCGCCACGAACGCCATTCATTGATATTATTCCGATAGAGCAGTTCCCATGAAAAATTATGGATTTCTTTATTTTCGATTTTTTGGCTGTTCCTTTGGGATTCATCTGATTTCCTCCTCTCCCAAACCATCCCAGATTGAGAGGAGGAAGAATATTCGAATCGGTCTTACGATTTTCCAGTTTCTGCGACAACGCTTCTCATTTGGAACTGATTTTTTATTCTGTATTCTATATGATGTGACTGAAAAGCCATATTTTTTCTCAGTTCATAATCGGGAGAAGAAATATGCTAGTGAATATATGAATGAAAATATTGAATTCATTATCGATATTTTTTTTTCTGTTTCATGATTCATGAGAAGAATGTGAACGAATGTTTCCAAGCGATATGCAGCTTGAGACGGATGCTGAATGATGAAAGAAAGGAGAGTTAGCTACAGATATCGTTGAAGTTGACCACGAGGAAGAAAAATTTTGAAATTTGAAAAAAAAATCAATCCTATCAACAATCACAAATCACCAAATCACTCACGACGGAAGAAAGAAAAAACGGAAGAGAAAAAACGAAATTGGAGACAAATGTCATCATAGTTTCATACCAACTTTCATTGAAACACACATGAAAAGCCAAAATAAGATTCAGAAGCGAGATCTATCAACGAGAGAACAAAAAGTGCCTATTCTTTAGCAGAAGCTTTAACCTCTTTTCGAGGCTACTCAGTGTGTACAGTCTGGATTCATTGGGTAACTGATTGGAAAATTCAGCCTAATCAACTGATTGAATGGTCGATTATCTCCTCGTGTTCTCCTACGAAACAATTAATTTCAATACAACTATCATTCGGACCTCACAAAAACAATCGGAATCAATGGGTGGAAGCTATCTATAAAGCACTAGGTGATTTGTCTCGATCTCCTCGGGAGCCCGAGCCCAGTAAATAATGCCTCCAGATCTAATCTCGAAATCGAATCCTCAGCGGTATCATAAACTCCAAAATACTAAGATAGACGATAGCATTTCACGCAAAGTCTCATTTGATCATGAAAAGTTAGAAGATACTTCATTTGTGATATCCATTCGATTGACCGAATTGAGCGGTAATGATTCAGGATCAACTCTTGCATGTATTGATCAGATTATCATTATACATCAGATTATAATATACATTGATCAATCATCAAATGTTATACTGAGTGGCCCATCGAAAACGTGCCGCAAGATATTACAGGCTGGGGAAGAACTTTTCGATAAAATCCGATTGTTTTTCAAGTGGACACATTTTGACGTAACAAGCATAGTGAAACCTCCAACCCCCTAAGTGGGGGTGTCACCCCAACATTTTTCCCAAATGGAAAGGGAGGTCAAGCGATACCTCTTCAGAAGGGGCTTGTAATTCCCCATAAACTGCCGCTTAGATTTTTCAAATCGATTCACCCTTTCAGAAAATATGGAGCCAACCATCATGTGAGACGAAGAATACAAAGATCGGTTCAATTGTACTTTATCGCAATGAGTTCCTTCGAATGAATTCGCTATCTTCGCCTAGTCGCTGTTTTTGCCGATGCACAGATTTCTTCAGGCTCATTTTAGAAAATGAAAATAAATGGGATACATTTCTCCACGTTCGAATTAGGTCAAGTAGTTGCTAGATACATGTCGTGGTTGAAGTGTTCACGAATTGTTGACTTTAAAATTTAACAATATGGTGTATTCAATTGCAGACAGAGTGGAAATCATTGAGCTTTTTGAATGTGGAAATCGGGTCGCGGAGTTGTTCAACCGACGGCATCCTGACAAATATGCCTCTGGATAAATTGTTCGCGAATTGGTGAACAGGTTCAGTTCATAAGAAAAAGAGAGAGCTCGAAAATCCAGTACTCAATGAACCTTCGGAGATAGCAGTATTGGGATAAGTTGCAGTTGATAGTACGTTGAGTACAAGACAATTGGCCATTGCGACGGGTGTGTCTCGTACCAGTGTCCAACGGGTATTGAGTAATACGAATTCAATCCTTACGAAATACGCTCAGGGCACCAACTGAATGAAGACGACTTCAATCGTCGCTTGCAATTTTGCGAAATTATGAGTGAGCGAACGTTTGTAACGTCTCCTCCTTCTTGGGGGGGTGTTACTAGAGTGGTGCTCAACGGGGTATGTCTATATCTAGGATAGACCGGGGTTGCCTCGAGCGCCAGTTGGATTATAGTGGTGAACTCCACTTTCTCCCAACCAGGATTTGTTGGGAGGCCTAGGTAGCAACACAGTCGAAGCGACGGTATGCCAGGGGTCGAAGGCCTTCTGGACTATGAAAAGATCACAAGGGGGTGAGGGCTTTAAGTTCACCCACTTGGTTTCACCCTGGTATACGGGTTGCTGCGGGTGTTTGGTATATCACTCAGAACAAATAATCAGAACTAAAATTCACACTTAAACAGGTTTATTCACTGGAAACAATTAACAGATCGAATTTATCTCTCACAATGATTATTATCATAACCAAGAAAATACGATCACGAGGAAATTCGGATGACAGAATATGTCGACAGGAGTCAGTCACAAGATAGCAAAAATTCCACAGATCAAATAATCTCTGGGTAGATTATCCTAACCACATATATCTACGGGTGACAATTAATTAAGCAGGGTGACTTAAGCAGGGTGACAGCTAATCTGACTGGTATTCAAAGAGTAAGCCGTGCAACGTGCATCCGGGAAGCGCCTATGCGAGTTAAGAAGCTCTACCCCTGCAAAACAAGTTCTGGTCAATGTACAAAGACTATTCACCTCTCTGGGGTTTGCAAGATAATTACTATCAGGATGGTCTCGACGCTGACTATAAGCCTTATGCGACCAGGAGACCGGAATGCTCACAACCCTGGTGACGCTTGGTGTTGACTGCTACGCAGACCAAGAACCTCGACCGTTACAAGGGTTGTTTTCCTGATAAAACTCTTTACGTTAGGATTTCAAGCCACAGAACTTATCCTGCAGGTCTTTACAAATGATACATATATATACAACAGGGCAGTTCCAATGCTTACTCTGTGCTGGATTCTGAATTTCACTGGCCGCTGTCAACCGTCACGACAAATGTCACAACAACTGGATTTATACTGGAAAATTATTTGATCTATAGAGTTAAGCTGCAGTTTGATAGAACTATGAGAAAATGCAGTGAAATCAAAATGCAGTTAACTCACACTTGACTGGTAATATACTTCACGGGTGAATCGTCGGCAGAAAAAGCTCTGGCTCACTTTTTCAACTTTGTGTAACACAAAAACGGGATGTCAATACAGGAAAAACTTCGAGCTCTTTGATCACTTTTTATAACGGTTATACGGTAAGAATCGGACTGAATCAGAATAATCACTGCCAAATGGAATCTATCTAACTATCTATCTATTTCTCTATAACTGTCGAAAAGACTGGGAGCCCTCGGGCCTCTGGATTTTGCTACTTATACTCTTTTCAGGTTTGGCAAAAAACAGAGCGAGGTCGGGATTCTGATTGGTCGGGCTGGTCTGGCCTCGAGCTGACCATGATTTGTTTTCTCAAGGAAAAAGTGAACACTACTTGCCCTTGGGTCTGGAAACTTGCGGTGGAAATCATTTTTCCTCAAAACCGGTAGTATCAAAGTGCTTGGCATTCCATGTTTGTGCTACTGAGCGAATTTGATTGCAAAATTACGACGGATAACAAAGTTATGACCTAAACAAAATCACATGACCCTGAAATGTCTTTCCAGGTATGAAAACCATTCTAACTCTTTCCAAAATCATAAATACACTTTCCCTAGGCAATAAGAAGTCTTAGTCTCTGGGTTGATCAGGATTTCCGGATGCAAAAATCATTGCAAGATGAATAAAGCAAGTAAACGGATAGCATACTGGACTTCTTATTTCCCAGGGCTCTGGTTGGTCATTATGCAATCAAATCCTACCAATACTAATATCAAGAGTCTGAACATGATATGTATGAAATCATTAGCCTGGTAGTGCTTTCGAAACGGAGGCAGGGGTGTCATGAAGTTGATTACCCTCAGCAGGGTGCAACGGGGCTAAACAAGGTTAGTCTGGGGTAGGGCTCTCTGGGTGGCTCAAAATACTAGCCAAAGGAGCTCCTTGATTCATTAATTCATCAATCAGGTATACAGGGTGACTCTAAAATGGCCTTAACCTCATTTCTCGTATGAGGCTCGTATACCGAAGCCTAGTAATGAAGCTGGTGAGAAAACACTTCATTACACGTTACACAATGGAAATTTTTCATTCAATGTGTGTTTTTCGGACGGATGTTCCTTCTTTCTCAATGGTTTAGTGAATCGCCACAATTGCCGGTACTGGGCTGACACCAATCCAAGGATTTTTCACGAAACACACACGTAACACTCCCAGAAGTTGAATGTGTGGGCTGGTATTTTTGGAAATGCCATTGTATGACCTTTTTTCCTTCCTGGGAATTCAACAGGCGATATGTACTTGGATTTACCACAAAATGCTATCGACCCAGCTCTAACAAATATCATTGAGAACGATCCCGCATACGATGAACAGAAACTGATTCACCAACAAGGCGGAGCTTCTCCTCATCATTCCCACAATGTGCGAAACACGGTAAAAATAACTTATACCACTGTATGCAGGTTAACGAGCAGCAATTCGAACATTTACTTGACGAATGAGTTTTGAAGTACAATCGAATTCTGGAGAGGTATAGATCGACCCCCCTTTCCATTTGAAAAAAAATGTTGTGCTCCGACACTCCTACCTAGGGGGGTGAAGGTTTCACTATGCTTGTTACGTCAAAATGTGTCCCGCTGACAATCTTGACCTGTTTTCGGATTTCATCGACAGCGGAAGACATCCATCCTCCATGTTGCTTCAACATTTTCATGTCCCCACCAGAATGCACCAGCAACGTGGCCGAAGTTCTGCGGAAGCAGTATACTCTTTCGCATGGAATAGTCCCAGACAAGTAGCAATTTCTTCGGGCATTTTACCGAATTTCCGAATGCCAATGAATTGATGACGCTTGAATATTCCGTTACCACAAAAGATCTTGATCTTTTGGTCTTAGTATTTGGTAGCATAATTAGCAATTTGTCGCCCATATTATTTATATCATCTGTTATCATTTGCAAAAGCTCATCACATTCACAAGCCCCAGCGACTGCAACAATGAGTACAACCCAAAATATAAATTGAAAATTAGTTCTTCAATCCATGATAGATAATTTTCAATATATTCCTACTTTCGTAGACAAATACAGTTCATCTGGGGCATCTGATACTAATTTATCGATTTCTTCTCTTTGGAAAACTCGGGATTTTGCATGGAAACCGTCTGACTGGCGTTTCAAAGAAACTCGTAACTTCAAGTATTTTGCCAAATCAATGTTATTTTTTATGTCCAGGGTAGCTTTCAACATCGAATAGGTAGACCATAACGTTGAAGGCTTCATTTTCTTTGAAAGATCAGAAAAAAGACAATGAGCACATTTTCAGAGAAAGATCCTATATTTTTCTTCTGTCTTTATTCCATGAATGCTGTATATGAGTTCATATACAGTTCTTGATTTTTCCGGTAAAAGGTTCAATTCCACATCTCGCGCATGGTCTCTTATCTCAGGTGGTGTTAATTGCATCAATTCATCCTCACTTTGCAGTGAATCCATTTCTAACATGACAACTTTTCAAAATTGACAATGACGAAGTGAACAGTGAACAAACATATTCAACAAACGTCATCAGCCATAAACATGTAATGTAAACATAACGCAAGGCCCAGTTACCTTTGATGAAATAATTCAGTTATTCGCATATTGATAATGAAACACAATTTGAATATGAAAGAGTCGGTTTTACGTGGAATTGGAACAAATTTTAAGGAAAAATTATATACTGTCTGTAAGTTCTTCGAGGAGGTGGTACATTCATTTTTCAGCTTTTCATGGGATTTTCTCTCCTCGTTTCTAAAAAATAGAGTAGAAGTCATCAAAAATTATTGCAATATATTCGTAGTAAGGACAGATTCAGGATCTGCCCCAAAATGTCACTGCGCTTGAAATTAAACCTTTAGATACCTAAAAGAGAAATTCTCTATTGGTCAGTGACACCTTGTTTTTGGAAAAAATTCGGAAATACAAATATATTCAATAAGAATGAAACCTCTATTTATCTTTGTCAAAGATACAAGACCAATAGAGAATTTCTCTTTCAGGTATCTAAAGGATTAATTTCAAGCGCAGTGACATTTTGGAGCAGATCCTAAATCTGTCCTCACTACAAATATATTGCAATAATTTCCAATAACTCCTACTCTATTTTTTAGAAACGAGGAGAGGAAATCCCACGAAAAGCTGAAAAATGAGAAAAATATATGTTTCACACGGCAGAAAAGCAGATTTAATGCCGCGGTATTGAATCTTGTGCTTTTATGCCTAGTAAAACAAATAGCTATTGCTCTCCTGCAGAACAGTTCCGGTTCATTCAGAGATTCATTTGCTCCTTGTCAACACGTAACCAGTTTCCCTAAGTAACTATTTTTACCTCAGTCTATTCTGACTGTGCATCTTTCAGGGCTCCCAAGCAGTAACAGATACGTTTCGAATCTAATCGACTTCAGTTGATTGCTTGTATTGCTGCTTGGCTGTGCGAGTAGATCACAATGTTCTTTTTCCACACAATCCTGCCTCATCGACCCTCTCGCGATATGATTCATCCCAATATTTTCTTCTTGTTATAGGTTGCATCTCCATCTGAACTCAGTGAGATTTGTCTTTGGCTTGACTCCGTAGACGCCGGTTCTTCAACTTCCTCTGGTTCCTGAGGGGGTCAGTGTATGTGGTAATTTCTGCATTGATAGGAGATTTTAAAGCTATATCTTATGAGTACCTCATCTGGTTCTCATAATCGTTTCTCAAGGTCGTTTTTCACTCTTCATGTAGTGTTTCATGAGAGTGTTACTCAGTGGCTACAGTGGATGCATTGCAGAGCTTCCTCAGGGTCTACAACTGTCTGCAATTCTTTGTCTGCTGGGTACTTAATTATCAGCCTGTTGAGATCATCCAGAGCAGAGTGTTGACTCACCTGGCTGATACGCGTATCAGCATTCACTAAGTGGGTTCTTGTAGAACCTCGTCACTCAACAGCTCACAATCTCCAAACTCCCAGTAAAGATGCCAACACCTTCCTTCTCTCCCGAAATTCCACCGCTGGCTAATACGATGTTCCTCTTTCCTGTTGTCCACAGATGAAAAAAAACTCAAGTATGTGTCTATCAGTCTTTCCAGTGTTTCCAGCAGGAAAGACATCTATTCGACGATATGTCTGTAGTGTCTTTTTCCCTAATATATCTATTTTCGCGATGTACAAACTGTGAGGATGTTTCAGTGTGGAAAATTCATATGTTCCATCTCAAAATTGAATCTCTTTCTCGAGAAGAATGAAATGGTCTTTTCATTGTCATTCGTACAAATCTGATATTCCTGGATATTGTAGTGTTTCTTGTTATTAATTTTTCTGCACGATGGGATCCACCGGTGGAATTTTGCTTGCTGGCCGAATGCTATCCGTATCGATCCAATAAAACCACAATCTTCAATGAGGTCTCCATTCATCGACCAATTTTCATGAGTGACAAAATGGTGTATTCATTTTGATGCAATATCATATTATATCATTATCAATTCATTGAGAATGTTTCAATTATTCAATTCAATTCTGGAACTTGTGACTCCTGTTTTCTAAACCAGAAAGAGGGTTGTACCAGAACCATGGCATTGATGATGACGTCTACAACCAAGAAAACAAGAAGAAAATAAAATGAATTCAAAATTTGTGTGCGATTTCACTACTTACCCCAGTCGAAACTGAAATTACTAAGAAGAAATCACTCCTAGGAGCACTCAAAGGTTTTTTTCAGCTCAGAAGTTTCATGAACCTCCAAATGAAAATGAAAATTGCATTTTTTCCAAAGGTGCTTAAGCGAAAACAAAACAATGCAGTTGGAAGGCACATTTCGAGAAATTTTTTCAATTGATCGAGGTTTGGGAATGAAAAATATCCTCAGAAAACGTATTTCAGGTGTTCAACCGTGCACCGAATTCAAAACAGGAACTGCCTTATAATTGACTTATTCCTCTTCTGCAAGAAAACATTTGAATCTTCTTCAAATTATCACTTGAATAACCTCTGTCGTTTCTTGTTCGGCAAGTTTCAAAGTCGTTACACGATGAAGTGATGTTCTCAATTCAATCACCTGAAGAATGTACATAAAATATAGTTGGTGAATAATGAATGAATAATCGTTCATGAATTCATCCATACCGACTTCTCGATTCGGTCATATTAGTATCCCCAACTGACAAGGTGAAGAATTTTCCCCACTCCTCTTTTCAGCGAGACATAAACGCTGAACGTGGAATACTCCATGGAACCTTTGAGCAAATTCTTGTTCCTACTGGAGCTAGTGAGTATAGCCAAATAGAGCTTCCTTAAGTTGACCATTTTCCCCAACAAATCGCTTAGTAACCGAAAGCCGTTCTCAAAGCTGATCAAAGCGACGCTGGTCTCCAGTCTGGCCTTCAACTCTCGCTCTACTTGAATGGAGATTTCATTGAAGTATCCCAAGTACGCAGCAGTTTCCATCCAGTTTCTCAAGTGAAAGGACGGTACCTAATAACCTGCACAATGACTCCACCCCGACTCATGGCATGCATCACTCAATGTCGTGATACAGCAAATTTTGAGAAATATTGGGATGTTTGAAACTGATCTGATTATAGAACTCTTCAATTCTTTTATCGCTGATTAGCTTCAAGTTACTGTTGTCATGAAACTGAGTTCAGACCCAGTACAGCAATCGATTATTGTATTCGGAAACCTTGAATGAAAAATGTATCAGCAGTTTCAGGGAGAGGTTGGAATGGTTGTTGGGTGGCAAGCGTGCCAAGATTCGGTTGGCCGTTTGGGTTCCCTGACGAGAAAATGTCTTGGCATAGTTTAGTGTTATTGTGAACTCATGAGTGAGTCATTCTAGTCTTTTATAAATATCGCAAACTCCTGTAGAAAGATTGATTCATTTATCAGTGATCAATTTCTGCGCTTCATTCATGCTTCATCCTACCTGAACCCCCGTTAATTCATCACTTTCCCGACTATGTTGTTAAGAGCATGCAAACAATAAATACCATGGATTTTCACGGAACGAGTGTATCTTCACAAACTTGCTGCTGGGAATATAAATCATATTGCCTCCTTCATATCGATTTGTCTAAGGTAGTCGGGAGAGACGCTCATTGTATTTTTTTGTCGAAACTAGTAGCTTCCGATTTTGCTAATCGGTTATTGGAATGATTGAACAATTTCATAACAGGTCTTGATTTTTTTCATTTTGGCTCCTCCGAATGGAAGCGAATACAGGATTCTCAGGGGTATCATTGGGCTTTCATTCTATTCATAATTATCGTGAATGATAATTGTAGATGTTCCGAAAACTTCTTAAATATGCAAATGAATCAGAAATTCAATGGAAAGAAGTTAATATGATTGAAGTTTCATAATAAATATACTCATGATGGAGTTGTAAAGACTTGAAACATTATTCATACATAGAAATAACGAAGATGTATCAGGTTGCTCATACACTGTCGTAAATGAGGATGCATGTGCATCCTTCAAAATAGAAATTCTGAATCAGAAATATCAGCGATTCTCCCTGTTTCAAAGAAAAATGAGCAGCACAATTTCTGATCTTCAAGTGTTGAATATCGATTGACTACTGGGGTTATATCGAATTGTGAAGGGAGTTCCTGTCTTTCGATCCAGACAATTCCCTAATGAATTGATCATTAGTCACCAATTTTACAGTCCCTCGGGTCAAATTTAACATATGTTTTTCTTGGTATGAATCGGAAACTTTCTCTACATAAAAAATGTTCACAATGGAGAAGGTTCAACAGTGTCACAGAAACATTCAAAATATAACCCCAGAAATCTTTGTTTGGAAAATAATGGTTTCCAATTCGAATAATAATCATTGATGTTGCTCTCAATCAAGTTCCATTCTGTCAATGTAAAGTTATTCATTCTGAGTATTCCAGACAAGTATTTTTCAACATGAAGCGCTGCGTAGATTCACTCAAATAATGAGCGGAATGATTTGTTCCTCCACTATTCAGTACCACCTCAGTAGTCGATCAATATTATTTGACAGTGAGAGATCTTGTCAGGGCAAATCAGAGTTTCAAGAAAACTCATGATGTCTAGAACTGGTCATATCACAATTGAACCATCATATCATATAATACATGGGTGTATCCAGAATGAAAAAAAGCTTTCAGAATCTATGGAAACATACTTAAGATCGTGATTGAAAAAAATCAGGAGATGAATGGCCAAATGGAACCTTCTTCCATAGATAATGAGAAACGAGAAGTTCGTAGTTCAACCACTATCTCTCACTTCATATATTAGTTCAATAGTTAATCGAGCTATCAAAAAATCTAATGAACTCAAAATTCTTACCATACCTATACAGCCTCAAATTTCTCAAAGTATTGGTCATCTCAACGGACATCCTACGATCTGCTCCAATAATCAATTCATCTCTCAATTTCTGTGCTGCCTTGATAATATCAACTTCAGGAATTCTTCCGATATCAATTCTGCCAAATTTATTATGGTAGTTATCTGGCATATCATAATCTGAAGAGCTGTCACACATAACGACGGAGATTTTCTAGTTGCCTCTTCATTTTGAATAGGATTCTAGTATGTACTTTGATCATCTTGTGAAATATCATCTCTTTCGCGAAGGAAGATTTTGTTAGCATCATTCATTTCAAATTCAGCTTCTTCTCTCGCGGTGAGAGATGGATCGTCCTCGTTGAGAGGATGGTTTATATTTTTTTTAGGTTTTTATGGGCTCGTTTATTCTGGAATAATTCTCAGAACAGCTGGTGAGAATCAGAGCGGGTATATCAGGGCTCGATTCGATTTCAGAGGCAAAGTAACATCAGGAATATTATACAGTGTGCGTTCAAGATGATAACATGTATTGTTTACATTTGTTCGTTCGGGAACATCAGACCAATCAGCATCAGCACCAAGTTGGTGCAACATGAAATACTTTCATTTCCTCTAGTTATCCTTCAAGATATCACTTGAATGGTGGAAATTATGTATTGAATCATGTGACGTTTTGATTTCAACAGATATGGAGATAAGATTAACAATGAACTAGTGGATCCAGGTTCCTCCCAATATTGTAAACAGTTCTTGTCAAAACGAGATCTACAATTCAGTCATTAGTATCCAATATACCATTTCACTACTTTCATCCGAATATTTTCATGAAGCCGTATCGGCTATAAGGAAGAAAAACTTCTTGGTACTTATCGTACTGCACAATAATTGAATCACTCTCCACTGATTTATGTTGCTTCGTCAACAAATTATAATACGAATCGAATGAGAAATTATTTGTCATTCCGAATGCAAATTCTTGAATGATTAGACTACTGAATTAATGTTATAATGACAACTGATCATAAATGATGAATTGTACGACGATCTCAAGGTAGGAATTTTCGG
Organism: Gastrophysa polygoni; assembly: GCA_963576655.1. Lineage (NCBI taxonomy): Eukaryota > Metazoa > Arthropoda > Insecta > Coleoptera > Chrysomelidae > Gastrophysa > Gastrophysa polygoni. Next base: position 33,499,214 of record OY755084.1, on the reverse strand, counting down.
AATGTTCATGACAAGGAAATGTTTTTGCAGATGGTGGTCAACTGAATGAGAAACCGACCAAATAAACGACTTCGAATATGTGATGCGTATGATTTTGATTTTTTTTTCTGCTGTACAGCCCAAACAGCTCGTTCACGAACATACGAACATGACATGTTCATATAAACAAAAAGTTGAAGTTTGTCGGTATCTTTTCGGGACACCCTGTATATTCAACTCAGTATCGATTTTGTGATTGGAGTTTTCCGTATATGAATAAACAAATGAAATCATAATATCTGGATAATCTGACTCGACTTACTCAGCAAACAGACATTCTGGAGTTACCAATACGTCGTTTCACCTGTGGTGAATATTCTGGAGCAGCTGGCAAGAATATTGCGAACCGTACCGTCAGCACATCGGTGAGTGCTAATTCGATGAAAACTTGTTTCTGTTGCATAGCTGTCAAATTCATCGAGGAACTGAGAGATCTAGAGCATCACTCTCTTGATCGAGACCAATTCCGAGACAAAGAGGATCGATTGGATGTCGAGGAAATTTGTCGTATTCATGCGGTGATAAACTTCCATGGCTCCCGAGAGGACGGTCATCACTTGGAGTAGATAGCCTACGAATCTCCTAGTTTTCGAGTTCCTTATAGATGGTTTTTTGCATTTTGATACGAGATGTTGGCAGCTCACGAGCGATGGACAGTAGTAGAAGGAGTTGAAGTTGAATACCGGCTTCAGCAGACAAATCAGACACAGGGACATTTTGAAAGGGTTCTCAACTTCGTGTCGAGGATAAAGATGGAGCATAACGACATTATAATTTCCTCTGATCGTTCGAAATCACCGAACAAGATAACATCAATTTGTAAATACATAGAGAAGGTTTGAAGGGGTCACATTCGATTAATGGTGATCGATTTGATAGATTGGATAGATCACTGCGATATTGACTTGATCACGAACTATTTTGAGTAAAGTGATTTCAGATGCTTATTTTTTCGATTAAGTCGATTAGTGCTATATTTGTCAGGCTTGAAATTCTGTTTTCGTAAGAGGTCAGTTCATGGAATATCGATTCAAAACAATGATTCAAACATGAGATCATTATCCATAATCGGATCATCATTCGAATCATCAATTCCAATCCTGCGAGAACCATAGGAAGTCGTTCAAATATAGTATACAGAGTGTCCAGTTAAAATGAGACTCGAGAGCCACTTGATATTTTCGTAAGAATTGTAATAGGTTTCCCATGATACGAGCAGTTTAATATTCCAAATCCATCATTTCATCTACAGAGTCAGTCAATGAGTCACAGAATTTGAAACATACAGCATTCATCCATCTGAATAATCAAGCGAAAAGGAAACACTTTGGAAAAGTAACACCAATACCAACCATAGCGAGGTCTTGGTATAATAGGTATAATATTTTCAATTCGTCGAATAGAAGTGCCTCATCCCTTGGTTTGGTGACCAATTGGTAAAAGTTGTGAGATGTGTGGACGCGACTTCTTGCAATGACTCAAGAATGAAGGGTCTGGGTGTGAAGATCTGAGGTTGGTTTTCGGAAGATTGTTATGCGACTTTGGCACATCTGAAGTAACATACTCGCCTCTACAACTGTTCATGCAATAGAACTACTGTTGGTTCGAGACGTGTCGAACATCGCTATAAAAAACATCATTCAACAATAGAACGGCAGAGTTGTAGAATTCTTTGCCTAGTGATGCTTACAACCTCCAAACTCTCGAGAAAAATTCCAACACCTTCATTCTCTCCCAAAACTCTACCGTTGGCTAACACGATTTTCCTCGAACATTATAGGTCTTCCTTTCGTGTTGTCCAAACATGAAAAAAAATTACCGAATCTGCGGATGAGGTAGAACAAAGAGATTTTTCCAATTAGTTCAGCAAGTTTCGTCTTCGAACTATTTCGTATCAAATGATGACGCCACAATCATAAAATAATCTCTTTTTCAGAAACCCACCTCAGATCATCCCGCCATCAGGAGGCGAAGGCATAAAACGTCTCATATCCCGTCTATACTTTTCGTTTTTGTTGTGACAATTCGTCGGTGAACTGAGGTCGATTGATGAGGACTCTTGAAGGCCAAAATAATATATCAAGATATAGAGTATATTCAGAAGATCTAGAACCTGTATATGGGTGCATTCAAGAACTCCATCAGCATATTATATGTATTCCTTATAACCGCACCACACCGATATATGCATAGATCGAAGATATTTTTCATTCTCCAATTTTCTGATGACACTAAAGGCAAACCTAATAATAGCCAGCGAAGGAATTATGGGACAGGAGGAAGGTATTGGAATTCATCTCGGAAGTATGTATGTCGTGATAATCAAGGAAGATTATTCCATACCTCTGCGAAGTTCGACAGATCTCCTGCCTGACAGACTGACAGCCTGACAGACTGACAGCCTGACAGGTGACCAGACTGAGCTTGTCTGGTTTGTTTACTCGAGATCGCTCGTGGTGGAAAAACATGATCACATGATACCGACTCTCCCAATCTGAGAGCTCCAACATTTGTTTCCGAGCTGAACTTCAAATATGTGATCAGTACTCCAGAACAGGTCGAATATGCGTTTTGTAGTTCAGAAATGGACCTCACAAAATCGTTCCATGAGAGAGTGCTGCTGGTGGTGATACCGAGCATGGATATTGACGATTCCATAGGAACAGGTGGTACCTGGACATCATATTGGAATAGTGTGTAATGAAGTGTTTTCTCACCAGCTTCATTACTAGGCTTCGGTATACGAGCCTCATACGAGAAATGAGGTTAAGGCCATTTTAGAGTCACCCTGTATACCTGATTGATGAATTAATGAATCAAGGAGCTCCTTTGGCTAGTATTTTGAGCCACCCAGAGAGCCCTACCCCAGACTAACCTTGTTTAGCCCCGTTGCACCCTGCTGAGGGTAATCAACTTCATGACACCCCTGCCTCCGTTTCGAAAGCACTACCAGGCTAATGATTTCATACATATCATGTTCAGACTCTTGATATTAGTATTGGTAGGATTTGATTGCATAATGACCAACCAGAGCCCTGGGAAATAAGAAGTCCAGTATGCTATCCGTTTACTTGCTTTATTCATCTTGCAATGATTTTTGCATCCGGAAATCCTGATCAACCCAGAGACTAAGACTTCTTATTGCCTAGGGAAAGTGTATTTATGATTTTGGAAAGAGTTAGAATGGTTTTCATACCTGGAAAGACATTTCAGGGTCATGTGATATTGTTTAGGTCATAACTTTGTTATCCGTCGTAATTTTGCAATCAAATTCGCTCAGTAGCACAAACATGGAATGCCAAGCACTTTGATACTACCGGTTTTGAGGAAAAATGATTTCCACCGCAAGTTTCCAGACCCAAGGGCAAGTAGTGTTCACTTTTTCCTTGAGAAAGCAAATCATGGTCAGCTCGAGGCCAGACCAGCCCGACCAATCAGAATCCCGACCTCGCTCTGTTTTTTGCCAAACCTGAAAAGAGTATAAGTAGCAAAATCCAGAGGCCCGGGGGCTCTCAGTCTTTTCGACAGTTATAGAGAAATAGATAGATAGTTAGATAGATTCCATTTGGCAGTGATTATTCTGATTCAGTCCGATTCTTACCGTTTGATTCAGTTCGTATAACCGTTATAAAAAGTGATCAAGGTGCTCGAAGTTTTTCCTGTATTGACATCCCGTTTTTGTGTTACACAAAGTTGAAAAAGTGAGCCAGAGCTTTTTCTGCCGACGATTCACCCGTGAAGTATATTACCAGTCAAGTGTGAGTTAACTGCATTTTGATTTCACTGCATTTTCTCATAGTTCTATCAAACTGCAGCTTAACTTTATAGATCGAATAATTTTCCAGTATAAATCCAGTTGTTGTGACATTTGTCGTGACGGTTGACAGCGGCCAGTGAAATTTAGAATCCAGCACAGAGTAAGCATTGGAACTGCCCTGTTGTATATATATGTATCATTTGTAATGACCTGCAGGATAAGTTCTGTGGTTTGAAATCCTAACGTAAAGAGTTTCATCAGGAAAACAACCCTTGTAACGGTCGAGGTTCTTGGTCTGCGTAGCAGTCAACACCAAGCGTCACCAGGGTTGTGAGCATCTCGGTCTCCTGGTCGCATAAGGCTTATAGTCAGCGTCGAGACCACCCTGATTGTAATCATCTTGCAAACCCCAGAGGGGTGAATAGTCTTTGTACATTGACCAGAACTTGTTTTGCAGGGGTAGAGCTTCTTAACTCGCATAGGCGCTTCCCGGATGCACGTTGCACGGCTTACTCTTTGAATACCAGTCAGATTAGCTGTCACCCTGCTTAAGTCACCCTGCTTAATTAATTGTCACCCGTAGATATATGTGGTTAGGATAATCTACCCTGAGATTATTTGATCTGTGGAATTTTTGCTATCTTGTGACTGACACCTGTTGACATATTCTGTCATCCGAATTTCCTCGTGGTCGTATTTTCTTGGTTATGATAATAATCATTGTGAGAGATAAATTCGATCTGTTAATTGTTTCCAGTGAATAAACCTGTTTAAGTGTGAATTTTAGTTCTGATTATTTGTTTTGAGTGATATACCAAACACCCGCAGCAACCCGTATACCAGGGTGAAACCAAGTGGGTGAACTTAAAGCCCTCACCCCCTTGTGATCTTTCCATTGTCCATAAGGCCTTCGACCCCTGGCATACCGTCGCTTCGACTGTGTTGCTACCTAGGCCTCCCAACAAATCCTGGTTGGGAGAAAGTGGAGTTCACCACTATAATCCAACTGGCGCTCGAGGCAACCCCGGTCTATCCTAGATATAGACATACCCCGTTGAGCACCACCTAGTAACACCCCCCCTAGAAGGAGGAGACGTTACAAGTGGCGCCCGAGCAGGGACCGTTTTGAAGAAGAAATCCAGAGAAAGTCCTGAAGGTATACAGAAGATCAGAACTTGTGTTTTCCTGACAATTTTGAACTTTGCAGTGGTGGATAGTTCCCAGGTATTTCTAAAGTTAATTGTATCGATAGTTTGGTCTGTTATTTCACCAGAAATCGTTATTGTTTTCCAGCTATTGCTGAAGCCCGTCAAATTGTGATTTCTAGATATCGTTTGTGTGTTACGAGGTGTATTACGTTTCAAACTCTGGTGGATATCTATTTACATTCCAGGCAATTATATCTCACTGTTTTCATTTTCCCTGAGTGAATATAATTGCAGTCCCGTTTGTTTCGTACACACAATTTTCTGTTGAATGATCTGATTCTTTTTTGATACCTAATTTGATGATTTCTAGGTTAATCAATCCGGTGAGTTTTGCTTTTGCATACTTCTTTTCCTCCTGGAATCTATTTCTGTTCATCCTGCGAACAATAAACTGTTTGTTTGTTAATCTTTGTTTGGTAGACAATCCAGTTCACAATAGGAAAATGACTGAAACGCAAACAACCAGAGAATCCAGTGAGCTTCAGCTCGCTCCCCCTGAAATTACCCGGACTAGCCGAAGAAATTCTCCTGATCCAGAAAGGGAAGAATTTGGAGATGATTATCTGGCCAACTTGGATCCGAGAGTTGGATGGATATACCGTTTGAAGAAACCAGACCTGACGGAGGAGTTGAAGCGATATGGACTGAATGCTGATGGTACAGTGATGGAACTACGCCGTCGACTTGTGTGGTTCTTGAGGGAAGAACTGCCCAAGCTTGTGGGAGCCCGACACCCAGCGACGGGACATGTTGTACCCCCTGTACAACCATTCCTGGAATGTCCTGTGGACACTCCAGCCGCACCTGTTATGCCAGCAGGTCAACCCGCAACATATTCACCCCTGCTGCAGGGAAATATGCCGTTTCCAAACCCCGTGAATAACTCAGATGTTCCAGAACATGTTCCAACATGTCGACCGCCCCTGAAACCGTACCACTGGAATTTGCATTTTGATGGCAGCACCGACCCAGTGGCGTTCTTGGAACGCCTGGAAGAAATCGGCAGGGCAGAAAAGGCCCACCCCGAACAACTCCTGGATGCTCTACCCGAACTTTTGCAAGGTCGAGTACTGTTGTGGTACCGTTGCAATGCACGCTTCTGGAACTCATGGGCATCGTTCAAGGATGTTTTCAAGAGATCCTATTTCCCGCTGAGGTTCCAGGAAGACATGGAGATGGCCATCAGTCGACGCCTGCAACGGGAAAATGAGCCAGCCATGGACTATATAGTCGATCTCCAGACACTCATCCGAAGGCATGGAAGCCTCAGACCTGAACAGGAGTTAGGTTGGCTGTATCGGAACTTGCTACCTGACTACAGGCAGTATATCAAGAGGACTGATTACCATGATATTCAATCCCTGATTTCCCTGATTCTAGAGTACCAGAACCTGCGGAAGGAACTGAGGCAGATGCACTCCCGTCACCCAGCAGCTAGGATTGACACTGCCCCGAGGATGATTCCACCAACCGTGCCCAGGAATTCATCACCAGAACCAGCCCAGAATGACAATTCACATCAGACTCCTCTGGTTCAGAGTAACCGGAATAGAATTACTCCGCCCGCCGACAGCCCCTTACCTGTGAGACACATGCGCCCTGTGGAACAGCAGACACCCCGAACGCCTGCATCCCCGCCACAAAGGGCATATAACCGGACCGACAACTGCTGGAAATGTGGACAACCTGGACACCGAAGGAGTGATTGCAGGAATGCAGCCAGAATTTTCTGCTCACGTTGTGGACGTGATGGCATCCTGTCCAGAGATTGTACCTGTGCCAGGTCGGAAAACTACCCCGGAGCCCGACTGAACCGAGGACAGTCAGGCTCCAGCAATTAAACATCCCGGAGAAACGAAAACCGCCTCGACCAGATGATAACCGCCTGTATGTGCCCGTTATCATTGGAGACCAACAGTTCCTGGGCCTGGTAGACACCGGTGCCACAAGGTCCTTCGCCAGCAGCGCTGTTGCGGACAAATGTGAGCAGTTTAGCTTCCAGAAATACCCACATGATGCCATCCAGACTTCCCAGGCAGATGGATCAGTCACGAGGATCACCGGAAGATACAAGGTTTGGATGACAGTAGGTGACGAGTGTTTGACAAATGAATTGTTGATCATTCCAAACCTGTCTACTGAGCTAGTGTTGGGTATGGATATGCTTCGCCAACACGGATTTGGCATAGATCTTACCAGGGCCGCCGTATATTGTAACCAGAAAATTGTTTCAGTTGTAAAATCCCAGGAACAACCCGAGAAGACGCCTGCTGATGTAGCAACCATGAGAGGCTCCGTAAAAACGAAAACCCGACGGAAAAGACGGTCAGTCAGGCCGCCCCGCCACACCCCGAGCAAGGCTGATGTGGCCAGCCTGCCAGAGGAACCGGCGGTTCGCCCGCAGAACCACAGCTGGGACCACCAAGCCCTGGGAGCAGAACAGAAGTTAACTCTGGAAAGATTCCTGGAGGTAGAACTGCCTGCCTTCGAACAGATCAAGGGACCTACACCTTTGGTCCAACATAGGATCCGCCTGAAAACCTCCGAACCGATCAAACAACGATACCGACCCCAGAATCCGAAGATGCAGGAAGTCATCAACAATGAGGTCGACAAGATGTTGGCCGAAGGAATCATCGAGCCCTCCAGAAGCCCGTGGAGTTCGCCGGTGGTGATTGTGAAGAAGAAGGATGGGAAACCACGTTTCTGCATTGACTTCCAGAAGGTCAACAACGTCGCCGAGAAAGATGCCTACCCCCTGCCGTTTATCAATGCAATCCTGGATAAACTTAGGGAAGCTAAGTACATTTCGAGCCTGGACTTACGCCAAGGCTATTGGCAGATCCCGCTCACCGAAGATAGCAAACCCATCACAGCCTTCACAGTGCCTGGAAGGGGCCTGTTTCAATTCCGAGTGATGCCGTTTGGGTTGCATTCCGCCCCCGCAACTTTCCAGCGACTGATGGACAACATCATCGGACCCGACCTGGAACCTTTTGCTTTTGCATACCTGGACGATATAATTGTACTAAGCAAAACGTTCGAAGAACACCTGGAGCATTTGAAGCAAGTATTCACCCGTTTACGGGAAGCTAATCTCCAGTTGAATCCGGATAAGTGTAAGTTCTGTTTGAATTCACTTAGATATTTAGGACATATGGTCACTCCTGAGGGCATCCAGACGGACCCTGAAAAAATTGAGTCCATCGTCCAGTGGCCGATGCCTACAACCCTGAGGAAGCTACGACAATTCCTGGGAATGGCTTCCTGGTATAGGAGATTCATTCCAAATTTCTCCGCCATAGTTGCTCCACTAACCAAACTCCTGAAGAAGGATGTCCGTTGGAAGTGGACTGAAGCTCAGGAAACCGCCTTTACTACTTTGAAGACTTGTCTTGTACAAGCCCCTGCTTTGACTTGCCCAGATTTCTCCCAGCCTTTTGTATTACAGACGGACGCCTCCAACTGTGGACTTGGAGCCGCCCTCACCCAGACGATCGATGGTCAGGAGAAGGTTGTCGCCTATGCCAGCAGGATGCTGAGTGCTCCAGAGCGAAACTACTCCGTTACCGAGAAGGAATGTTTGGCCATCGTCTGGGGCATAGAGAAACTGAGACCCTACCTGGAGGGTTACCACTTCACGGTGATAACTGATCATCTCTCCCTGAAATGGATGCAGTCCATCAAGAATCCTTCTGGCCGCATAGCCCGCTGGGCTATGTACCTGCAGCAATTTGACTTCGAGGTCAAATACCGCAAGGGAACGTTGAATAGAGTTGCCGACGCTCTATCCCGACAGCCTCTTCCCCTGTCTAGTCAGGAGGCTGAATCAACGGATGCCCTGTGCTGCACCTTGGAGCTGGAGAAGGAAGCTGGACAAAGATGTACGTGGTACCGCAACAAGAAGGCGGAAGTGGAGAAGCGCCCCGCTGCTTTTCCCGACTTCTGTGTGAAAGAAGACCGCCTCTTCCGCCATTTTTGGGATGCTAATAAGTTGAGTGAGTTAGGGATGGACGATCCCTGGAAATTATGTGTTCCTAAACCCCTTAGACCACAGGTACTGAAGGAGAATCACGATGACGTGACTGCAGGACACATGGGCATTGCCAAAACCACGGCTAGAATCACCCAGAAGTACTACTGGCCTGGAATGTTCCACGAGATCGCCCGGTACGTGAGAAGCTGCAAAACCTGCCAGGAGTATAAAGTGTCCCAGCAGCAACCGCCTGGAAAGATGCATCCATTCCTGAACACTAAGCCATGGGACACCGTGTCCACTGACTTAGTAGGGCCGTTACCAAGGTCAAGCAAAGGAAACTGCTACCTTGCCGTTTACCAGGATCGTTTCACCAAGTGGATACAGATGCGACCACTCCGTAAAGCAACAGCTAGAGCTGTAGCACAAGCGTTCTATGAGGACATAGTGCTCCGGTTTGGACGCCCCGCTACGGTCATTAGCGATAATGGTGCCCAGTACACTGGTAAAGTATTCGAGGAATTGTTGAAGGAATTAGGAATTCAACACAGATTGACTCCTCCTTATACCCCGCAGGCAAACCCAGTGGAACGCACCAACAAGACCGTCAAGACCATGATCTCACAATACTGTGAGAACGATCACCGGAAATGGGATCAACACCTGTCAGAACTCCAATTCGCCGTCAACACCGCCAGACATGATTCTACCGGTTTCACTCCCGCATTCCTGATGTTTGGCAGAGAATTAGAACCGCCCCAAGCTTTATTCCGACCACCTGTACCTGAAGAACAAGGGGAAGATGCCGCTTCCAGTTGGACATCACATATGACTAAGTTGAAAGAAGTTCACGAGCTAGTACGCTTGAACTTGGCCAAGGCATTCAACAATCAGAGTCATTACTACAACCTGCGACGCCGAGAGTGGAGATGTCACCTAGGTGACAAAGTCATGAAAAGAGAACATAATCTCTCTTCTGGAATCCGTGGGCATGCCGCAAAGTTGGCCCCGAAGTATACAGGACCCTGCACCGTCACCAGAGTGATTTCCCCCGTTGTATACGACCTGAGAAGTGCAACTGGGAAGCGTTTCAACCGAGTTCATATCAAAGACTTGAAGCCGTTTTACCATGACCAGAACCAATAACCCGCCGGACGACACGAAAATTCAGGTCATCCAGGATGTCATCTTGGCACCGGCCCTGATACCGCAGGCCCCTGCGCCGCTGGCCCAGACACCGCAGGTCCGGACCCCGCCGGCTCTGACACCGCACACCCCGGACCCCGCAGGCTCTGACACCGCAGACCTTGGCCATGGCAACCTGAGCCCCGACTCCACTAGCTCCACAGCCGGCAGACAAACCGACCCCGGTGATACCGGCCACCGAGGTGGGGTACTCGCCGTCCCGCTAGGAGACTTCGCACCACGAGGCCTCCAATACATCATGCTGAAGTCCCTGGAAGGCCTCCACCCGGAAAACCGCCAGTCAACCCCGCCAACCTCCGCTGGACAACGACGCTCACCTCCACTCTACCTGCCTGTAGAGGAGAGGCTGTGCTGGCGCTGTGGCACGCCAGGCCACGAACGGGACTCCTGTGCTCGTCCCGTGAGGCTGTTCTGCTCCCGATGTGGCCGGGATCGCATCCGGTCAAGCGATTGTCCCTGTCCACGACGATTGAAGACAACCCCAGCCCGAGCCCCGACACCCCCAGCAGCTCCGACGCCGTACCCGATACTCGTCCCCGAGTATCCTCGATCATCCCGCTCTAAGCCAGCGAAAGTGAACCAGCGCACCCAGACATCAACCCCCACCGTCGCTGACAAGGGAGTCCAATGCAACCGCTGCTCGTGCGAAGGAGTACGCCCGAGACACTCCCGTTGAAGACAGCACTAGTACATGAGTATTATCATAGATTTTCCCAGATGTTTAATTTTGAGATAAAAAAAAAAAAAATAATGATTGTTACACAATCATTCTTTTTTTTTTCCGCAAGTAGGAGGGGTGTGTAATGAAGTGTTTTCTCACCAGCTTCATTACTAGGCTTCGGTATACGAGCCTCATACGAGAAATGAGGTTAAGGCCATTTTAGAGTCACCCTGTATACCTGATTGATGAATTAATGAATCAAGGAGCTCCTTTGGCTAGTATTTTGAGCCACCCAGAGAGCCCTACCCCAGACTAACCTTGTTTAGCCCCGTTGCACCCTGCTGAGGGTAATCAACTTCATGACACCCCTGCCTCCGTTTCGAAAGCACTACCAGGCTAATGATTTCATACATATCATGTTCAGACTCTTGATATTAGTATTGGTAGGATTTGATTGCATAATGACCAACCAGAGCCCTGGGAAATAAGAAGTCCAGTATGCTATCCGTTTACTTGCTTTATTCATCTTGCAATGATTTTTGCATCCGGAAATCCTGATCAACCCAGAGACTAAGACTTCTTATTGCCTAGGGAAAGTGTATTTATGATTTTGGAAAGAGTTAGAATGGTTTTCATACCTGGAAAGACATTTCAGGGTCATGTGATATTGTTTAGGTCATAACTTTGTTATCCGTCGTAATTTTGCAATCAAATTCGCTCAGTAGCACAAACATGGAATGCCAAGCACTTTGATACTACCGGTTTTGAGGAAAAATGATTTCCACCGCAAGTTTCCAGACCCAAGGGCAAGTAGTGTTCACTTTTTCCTTGAGAAAGCAAATCATGGTCAGCTCGAGGCCAGACCAGCCCGACCAATCAGAATCCCGACCTCGCTCTGTTTTTTGCCAAACCTGAAAAGAGTATAAGTAGCAAAATCCAGAGGCCCGGGGGCTCTCAGTCTTTTCGACAGTTATAGAGAAATAGATAGATAGTTAGATAGATTCCATTTGGCAGTGATTATTCTGATTCAGTCCGATTCTTACCGTTTGATTCAGTTCGTATAACCGTTATAAAAAGTGATCAAGGTGCTCGAAGTTTTTCCTGTATTGACATCCCGTTTTTGTGTTACACAAAGTTGAAAAAGTGAGCCAGAGCTTTTTCTGCCGACGATTCACCCGTGAAGTATATTACCAGTCAAGTGTGAGTTAACTGCATTTTGATTTCACTGCATTTTCTCATAGTTCTATCAAACTGCAGCTTAACTTTATAGATCGAATAATTTTCCAGTATAAATCCAGTTGTTGTGACATTTGTCGTGACGGTTGACAGCGGCCAGTGAAATTTAGAATCCAGCACAGAGTAAGCATTGGAACTGCCCTGTTGTATATATATGTATCATTTGTAATGACCTGCAGGATAAGTTCTGTGGTTTGAAATCCTAACGTAAAGAGTTTCATCAGGAAAACAACCCTTGTAACGGTCGAGGTTCTTGGTCTGCGTAGCAGTCAACACCAAGCGTCACCAGGGTTGTGAGCATCTCGGTCTCCTGGTCGCATAAGGCTTATAGTCAGCGTCGAGACCACCCTGATTGTAATCATCTTGCAAACCCCAGAGGGGTGAATAGTCTTTGTACATTGACCAGAACTTGTTTTGCAGGGGTAGAGCTTCTTAACTCGCATAGGCGCTTCCCGGATGCACGTTGCACGGCTTACTCTTTGAATACCAGTCAGATTAGCTGTCACCCTGCTTAAGTCACCCTGCTTAATTAATTGTCACCCGTAGATATATGTGGTTAGGATAATCTACCCTGAGATTATTTGATCTGTGGAATTTTTGCTATCTTGTGACTGACACCTGTTGACATATTCTGTCATCCGAATTTCCTCGTGGTCGTATTTTCTTGGTTATGATAATAATCATTGTGAGAGATAAATTCGATCTGTTAATTGTTTCCAGTGAATAAACCTGTTTAAGTGTGAATTTTAGTTCTGATTATTTGTTTTGAGTGATATACCAAACACCCGCAGCAACCCGTATACCAGGGTGAAACCAAGTGGGTGAACTTAAAGCCCTCACCCCCTTGTGATCTTTCCATTGTCCATAAGGCCTTCGACCCCTGGCATACCGTCGCTTCGACTGTGTTGCTACCTAGGCCTCCCAACAAATCCTGGTTGGGAGAAAGTGGAGTTCACCACTATAATCCAACTGGCGCTCGAGGCAACCCCGGTCTATCCTAGATATAGACATACCCCGTTGAGCACCACCTAGTAACACCCCCCCTAGAAGGAGGAGACGTTACAAGTGTGATCAGCCTTCCTGATGAATGTACAAGCTTGAATCTGTGTCTAGATTTTCAGATCCTCAATTCTTAATTCTATATTCCATGGTTTTTCTGTACCTACACTATCTTTTCTCCTTCACAAATGTAACGAAGTAATTATCATTTTGATTGAGACGATGAGTAGAAAATGAAGAGGGTATTCCTTCAGCCATGTCTAGTTTTGATCTTGGTAATGAGAAAAAAGAGATTCTATAGAGACATCCATTAGTTATTCCTACTGCTTCGAGTTTGATCAATCAGAACAAAAAAAAAACAGGTGTGTATTTCGTGGAAAGTCTCACTGTACCTCAGATTGTGATGATGATGACATGGAGTGATTATCTTATCTGGAAAACAGGAGATTTCGATCAATAATGGTTGCTGTTATAGAGGGAGACCCAATGAAAACGAAGCTAGGTATGCATTTCACTGGGAGATCAAGGAACTGACATTGAAGTAAATGATCCTTCATGTAATGTTGGATAGGACAGGATTTACGAAAAACACATAAGGCACATCTCAGATGAACATCGTTCTAACTACAAAATGAGAAAGAGTGATGAAAAGGAAAGAAGCGTTACTTTTCATTACTCGCCGTTCATTTTCGGAAACTACTGCATTGAATTCCACAAACAAGGGAGCGTTGGTAAGAGATTCCGATTACTTCCGAAATGATGTATCACTTCACCCCTTATCCCATTTGAGATACAAGGGTTGAAGCTCACCCCTCTGAGGGGTTTGAAGTGGAAAAGTTGAAAACATGCGAAAAATATTTCGCCCTCGAAATAGGAATTGATCGGTACGAGCGTTTTTCTTTCCCTTTAAGAACGATAACTTTGTCAAATTGGCCTTGTTTAGTATTCATTGGGCCACCCAGTATATGAAAGATATTGGTCGAATGTGTTTCTAATTCATCGGGAAAAAGCGAAACAGATCTGTCTCAGCCCACCAGACGCCTCATCAGTCGCCCTTGGTTTTCTGACAAATTGGAATAACTCCGTGACAGTATAGAACGCTTTTGAGAACAAGAGTGGGTAGAACATGAGATGTTACATATTCAGCGCCATTTAACGGCGATGGAACTGAAGTGAGTTTCCTAAAACTAACAAAAAACAAAGGTTTCCGGTGCTATCTTCTATCTGTAGTAGCCCACACGCTGTACGTATAACAGATGAGCTGCTGAGTAGCTACAGATCTGTTGAATAGATGGCTCTACCTGAATGAAAACTGTAGAGAAGCCACCTCCGATATGAATGGAAGATATCATTCGAAGATATTCCGATTGAGTTATCCGACGCAGTTAGGATAACTTGTTATCAATGTGTTTCAGAGAACATCAAATTCAGTCGAATAAAAATCATTTCCTGTAGCACAGAATTTTGGCTAGAGATCTATCAATTAACAAATCTGCAGTGATTATTGAGAATTCATCGAATTCGACATATGATGAGGTATTTTCACAATTCCTTGTTCAATCTTGCAGTGTATTGTTGAACATACTACTCTTGATATTGGATATGAATCATATAGATGAGTCATATTGGATATGAGAGATATGAGAACATTGACGACATCATAGGAACAGTGGTACCTGACAACATCATTGTAGGCATTGTGTTATCTGCTCTTCTGGTGAATATGCAAGCTTGAGTTCCATTTGCATTGAACAGTATCATCGCCAGATCGTCATTTGAAGCATCGATATGTCTCCGTCTTGCACCTTCGGCCTCATTGGATGATATAGGGGCTGAGTGGAGAAGGCAAAGATGGAGGGCTGTGGAGGGCTGGATGGAGGACTGTCATCCGCGGAAATATGTACTGGACAGAGTTGGTGCAAAGAGAGATCCTTGTGAAAACCAGGCTTGATAGTCATTGTAGTAGATGAAAACCCGTCTAACCCAACATATGGATGTTCCACTACCTTGGAGGCAAACTCGGTCAACTGCTTTCAAAATAACCAATGCTACAGCCCGAGACCCCCATGTTCCTTGATTGACACCTGCCATGCGTGACAAGTGAGCAAGAGAGTCTTCTGTTGATTCTCTGAAGCCGTATTGAAGGTCGTTCACGATTCTTGAGATCTCTAGATATCTTTTTTTTTTTCATCTGTGGACAACACGAAGAAGAAACCTAAAATATTCGAGGGACATCGTGTTAGCCAACGGTGGAATTTCAGGAGGAGAGGAAGGATTTTTTCTTGGAAGTTTGGAGGTTGTCAGCATCAGGAAAGACTTCACTAGGCAAAGAATTCCAAAACTTTGCCGTTCTATTGATGAATGACGCTTGGTATAGCGATGTTCGATGAACGTTGTTGATTGCTGTTCTCATAACTTGCAATCGCTCTATAGTTCTAAGGGAGGATTTTCTTACTCCCTTCTGGAATCAGTTGAACTTCTGCTATCTTCTAGTTAGAATGAAATACATCATGCTCATGGGGGAAGGTAATCAACCGGTGAAAGTGTTAGTTCTGCGAGACATCTCTTGAGAACAATAGACGATATTCCATCTGACCTCATAGCCTTCTCGGCATTGATGTCAAGCAGAAAATGCCTCATTTAGCGTTGATCGAAAACAATTTCTGGCATATGGTTGAAGATAGTGGCGATGTTGGTAAGGAATGTCTTGGCATTGTGGATCCGAGGAAGAATTCTCTGCAAGGATTTCGACAAAGTCGTTGGCTTTCAATCGTGGTGTTCCAGTGAAATTTCTCCCAATAGCATAAGCGATGGTTCCAAACGAACGAGAATCATCTGGGCAGTCGATGAGGTTTAATCTCAACTAAGTATCATATGCCTCTTCAGACGCATTCATCGTTGTTACAGAGGTTGGGCTAGTGACCGCAAGCATAAATAGAATTCTGAAACATGGAAGTTACTCATTTCAAAGTAGAGTGGTGATGTTGCACCGGCAATGTAAGAAGATCTGAAAACAATGGGTATAGTTCTAGTCGCTTCTTATGATGGGCAGGATTAACCATAATCATAACCATTCTTGATCCGACATTTTTTTCATCAGATGATTCCACAGAAGCAAAATGGTTCAGCAGGTTGGAATGATATCTTTTTTTCGAATTCGAAGAGACTCTCTACCTATTACCTCCTGATATCATTTTCTGGATAATAATATAGGTCATTGCATTGTAGCCTGCAAGAAGTATTCATCACTAAATATGACCAAATGATCTGATCTGATCTGAATCTGATCATCCTGACTCGATAATCATATTCGATACGAGGGTGCATATTCCATCAGAAGTGAGACATATTATAAACATAAATGATATAAAAACGAGTCACTACATCTGACAGGGGCAGAATATGAACCATTCCATTCATGAATTCACATTGGATGCATTCAACTTACGTTAGCGATACTCAACTATTTTTCACATGAACGGAAGCTACAAGAAAAATTCAAATATGAGCGAATCGAGAGGAGTTCCAAAATTGAGTGATACATGCTTTCAGAATACACATTCTCATTTCTACCGAGACCGATACATTAACTCATCCACACCTCCCTCACTTCGTAACAAAGCTGTGAATCTCTAATGGGTACTTCAAGTTGCCTGGGATAGAGACATATTCTATTGTTTTCCTCGCGTTGAAGCTGAATGTTGCGGGAATTGAGAGGAGGAAGACGGAGTAGAGTAAACAACGATATCATCAGTCCACAGATTAGAGATATGAATAATTTCACAACAATTAATGAAGTGAGACACTTGACGAAAGCTCTCAGAGCTCTTTATGAGCCAGACTTCGAGGGATTCCAGATGAAAGCTTCGTGTTCATTGTTTCAGCGAGAACTCTATTCATCACTACTCCGATATGCATGTGACACCAGAGAGAGGCTGCTATGCAAATTCTTCCTGAGATCGCAATCTTTTCCTAGGGAGGGAGAGATAGATCACCGATTCTTTCCTATTCTCTACGGAAAGATGTAGAGTCCTTGAGTCCTTCCTGATTGAGTTGAAGGGATTTCGAATACCCGAATATATTCGTTATGTAGACATAGAGGCTACAAGGATACTACACACACAAAGTTATTGACCTCTCTGGAACATCACAAATCGGATTATCATCTAGGAAAATCTCTCATTTCATGGAAAGAAGAATTGGAAACAGGTTGATTATCCCACATATCTTCAAGGAACGGAATAGGATATACCGCGTTTGATATCGGCAAATAAGCGCGGTTAGGAACTTGAGGTACGAACTGTAGCTTATGATTTCCGAAGACCATAATCGCTGGACATCCAGTGAGGCCATTGGTTGGTGAGAATCAAAAGTAATCAAAAAGTATTTCATTATTATTCATTGAATACTGCGAATTCGACTGACCTTGGGATACTGTTCACATATATTTGCAGTTCAACTCTGAAACATACGCTGAAATTCTCAGGAGCCATTAGATTCTCAGAGCTATTTGCCTAGTCGGTGATAATACGACAACGAAACCATTGACCTCTATAGAACATCGTAGAAAGGTGAGAAAACTCTCATTTACTCCATATATATATATATATCTATATATATTCATGATTGAGCGTACACCCTGTATATATATATATATATATACACAGAATACGAATCAGATGATATTTCCATAAGAATCATGTGAACTGTGAATTCATTCTGAGAACATACACGCAGGCGAACCATAAAAAACAGGTATTTTTTGTCTATGTAAAGGTCAACAGAACAAAAACAAAGAAATATGGTTTCCGGGCTCCAGTGCCGTGATCGGTTCACCTCCGTGGAAGAGGTTCCTTTGGACGTTTCGCTCACAATTGGGGTGAGCATCTTCCGCTTGTATTGTTGTATTCGCGAATAGCGAAATCAACCTGATACTTGGTCGAAAGATCTTCGCAATTGATAGTCCCAGCCTAGCTACTTACTTTTTTTTGACTAATTTGTATTCGTTTTTCGTGGGGTGAATGGGTTTCCTGACCGGATGGAATGTTGCCATTGTCTATCTGTCCACTAATTGAGTCTTAAAATAGTTAATAAATTGAATTTGAATAAGAACAGGTGAGATATTGACTAATCACATTGAACCTGTCAACAACACTAATTTCAATTATCATCCATTCGATTTTGAGAAAATCATACACGTTCGGATAGACAATAAAGAGAGCTTTCAGATGATGTATCACTCGACCCACGTTCCCTTTGGTGATTCGCAAGGGGGTAGCCGCCCCCGTCGGGGGGATGAAGTTGCTCAACTAAATCCATTACTAACATGTGTCCCCCTAGAAATCAAAATCGACCTGTTCTAGCGTTTCCGAAAATAATTTCCCAGTAAATCCGGGTTGAAAGTTATATATATATATATATATATGAATATATATATTTATATATATATATATATATATATGGTCGTTGCTTAGTGGAAATCTCGTCTATCACGAGCGATTCCATAGACAAACTAGACAAGCTCAGACTGGTTACCTCTACATCATCAATAATGAACATATATTAATTTTCACGGAATTGAAGAAGAATTCAGCTTAGTGGATCAACTATGCACCAATAATCAATGCATATAACGCTCGCAACTATCAACGATTGTTACGACGACGTTAGTAATGACTACAAGTTTGTTCCTGAGTGTAGATTTATTAGTATCCATATATATCCAGAGATGATAGATCAACTCAGGATGGAGGAGAGATTCTTGATATCAGGAGTGAGTTTGTTCATGATTCGTTGTCGTAGCATCCTGAAATTGAAACCTGTAAAATTAGGTATGTGATAATGTTTCGAAATCATAGAGTTTTGTTGATATCGAACGAGGTTCGCATCATGTATATCGAATAGAGATTCTATTGAATTCCTCAAACAGTTACGAGTATGAGTAGTGAATGAACTTGAAAAATGATATCAGAATATACAGAACATTATTGTAACATATTCATAACGTGACTATACGTTTAGTTTTGAACAAGACCGTCCTCTTTCTCCCAGTCCTCCGATTTCAGGTCACTGTGAATTTTATCTCACGGTTTCAACCGTTCCATGTTCTCTGATTCTTCAGAAAACATCTCTATTTTTTCTATCATGCCACATGGTGAAAATCTGGGAAATATATTCATCCGATTATTGGTGAAACAAATCGATGTGCTTGAAAAAAATGTTTTAAGAGTATTTTTTTCGTATTGTTCCAATCAAAAACTTCCCTCCCAAGGAAGAATATCATGCAGGTGAATTCTGATACATTTCCAAAACTTTGAAACTGATTTGGTTATTCCTCGGAAAAAAAATATTTATATCTATATAGATTTCACTGTTCTAGTGCCAAATCATTCATACTCTGCACTCAACTTAGTAATCGAATTATCAGATATCATTTATCCTGAATGCAGGACAGGTACGATTATGGTATAGGCGACTTAACATACGAACCTGCCCTCACAGGTGATCTCTGAAGTCAATTCTTTCACTGAAATTATAGTTTTATTCATTTTATATTATATATATGTTCTCAATAATAGGATGGGAACAGAGAATATGAATATGGTGATCAAGTTGATTTTGGTTGAGTTGGCAAAAATGCTTGATGATATTTTTTCCCTGTTGTCTGTTGATATCCTCGACGGATTTCGAGATGCAGTTTCGACATACAATGACAATTTGACACAATTGAAAGGTGACTTCTCCTACCTTTCTCGTTTTGAGATATATACCACCATCTACCTGATTCATTCCATACTATTGAACAGCGTTTTTGAGTTTTTGAGAAGAAATCGGTAACTAGTCGAGGTTATCATGATATCAGATATGATATAAATCCACCATCATCTAGAGTTAATTCTTTGATTGAGAAGTGTATAGTTATCGTTGATCGAGAACATATAACTTCACCATCGACGACTATTTTGTACATTATTCATTATCCTCTCACTACCTCCGAGTAATTTCTATACAGGTGACACAGACACATGGTACACGTCCTCCCATCCTTTGTTTCTATACATACTCATATGCTCAATATGCTCACTAAAGGGCAGTTTTTGACATATTCAGAATTTGCCAGTTTTCGATTTTCCGGAAATCACATCAGTTCTCGATTTTGAACTAGAAAACCCTGTAGATTATATATGAATCTATTTATTCATACATAAAATACAGATATAACAGTTCTTGTCCATTTTGATGAATGTTTTGAACACTTCCTCAAATAATTGGTTTCAAAGTTAGCATGTTCTTTAAATTGCATTTGACAATATAAATTATCACTGCTGAATATTTGAATTCATCAACTTTTTTGCGACACTCAACTAAAAGATGACTCCATTGGAGATCCAATGATTTTTCAACATTCCCCCATCTCACAAATTACCATCAATATTGATTTTGCTATGTTTCCTTTCGACTTTCACAACAGTAACTATCAGCTTCACCCAGAGTGCTGTTGACTGCATCAGCCCACGTATGCTTTGTGATACTTTCAGAATTAATTATCATCTACATTTCTCTTACATTTCGGTTGATAATGAATGTTTCATTGGTTGCATAGGCATCAACATCTACATGTGTATACTACATATCATCGATACTATTGATAGTTCACTTTTTACCTTTATGAAATCACTTTATTATTATTCACCAAGGTAAAAGAAGTATCATTTCTCATTGGTTAGTAGTGGAAGAGATATATCAATGCGTCATTCGCAAACAAAAGTATTGAGAATTCTTCCGCTACATTCACTTTGTCATTGATATAGTCGCTGATATGTATGGAAACGGTCGATTATCTCTCTAAGTGAGATGGCTGACGGAAAATGTTGAGATACAGAAGTTTGAGGGTTTTCCAAAATCTATCACACTGAATCGGAAGATCCTACGCAATGTGCTGAAGAGATCTCGGAAATCATCATGCTGGGAATGGAAACTTACATACCACATAGCACCAAATCACGAACCACTGGTGAACCATGGTTCAATAGAACCTGTTCTAGGGTTGTCGCACTGAAGCAAGCAGCATACCGTCGTTGGCGCAGAAACCCAAGCCCTCAAACTAGAGCTGAATATGTTGAAGCTAGGAATACATGCAATCGAACGATAGATGAATCTAAAGAGGCATACAACACGAAAATAAGATCGGAGCTCATAGAGTGTCCAAATGGTTCCCGTTCATTTTGGACGTTTGCCAAGGCAATCGGGAGAAATTTCACTTCTAGCTCATTTCCTCCCCTCACAAAGGATGATAATACATTGGCTATAACACCTCATGAAAAAGCCAACACCTTCGCCAAAATGTTTGCAGACAATTCTACCTTGGATCCACGAGGCCAGGAACTTCCGAAAGTCGCTACCATCGATAACCGTATGCCAGAAATTGTCTTCCGGCAACGCACCATCAGACACATTCTGCTTAGCCTCAACGTCAAGAAGGCTATGGGGCCTGACGGAATACCGCCTATTGTTCTCAAGAAATGTGCCCCGGAACTAACACCAGTTCTTTGCAGGTTGTTCACCCTTTCGTACAAACTCGGCGTATTTCCTTCTAACTGGAAGAAAGCTAGGGTCCAACCGATTCCAAAGAAGGGCAAGAAAACACTCCCTAACAACTATAGACCGATTGCACTACTATCTGTGATCTCTAAAGTAATGGAAAAAGCAATCAACATCGAGCTCATCCGATATCTAGAGAGCTCAAGAATCGTGAACGACCGGCAATATGGCTTTCGTCACCAGAGGTCAACTGGAGATCTGCTTGCCTATGTGACACATAAGTGGCAGGTGTCAATAGAGAAACATGGGGAGTCTCTGGCTGTAGCCTTGGATATCTCCAAAGCATTTGACCGAGTTTGGCACCAAGGCCTCCTAGCGAAACTTCCGTCATATGGTTTGCCGCCCCAACTGTGTCTTTTACTATCGAGTTTTCTTGCAGATAGATCACTCTACGTGGTGGTAGACGGGGTCTCGTCTGATACAATGACGATCAATGCTGGTGTTCCACAAGGCTCTGTCTTGGCACCAACATTGTTTTTGCTCCACATCAATGATTTGTTGAATGTGACCTCCAGCCCAGTTCATAGCTTTGCGGATGATAGTACACTTCATTCCGCCTTTTCCTCTAGAGCCCCTATATCATCCAATGAGGCCAGAGGTGCAAGGCGAAGACAGTTTGATGCTTTAAATGAGGATCTGACAAGAATTCTGAAATGGGGATCTGAGAATCTAGTACAGTTCAATGCAACTAAAACTCAAGCTTGTATGTTCACCAAGAAGGCTGATCACACAATGCCCAATTTGATGATGTCGGGTACCACTGTTCCTATGAGGTCGTCAATATCCTTGCTGGGTGTCACCACCAACAGTGCTCTCTCATGGGACGATCATGTGAGGTCCATTGCGAAGACTGCTTCACAAAAACTCGGTTTTCTTTTCCGTGCGAAGAGATACTTCACATCCCAGCAACTGCTTATGATCTACAAAGCACAAATTCGACCTGTCCTGGAGTACTGCTCACATGTTTGGAGCTCAGCCCCCAAACATACGCTTAAGCTCTTAGATTCAATTCAGAAGAGAGCTATTCGCCTAGTCGATGACACAACACTCACCAAATCATTGACCTCTCTAGATCATCGTAGAAAGGTCGGCGATCTCTGCCTTTTTTATAGGTACTTCCACGGTCGGTGCTCAACGGAAATATCATCTATTATGCCACCACGCGGGATTCCTAGTAGACAAACCAGACGAGCTCAAGCTGGTCACCCCTACACTGTCAGGCTCGAGACCTGTCGAACATCGCTATACCAAGCATCATTCATCAATAGAACGGCAAAGTTGTGGAATTCTTTGCCTAGTGAAGTCTTTCCTGATGCTTACAACCTCCAAACATTCAAGAAAAATTCCAACACCTTCCTTCTTTCCCAAAATTCCACCGCTGGCTAACACGATGTTCCTCGAACATCATAGGTTTCCCTTTCGTGTTGTCCACAGATAAAAAAAAAAAAAAAAAATAAAAATCAAGTATACAGGATCAGTCAAAGAATCAAGACGGAAAAAAGTTGATTTTCTTCTAACGAGACTCTTTGTAAATTATTCCATATTTCGATTCTGCTCAAAATTCTGAACAAAATGATATTAGCACATCATTTCCTGAATTCAACCGTTCCCGCGATATGGAATATTGAAAATGACTTTCTAATAAATTATCCGAAAATGTTTCAGTTCATTGAGTTCTATAAAGTTCCCAGCTCCACAACAACGCTGCATCGTTCTCTTGTCTTCCAGTGATGATCTTGATAAGACCGGTCAAAAATTCATTCAGTGTAGATAATTTTTGCGCAAAAATGACAAGTTCAACTAAAACTCAAAATCTTAATAGACCCAATGCCTGGTGCATCGAAAATAGCTTATTTCTCAATGTTTCCAAATGCCATATTATGTCCTCCACCGCCAAGCTGAATCCAATTACTCACAATAATTATGAACTAGACTAAGTCGTATTGAACCGATCTGACACTTTCCATGATCTAGGAGTAGTTTTCGACAAAAAACTTTCTTTTGGAGATCATATCCAGCAAGTCATCAAGAATACTCATAGATCATTAGGATTCATTATCAATGAAGAGAATTCTTTGGATGTCATGTTACATGTAGTGAGAAATTCAAGCAATTCGGCACAACAGAGGACTTTGAATCATAACATGAGTCGATATTCCATCCAAAAAATTTGCGAACTGCGAAAATCCCATCCATATGAAATTCATCTGGTACAAGAATAGTTATTATGGATAAACATACGTTTGAGATGAAGTCAACCTATATTTCATTCATTCAGTGACTTCCATTGCCTTTGCAGTTTGGAGTTGATAATATAACAAGTTGATCACAAGTGTGGGTGCCTCATTTCCTTCTTATATCTCTTGACAACACGAAAGGGAATGCTATAATGTTCGGAGAACCTCTTGTGAGCCAGCGGTGGAATGTTGTGAGAGAAGGGAAGTTTTGGATTTCTTCTTTAAAGTCAGGTGGTCGTTAATGATTTCATGACATTGCCTGACAATGTACGGATCACCAGCCTGAACTCGTCTAGTTTATCTACTAGAAATCGCTCGTAGTGGCATGATAGACGAGATTTCCGTTGACCACCGACCGTGAAAATATCTATAGAAGAGAGAGACGCCCACCTTTCTACGATATTCCAGAGAGGTCAATGAATTCGTGAGTATAGTATTACCGACTATACGGCTGATAGCTCTCATTGGATTGAGTCTAAGAGCTCCAGCGGTTGTTCGGAAGATGAACTCCAAACCTGTGAACAGCACTCCAGGACAGGTCGAATTTGCACTTCGTATGAGCGTAACATTTGCCAGGAATGCAGTTTTCAACGTGTTTTGTGCAGTTTCTTCTTCTACGACGATGAATAACTGTGTTATTTTTCATTGTGCATTGTCATGTCTGTATTTTTTATAGTTTTGTACATACTACATGTAATAATTAAGAGTAATTAACTCTCTCCATTTCATCTCATAATTATTATTATTCATTATGATCTTCACATTCTTCAATTTCATGAAGTATGATTCCAATCGCCTAAATTTTCGTTATTGATTGTGAATGCGAATATCTCAGATTGAATAAACGACGTGTTCATTCGATAGCATTCAAAATATCTATGTTTGAATAATCATCGTTTTCCATATTGCTAGATGATAAGAATCGAACCAACAAAACTGTAACTTATTATCATTGTTTATCTGACAATGTAGATGGAATTCTTCACATAACCTGTCAATTCCATAGACATTCTAGGATCACCAATGATTGTTTTGAATTCAGAAACCTTAGGCATAGGAATGATACACATGAATGAATAGGTAATCTGAGCTGCTCTCCGATACGATGATGGAATACAGGAAATATCATTCGAAAAAATCGAATTTCAATCACTTCTTCGAGTGAATAAATCGAATGAGTTTTTGTATCACCTTGTTTTTGTGGCTCCGATCGTAGCAACAGTATACAATGAGGCGGATTGGGTCGGTTCTGAAGTCGAAGATCAAACTTATGATTCAGATTGGGATGGAGTGTGCTTCCTTTTCATGAGATAAAGTTCATGTTGTGTGTCCTAACTACGTGTCGTGCTACGCTCACGAGTAACGAGGTGTTAGAATGTTACTATAAAATAGGTTTCTCATTGAAAACTCGAAACTGTTCACGCTGATTTCGATGAAATCAGGTATGTTTGTTAGCAGTTCCAAGGGGCTTTCCTTCCTGAAATCTGTTCACGGATTGAATTTCCAGTGTCGTCACATGATATCAGTGGTATAAACATGTGAGCCACAATTTTTCTCTAAGTTTGATATTTCAAATGAATTGAACCATTGGATCGAATCGAAAATAATTGGAGAACATTGTTGAATACATCCTTTCCTGGAAATGCACTAAAATAAACGAAATAATTTCTTCCATTGTTTGATTCAGGTGATCCTGTAACCGATTCCAAATCTGGCCGTGCATACCAATTTTGTATTCACGGTGAACCTGTACAGAATAACCAATATCAAAAAATGAAAGAAATACTTCTGTTCTTCTTAGTGCATTCGTATGGAGGGTGTTCTTTGAGTCATTCATTTTTTTTTCAATTCCCAAACATTTCCGAATCGAAGTTATAATTGTTTGTGTTGATAAATACGGAATAAAGATTATTCACTCTTTGATTAATGATATGTTGAACCCGACAAGGTTGCAATAACTCGTGACATTATGATCGGAATGCTATCAGTTTTTGAATTGAAAAACTATTTACCCAGAACGATGCTTGTACGAAATTCTTGATTTCAACGAATGATGTTCATAGGTTCTCTCAGTTTTTTCCGCAGAATTTGGAACTATCACCAGTGGAATCGTGAAATTATTTGAGCGTGCATGCAAACAAATGAATATGATTACTCGCAAATCAGCTCAGATGCATTTCATTCATGGACTCGCAGATGGAAATGCTACAGAAGCCGATATTGGAATGGGAATAATCCAGCAGGAAGAACTTACACCAGCTTACATGCTATACTGTGGAACTGAACAGGCTGAGTGTCCTGGTAGACCAGGGACATTGACACCACAGTTAGAGGGAGCCATTCTCCATGAAGTTGACAACAATGCTCAAAAAATTAGCTCAATAAGTCCATGTCAGTCATCGAAGTGTTTGGAAGGTTCTTTATATGAATTTATTGTATCCATATCACAAGCAACGGGTGCAGGCACTGTTATATTTCACCAGACGATTGGATTTCACGTCAGTGGTTACGTCAACAAATCATGAACAATCTCAATTCTACGTCTGAAATTGTATTCTCAGTTGAGGCAAGTTTTCCACAACAATCTTTCTTCTGGACTGCGAGAATCCTTATGCCATTGTAGAAAGTGGAATTCAGCACGAGTTTTCGGTCAACGTCAGAGCAAGAATTTGTGGCGATCATCTAATATGGCCGCATTTTCTTCCTCTCCGAATCGGTGGTGTCCAGACAATTCCTAGAAGTAACATTGCAAACATTTTGTTATAGAATGTACCTTCACTAGTAAATCAAATCAAAAAAAAATATACTCTATTGTCAAAGATTGATACATCTTATGGACAAAGCAAATATAAAACTAAGTGCCGATAGGACAAACAATACAAATGTAATACAGACTGAAATCTTGAGATAAAATAATAGTGAATCAATAAGATTACACAGAGAATAGGCATTCCTAAAAACAGAAAACATCTCAAATTCTTCCCTCAAAAAATTCGCGAATCTCATAGTATGGTCTACAAAGTAAAAATTCTTCAACCGCTTTCCTGAATAGTACATAGGCTCCTATATTTTCGACCGAAAGTGGAAGGTGAATAAACATCTTTCCTCCAATGTTAATGGAAGAATTCTTCACCGATTGTGATCTCGGCAGAGGCAACGGAATTTGACGAAGTCTTGTATTGACTGGATTTTGTTGTCTATATGAATGATACTGATGCTGATGGATTAGACACACTATTTCCAATATGAAAAGACGTGGGAATGTAAGAATCTTTTCCTCCACAAATGAAGTCTCACACGATGTTGAAGCGTCCACTTCAAAAATATACCTCACCGCACGTTTCTGTATGGCAAACATCATATGGAAAAGCTGAAGAGTTTAGTTGCCCCAGAAAGCAATACCGTATCTTAGATGAGTCTCGACCAGTGAGAAGTAAACATTTCTAGCGATTCTGCAGCGACGCTAGCGACAACTCTGACTGCAAAAAACCTGGATGATATTTTTTCCTAGTGTAATAATATGAGCGTCGAATTTCAGATTATGGTCAACACTTAAACCTATGGATCACCTGCCAATGTCAGTGTAACCGTTCGTGAATATCTCAATGATACTTTTGGATAGCTCGTGGGGACCTCTGGATCATTTCTTTCGGGAATATCTCAAATTGCTTGTTCATGCGATACTTCTTTCGATGACAATGACTCGGGGAATAGAATCATGAATAATCCTAACGTCATACGCAACACCCCAGGACTTTTTGAACGTGTACGGCAGTAAATGAGAAGGCGACTAGATACTTGTATTGCAAGTGGAGGTGCTCGTTTTGAGCATCTGTTTCAATTATTTTTCATCATAGAAGTTGTCACAAACTTACAGTTCCAATACTGCTTCCACCTACTCGCCAAACCGAACGAATTTTCATTTTACAGTTTGTTCAAATGGCGTCGAATGATCGTAACGCCTCTATCTATACGCCACAGTTCAGCCATTTATTTCAAATAATATGAAACTCAGCGAGAACATCAGCGTACAATAGTCATTATCGTATATATCAATTAGGCTACCCTCTGCCACACCACTGCATGATCAATAAAACACACGGAGTTTGATCAAAATCTGCGTGAAGAATTTCGAGTAATTCATGAAAAATCGATTATTCATTAACTTTTGAACACCCCGTTACTCGGAAACGGAGTAAGTAAGGACACACGTTTATGTAAACTCCTTCTTACCAAATACGACGAGGAATCACAAAATTGATGACATCATCCTGAGAGAAATTGATGGAACAAATTCATAAAAAATATTGGTACAAACAGATTCAGTTCTGCCTCCAATTGATAGCTGAAATCATTCAATGAAACTTGATCAACAGCTGTCACAAAACGCCTTCGAATATCATTTCCCAATAATACTCAATGAGTGAATCTTATGTTTCATGGTGTAGTATTCTGAATATCGCGATGAAGATCTGTTAATTGATGAATCATGTCAGTGATATCACTGTGATGGAAGCATTAAGATAAATCTCAGTTTTTGACAATGATGAATTTCATAATCATTCTCATTCAGTTCGAATACATATTCATTATCAGAACCAATTCAATGGTGTGGTTATTATCGAACTAGAATATGATCGGAGACATATTCTATGAAAACTATCGAGTAATTCGAGAAGGTGAACTTTTCATTTCCCTAGATTTTTGGGACTTTTCTCTTCTCATTCTTGGAATGGAATGAAAGAAATCATTTCACATTCACCAATAAGCGAAACTACATCGCCCATACAAGTCGAGCAATAACCTCATTGTTTTTGAAGAGTTCAGGCGGTTGAGATCTAGAACAGATATTGATATAGCTTATAAAAATTTCGTTGAATTAGCAGAATCAGATATAGATGGTGATCCGAATAAGTTTTGGGCTTTCATCAATAGGAAGAAGGAAACATCCTCTATCTGGAATGTTATGTCCTACAATGATCAATTACTGATCTCTCCTCAAGATATCGTCAATGAATTCGCTGATTACTTCAGTAAATCATACATTCCATCCACCGATCACATTCAGGAGGATGATGAGTTGCATCACACATGTATCAACATATGAAAATTTGAGCAAACCGATGTTTTATTGGCAATGAAACAAATAAAGCCTGAGAAAACGACAGGTCCTGATGAGATACCAGCATTTGTGGTCAGAGACTGTGCCCAAGTTCTGGCATATCCACTCACCATATTGTTCAACATTTGTATCAAGAGCTGTTCAATTCCTTCTTCCTGGAAATCCTCGAAGGTTTGCCCTATATATAATCTGATGTGACTAGCTTCCGACCTATGACAATAATTTGTAACTTTTGTAAAGTCTTGGGAATTCTATTACAACACAATTTATGAAGGGTCGAACAACAGTCACTCATCTCATCAATATCTCACAACACGTTGCTGAAGCAATCGATAAACGCAGTCAAACTGATGTGATATATACAGATTCTTCTGAAGCATTCGATCGACTTGACCATGGAATATTATTGAAAAAGTTAGTTCATTTTGGACTCTTTGATTCCCTCTTGGCTTCATTTTGTTCATATCTACATGACAGGAAACAATATGGCTTTGTCAATGGCTTCAAGTCGGTCGAATATTTCGCAACTTCCGGTGTACCTCAAGGATCTAATATAGGCCCTCTTCTATTCAAAATAATCATGAACGATATTGTTGATGTCATCGATGTGAAGTGCCTGCTATACGCTGATGACATGAAAATTAATGGAACATAAATGACCTGATTGATTGTGAGCGTCTTTCTTGTAATCTGGACAGAATTCAAAATTGGTGTCAGCTTGATAATTCATATCTGAAAATTTCGAAATGCAATGTTATGTCTTTCACACTCGAATCAGAACCAGTAATTTACAATTATATGTCGATGACAGAATATTGGAGGAGCCGAAAACATTCGTTGATCGAGGAGTGACCTTCGATCCTCAGTTTACTTCATATTGACAACTTAGTTTCTACTGCATTGAAAATGTATGGATTTGTAGTTCATACCAGTCGAGAATTTTCTGATATAACTACATCCACGCTATACTTCTCGTTTGTCATGTCTGAACTAGAACATGCTTCACTGATATGGAATCCACACTACCAGTTACATATTGACAAAATAGAATCAGTTCAAAGACGCTTTCTGAAATCTTTGAGTTTCAAAGACTCCTATGCACCGAGACATATTGCTCAAAGTGAATTTCTGGAGAGACATAGGATGAATCAGTCCAAGTGTCGGCATGAATGCAATTTAGTTATCTCTTTATATAAAATCATTAATAATCATGAAGATTGTTCCGCTCTGATGGAAAAACTTTTTCTATATTCCAAGAGCTGCATCACGAGTCAACAGCACATTTCATCTCCCAACAGCACGCACAAACATTCTCAAGTTCTCACCTTTACACAATATATTGTCGAAATTCAACTCAAAAAGCTCTCAGATGATATATTCAACTGTTCCATAAAACTTATCGAATCCGAATTTACTCCAAGTAATCTAATACATAATATAGTAGGCTGCATGTATGAGTCTGCAGAATGATGTTAGTATTTTATTTTATGTTGTAATTAAAGACCTGCTCACATCCCTGTTCTGTAGATGAGATTTATCCTGTGGGGCAGTGTGAAAATGAATGGAATAGATAATAATAAATTCGAATTGCGGACAGATTTTCAATCTGTCCTTGGGATTCATCGTACAGAAATCTAGGAGAAAAAATCATCAAACCAAAAGGAATTCAAGAATCCATCCTACGGAAACCTGAGAGAGAAACCTGTGAGTGAAATTCTCTATATGTCGGTGACAACTTGTTGAAAAACCAAATGAAAGAAGTCGCTTCAGTTTCCAACATAATTATCGAAAATATCGAATTATCGGATATACTCTGGTTGAAAACGTCCCGGAACGTCTTTGTCTTCCAAACATTGTTTTCGAAAGCGAGGTTTCACCTACGAATAGAGAATTTCCCTTGACATTGACATTTTCCAGTGACATTCTGTGGCAGATCATATTGATAAATATAAAAATTTCCATTTTTTTTAATCGATTCACAAAAGTAAATCTCATGAATCCATAAAAAGAAATATCCTGTATCTTAATCAAAACGAGTATCTCCCTAAAAGCAAATTCCGAATGAAAACATGTGTTTCATATCCGAATCCTAATGCCTCATTCCATACGAATGTATCTCATGGAATGGCTAATCAGTTTCAATTGCAATCAGTCCAAACTTTCTGCTCGAGTGGAGTTTATGGTGGAACCGCATCATATCGCGTGGTTAAGGTGGTCGGGTGGATTTCTCTTCCTGAAATCCTCAGATATGCGTCTCAAATGCCGTAGCGTAGGGGCGCCTCCAATCACGATTCAATTGCCGAATAAGATTGCCTGGCATTTGCTAACACAGCATGTAGGTATTCGTTTCTCGTGTGTATTCTCGCAGAGCCGGCATTCGTATGTGCAGATATATCAACACAAAACTTCTTCTCCACTGATAATGAAATAGGAATCTCTGTCGAAACTATCGAGTTCAATAATGAGATGGAATAAATGACTTATCAGGTCAAGAAGAATCCTGCTGCGAAATAGGTGAACAGATACCAGTTCCGGCCAATGTTCTTATAATAAGTTCTTAGATGTTTTTTAGTTTATCACTTCTTTCATGCTTTCGCGAATATTTCGTGATCTTTGATTCACCAGCAAAAGGATCATGCCTACACAATCAGCTAAAGTACATCTAATTCAACGTGCTCTCTTTTTTCCCCTACTACACCTGCTGGTAAAACCACCAGGAACCTAGACATCAAGTGCTGCAACGAGTTACAAGCCATTCCAAGCAATCAACTTCAGATTGATATTGGATAATGAACACAAGATCCAACCCCGTTGAGAGACAAAAACGTACAATAGGATGATTCATTGGAGATCAGTACCTTGAAGACCAGAAGGAATTCGGCCGGTTGAGAAAGGAATGAATCCAATTGTCGAATGTTGAGAATGTAAAACTAGTAGTGGAATACTCAATTGTCCAATGATGAATTATCAGTGACAGAATGTCATGAATAATCATCAAATGAATAAAAGTACGAATAGATAAGTGAAGTATAAAAGTGGAAGAATTAAAGTTGGTCGAGAAGAATGATCTTATAATGTATCGTCGAAAAACTCATCCGAAGTGTGGTATGCTTTATCCAACAGTAATTCTTTGACACTTTTACTAATTTTTCTTTCTGTATTTAGATTTTTGATATTGTGAGGTACATGATCGAAAACTTTTTTTGAGTTTTAAATCAGAGGATTTTCGAATTGTGTGGTGTTGGGCTTGGGGAGATCCATATTACCCATCTGTCTAGTCGGAAAACGAGAATATCTTGTGGAGTTTTTGTTTAACTTATGTTTTATAAACATCAAACACACAGTCTCCAATAAAAATATGCAGGTAAGGGTCATTATTCTATGTGATCTGAATAAGGGCTGACATGAATCTCTGAAGCCAGACCTACAAACATACCGGACGGCTCTTTTTTGGAGCATGAATACCGAATTAATTGATGCTTTGTCAGAGTTCCCCAGTAGCAGATCCCATATCTCAGGTGGGACCCTATAACTGCGAAATAAGTTGTTCTTGTCATGGTCGGGTCGAGTTCCTTCGATATGACTCTCAGTGCACAACAGCCTTCAGCTAGTTTGGTACATAGACTTGAGATATGTCCCTTGAACGTCAACTTATTATCAATAAATACCGCTAGAAACTTAGTTGAAGAGGATTTGTTTAGACGTTTATCACCTATTGAAATAGGGTTTAGCAAACATTCGAAGGTGAGAATGTGGGTTTTATTCACATTAAAGGACAACAGATTGGCGTCGCACCATATCTTGACTTTCAGAATGTCGTTTTCTATTAGTGCATTCAAATGATGGGTGTCTTCATCAGGCCATAGATTGGTGGTATCATCTGCGAAAAGCGTGAATTTACCCGCAATATCCAGTAGTGTGGGATCATTCATGTACAGCAGGAATAATAGGGGGCCTAAGACAGGGCCCTGTGGTACTCCACATTCCACCAAAGACTCATGAGAGGTAGGACCATTAGAGTAGACCACCTGTCTACGTTCAGAGAGATAAGACTCGAACCAAATCAGGGCCACTTCGCGGAAACCATATCTTTTTAACTTTCTCAGTAGAATTCTGTGATTCACACATTCAGAAGCCTTTGATGAGTCGCAGAACACCACTGCTGCGGCATCATTGTCATTGAGCTTCAGGTGAAGATGCTCGAGAAGTTCAAATATGGCTTCAGAGTCGGATTTGTTACGTTGGAAACCAAATTGGGACGGAAGTCTCCCGATTATTTTGGAGAGAGCAGGTAGAAGAAGGTATATTGGAATGATAACATCGTTTTCCAAGCTCTTGTCGGAGCATGTACATGCGTTGTAAGATTTAGGGAAACAAGTAGATTTTTTATGGATGAACTGAACGGACCACTGGTATTTCCGAAATTCATGTTGAAGTCACCCGCTAATATCAAAAAAGTTTGGGGAGAAAATTCAATCAGGAGGAGTTCAAGTCTTCCTATGGAAGTGTGAACATCGGTTAGGGGAGCACGATACAAGCAGGTTATCACCAAAGCTAGTTTTCTGCTGGACACTACAAAATTCGAATTCTTTTCAAACTAACATATCGTTGTATTTGTCGAGTCTATTAAAGTCTGAGGTTTCAAGTAACTCTTCATGAGCGAGAATCATAGAACTGCCATGAGAGAAGTTCTTTCTGCGAAATCTTGTTAGAATGTGGTAATTGAGAATGCGGATTATTTAGGCAACTCTTAGCCAGTGTTCAGTTAGCAGGACAAGCCTAGACGAATTGAGGTTATCAAAAAGTGAGGTTAGTTAATCGGCCTTGTTGCGGAGATATTGTACGTTGGGTAACATTGAGGATGAGTTCGCTTCATTTGACTTAGCTTCAAAAAAGTCATGGATTTGCTTCCGTTGAGATCATGAGTACCAGCAGTTGCATTTTTGGAGATCACAGAAATCTAGTCCAGTTGTTACAATTGGATGAGGCCTGATACAAATGCTCAGTTAAGAGTAATTCTTCTTTCAGGACTAGAAAGAGAGTTATTAGGTCTAGGTTGAGAGAGTGGAACACTATGAAGAGGAAAGCTCTGGTTCACAGGGATGCTCTGGTTTGCAGAGTTGTCAGTAGGTGTTGAGGCGTCACGAAAACATTTTGGTAATGAGTCTACATCGTTTTCAGGCACTTCATTATCTTGTAGTGTTTCCAGTTCCATTTGGAGGCGTTTATTATCGGTCTCGAGGGTAGAAATTGTAGTAATCATGGTCCTTTGTAGTGTATCAAGTTCATGCTTGTCATTAGGTAAGCCTTGTATATATTCTTCATTGCGGCAATTTCCTTCAGTAACTCATCGTTTTTTTTTTATCTGTGGACGACACGAAAGGGAAACCTATGATGTTCGAGGAACATCGTGTTAGCCAGCGGTGGAATTTTGGGAAAGAAGGAAGGTGTTGGAATTTTTCTTGAATGTTTGGAGGTTGTAAGCATCAGGAAAGACTTCACTAGGCAAAGAATTCCACAACTTTGCCGTTCTATTGATGAATGATTCTTGGTATAGCGATGTTCGACAGGTCTCGAGCCTGACAGTGTAGGGGTGACCAGCTTGAGCTCGTCTGGTTTGTCTACTAGGAATCGCGCGTGGTGGCATGATATATGATATTTCCGTTGAGCACCGACCGTGAAAGTACCTATAAAAAAAGGCAAAGATCGCCGACCTTTCTACGATGATCTAGAGAGGTCAATGATTTGGTGAGTGTTGTGTCATCGACTAGGCGAATAGCTCTCTTCTGAATTGAATCTAAGAGCTTAAGCGTATGTTTGGGGGCTGAGCTCCAAACATGTGAACAGTACTCCAGGACAGGTCGAATTTGTGCTTTGTAGATCATAAGCAGTTGCTGGGATGTGAAGTATCTCTTCGCACGGAAAAGAAAGTGAAGCAGTTTTCGCAATGGACCTCACATGATCGTCCCATGAGAGAGCACTGTTGGTGGTGACACCCAGCATGGATATTGACGACATCATAGGAACAGTGGTACCCGACATCATCAAATTGGGCATTGTGTGATCAGCCTTCTTGGTGAACATACAAGCTTCAGTTTTAGTTGCATTGAACTGTACTAGATTCTCAGATCCTCATTTCAGAATTCTTATCAGATCCTCATTCAAAGCATCAACCTGTCTTCGCCTTGCACCTCTGGCCTCATTGGATGATATAGGGGCTCTAGAGGAGAAGGCGGAATGAAGTGTACTATCATCCGCGAAGCTATGAACTGGGCTGGAGGTCACATTCAACAAATCATTGATGTGGAGCAAAAACAAAGTTGGTGCCAAGACAGAGCCTTGTGAAACACCAGCATGGATCGTCATTGTATCAGACGAGACCCCGTCTACCACCACGTAGAGTGATCTATCTGCAAGAGAACTCGATAGTAAAAGACACATTTGGGGCGGCAAACCATATGACGGAAGTTTCGCTAGGAGGCCTTGGTGCCAAACTCGGTCAAATACTTTGGAGATATCCAAGGCTACAGCCAGAGACTCCCCATGTTTCTCTATTGACACCTGCCACTTATGTGTCACATAGGCAAGCAGATCTCCAGCTGACCTCTGGTGACGAAAGCCATATTGCCGGTCGTTCACGATTCTTGAGCTCTCTAGATATCGGATGAGCTCGATGTTGATTGCTTCTTCCATTACTTCAGAGATAACAGATAGTAGTGCAATCGGTCTATAGTTGTTAGGGAGGGTTTTCTTGCCCTTCTTTGGAATCGGTTGGACCCTAGCTTCCTTCCAGTTAGAAGGAAATACGCCTACGAGTTTGTACGAAAGGGTGAACAACCTGCAAAGAACTGGTGTTAGTTCTGGGGCACATTTCTTGAGAACAATAGGTGGTATTCCGTCAGGCCCCATAGCCTTCTTGACGTTGAGGCTGAGCAGAATGTGTCTGATTGTGCGTTGCCGGAAGACAATTTCTGGCATACGGTTATCGATGGTAGCGATTTTGGGAAGTTCCTGGCCTCGTGAATCCAAGGTAGAATTGTCTGCAAACATTTTGGCGAAGGTGTTGGCTTTTTCATGAGGTGTTATAGCCAATGTATTATCATCCTTCGTGAGGGGAGGAAATGAGCTGGAAGTGAAATTTCTCCCGATTGCCTTGGCAAACGTCCAAAATGAACGGGAATCATTTGGACACTCTATGAGCTTCGATCTTATTTTCGTGTTGTATGCCTCTTTAGATTCATCTATCGTTCGATTGCATGTATTCCTAGCTTCAACATATTCAGCTCTAGTTTGAGGGCTTGGGTTTCTGCGCCAACGACGGTATGCTGCTTGCTTCAGAGCGACAACCCTAGAACAGGTTCTATTGAACCATGGTTCACCAGTGGTTCGTGATTTGGTGCTATGTGGTATGTAAGTTTCCATTCCCAGCATGATGATTTCCGAGATCTCTTCAGCACATTGCGTAGGATCTCCCGATTCAAAACACATTCTCCTCCAAGGAAACTCAGAAAAAAACATGCGAAGGCCATCCCAGTCGGCTAAATTGTAATGCCAAACAATGCGTGGGGGTGTTGGACTGGTTCGCGGAGTGATGTAAGGACATATCGTGGAGATGAGTGTGTGGTCTGAGTTTCCTAGTGGTGCACGGACTTTCACTCCATACGGTTCCGGATTGTTAGTGAGGAACAGGTCGAGCGTATTGGCATAATGATTGCTGATATCAGGGATCCGAGTGGGTTCGTTTATCAGTTGCTCAAGACCATAGGTGATAGCGAAAGCCTCAGCCAGACGTCCTGCGTCGTCTGTTTTGTTCGAGAATTCGAGCTAGGTGGAGTTGTAGACATTGAAATCCCCCATGATGATGATTTCAGCTGCTGGGTGATTCTGTTGGATGAAATCAAGTTTCAGAGGAAGGAATTCGAAGAGGTCACCAGGAGTTGGTTCGTTTGGTGATAGATAAAGGCAGCAGA
Source organism: Gastrophysa polygoni (assembly GCA_963576655.1). Lineage (NCBI taxonomy): Eukaryota > Metazoa > Arthropoda > Insecta > Coleoptera > Chrysomelidae > Gastrophysa > Gastrophysa polygoni. The sequence continues at coordinate 33,462,202 of OY755084.1, read as the reverse complement.
TGAACTTTGTCTGTTTGTGGTTATCGATCTTGAGCCACATTACATCGAATTCTTTCGGTTTCAGTTCCTCCTCACGATGGCATGAGGGACCATTTCTGGAAAAGAGACATAAACATCCTCTGAATCTGAAACGGGTATGCAGCTCATATCCAGGGCAGAGCATATAGGTCGTATTAGTTGATGAGTTGACCTGCGTCCCAGTTGAAGCCACTATATCTGGTTTCTCAGCCTGTAGATGGTAATGAACATCGTTTATATTTTTGTTCAGACCTCGGATGTTATGAAGGTCTATTTTTGAATTCAGATATTTCGATGGTGAACCCCCTCGAGCACCTCTCGCCCAGGAATCCGAATGGAGAGGTATTTTACTTCCGGAGTGTTTTACCCTAGAAGAATTCATCATCTAGATTTTTCTTCAGCTGAAATGGGCGATTTGGGTTGGGAAGAAGGAGATAGGGTATGGGGATATGACCGGAAGCATCGACTAAATACTGAAACATGGGAGTTACCCATTTCACAGCACCTCTGTCGATGTGGTGGTGTCGCACCGGGCGATGATGGGAACCATCATCTTCCACCTATGGGTATCCATTTAGTCGCCTCTTACGACAGGCAGGATTTACCATGGGGAAATTCTTGATCCGTCCCCATCGTACTCAAGTTTGTTGGCTTGTAGCTTTTTCTGGAGACCGTCAATAATGGTTTTCGATTCCTCAAGTTCAGTTGACAATTCTTGTTCCGATACAAAAGCCAGATCCTGAGAGTCTTGAGTTCGTCTTTCATAGCTACTTATAACTGAATCTTTATCTCTTAGGAGACCAGTGTAACTTGATCATCAAGTCTGACTCTATACTCTCGTTCGATTCGAATATGGGGTGACACTCGGTTGAACAAAGTATTTTGTGTTGATTGATCTTGACGAATCAATTTTTCCTCACAAGGCAGCTTGGATGATATATATCAAAGCACACTTTGCAGATGTAGTTACCAAATTCTTTTTTTGGACAACATTCAAATTGGTGTAGCATTTTGATGATCCGAGTTCAATTCCAAGTTTCAGAATTATTGATAATTGACCCAGTTTTCCTGGACTGATGAGTAAAGTTATAAGAAATGTTACCTTTTTGTGTGACTGCAAGCTTTTTATCATAGTTGGTCCACAATTGGATGAATTATTGATCTTACAGTTTATGGGTTTATGCACCTTGCAACTAGTTGTTTCTCTATTTGGAGGATGATTCTGGACTCACCAGAATTAGCACTTCGCATTGATATGGGTTTTGACGGAGGGATATGGGAGCTCTCCACTACACTCAAGATCGTATATCGAACTCTCTGGGTCAATGCTATGAATACAGCAATCTATGTTCCAAATAGAACTAGAATCAGCAGTAAAGAAAGAATACAATCGTCAAGTTCGAAGATCAAGATAGGACTTATGGTTGGTTTCATAAATGATGATAACTTCCCTGATCTCACTCTCTTCAGTTTTCTCGACGTCATTTCTCGGCATACCACAACGATACGTTGGCGGAGATTTCCTAAATTGGTATGCATACTTCTGTACAATCCAAATTTCAAAGTGCCCCATTTTTTCATAATGATGACCTATCAAGTCATGCCGTTGATATCTTACGATCTGAATAGGTCAACGTACCAAAACTCACATTCACAGGTGAATATTCCAAAGTATCGAAAATTAAATTTTTCGAGAATAACACAATGAGATTGATCGATCGATATGTGTTCGAAAGGGGGATTTATAATTTCTTCATTTCACAAGAAAATGTTCCTCCTCCTTCTGAAAACTGATATATCAAATAAAAAGGTATGGGCGCCATAGCAAGGACAATATGTAATGAACATATGAACATATGTTCAGCACATATCATATTCAAACATGTTCATATGTTAAGGGTGTCCCATAATCAGTCTACCAAAGTTCACCAGCTATTTCTAGTAGAAATATAAAAAAAGGTCGAATGGAAATGAGTTGTATAATTTCAAGGAGATCTAGACTTCCTATGTTCAACGCAGTGAAGGAAATGAAAGTTGAGAATTTGATTCAGAAGTGTATGAAACAGGGTGAGGAATCGTTAATTATCAATGTTACTTGCTTCATGAGAATTATTCGACGATTTGTTATCAGATTAGTAATATTCATATCATTCCACAAGAAAAATATGCCCTTGTTCCGTTTAGTTCAAATACCTCATTCTCCAAATGAAATCTATTGACATTTGACATTTGATGAATAAAGCTAGGAGAAAATGAAAACGGAATTCTCAAATTTCGGTTTTTATCGGATATCTCCGAAACTACTCGGAATATTGAAACTCTCTAAATGGCATATTATTAGGTACATGAATGCGCTACTTTTCTCTAATTCAATCGACACCGTATCACCGTTCCTGATATTCCCATGCTGTTCATTCTCATCTCTGACACAGCGTATACAAGGTGATTAAAAATGACACGAAAATATTGAAGGGGGTGATTGCCCAGGCCATTTCATGGAAAAATTTTTTATATATGTATGTCCGCATACACTTCGTTGCCGGTCTACAGGTGTTGAAGTTTAATGAAACACAACAGTTAAAACAGGATAGTTTGAAAACGAATTGATGATGTATTGAAATATTAGGCATGTTGATAGGAATGGAAGACACAGACATTGCAATACACGAAGATTCTTGAGTCCCACCAGATGAAAAACATGAGACGGCACTAGATTCTCGAGAAATGAAACATTGTTTTCCATTCCTTATTCGATTGTGAAGAAAAACATCTGTTGACATTTCATCGTACGACTCATACATTTTGAGTGAAAAATAAAAACCATTCTGAGGCATGCACATTTTTCCTCAACATTCCAAGAATATTTGCAAACGATTTGACTAGAAACACCTTTTTTTTTTCACTGTATTTGAGAATCAAGAATGTCAGTGTTATTTGATTGCGTCTTGTGATTCATGATTCGGAATCCATCAAATTTGTTTCATTCGACAAAGTATCATGAATCACTATACAAATTCCTAGATGACCGAAATACATCCAATCTGAGGACTTGCTGATGGCGATTCATTAGAAGCTACGCGGGACTATACAGAAAGAACTCCATACCGCATTGTAAGTGAAAGAAAAACGTTCCAATATATCCAAAGCGTGAAAATTCAACTAGGATCACAAATTGAGGAATGCCTTCACCAGCTTCTTCACTGCTCGAATCATAATTTGACAGCTACCATTAAACATTTGCTTCCTATTTCATCGCCGCGTCGTCCAAAGCCTACTTGTTCAAAATGTGCGTTCCAAAGTCTACATGTAAGAACCTAAAATTCTCTGCATTTCAAAGATGACTTCAGTGAAACATCAAGTTTGCTATATTTTTGAAATGGAGATTTCAATTTCGATTGAAATATGCGGGAATTTATTCGAAAATAATATCTTTCTGTCAATGACTATTGATATATAATTTCAAAAAATGAATTACTCACACTATTGTATTCTGAGTAAAAAAGTGCTCTGGAGAATGCTTCATATGATCAACAACAGCTGTTACTCATAAACGACAACTGATATCGATAAACGGTTTCCACCATCGTGTTTCTCATGAAATGGACTCTCGGACACCGCCATCAATTTTCGTCTATCTAGTTCAGAAATAGGACTTTCCCTTTGAAAGTGACCAATTTGGGCCATCCTGTATATTAACCAGAATCATGAATCCATCGTATTTGGCTCTTACACACTGTAGGACAGTTGAATGAATGGAGGATCAACTACTCCGAAGAATGAAAGTTATAATGATTTGATTTTTTTCAGTCAATACGGATCATTTGAAATTTGTGCGATTCTATTGATATATAGCTGTGTCTATCTGTTGAATCGCCTATTTCTATGAATACAATGGAATGATATCATATTTCATCATATGTATATCATATTGGGTTAAGTTGAAAAGCAGCCTGAGCTGAACTTCGCCCTTTCATCATAGTAAACTCGCTTTCCTCGCTTTGTGACGATGCGAAACCACGAAGAAATGACACCAATAATTATTCTTATTTACGACTCATATATAATATAAGTATTATACTTGTGGTTTTTGAAGTATAATTATTATAATTTTATAATTTTATAAGTATAATATATCAATCCCTTAGGGAATAATGGCGAGGGATTAATAGTCTTTAATCCCTCTCGTACTCCTTTCACAAAATTTCTCGATACCATGGGAACAATATAACCAAACTCAAAAGTGTCACTGTTAAACGCGTAGTGTTTGTGTATTTGTATTAGAATGAATAAAAATGAAGAATCTTCCACTCGTACACCACCAGAAATTGTAAAATTAGCTGCAGCAACAACATACCAGAAACATCGAAATACATTTATAATGAAACGTACGCATCGTTCGACGAATGGCGTCTTCGAAACAAGGCAAACTCTTATTCCGAAAATGTTCTGCTAGCCTATTTCGCTGATTTGGGAGCAAAATACAAGCCATATTCATAATGGTCATTCTATTCAATGATTGAATGTGTGTTGAAGATAAACCATGACGTTGATCTGGAAAAATATAAGAAACTACGAGCGTTTTCAAAAAGAAAATCTGAAGGATTTCAAGCAAAGAAATCTTCCACTCTGACCCCGGAAGAAATTAGGAAATTCATTGACAGAGCTCCTGATGAAATTTTCCTTTTGCATAAGGTAAATGTTCATATTTAATCTGATCTATTGAAAAACTCATGTTCTTATTCGATTCAGGTTATATTGGTTATTGGAATTATGGGCGCATGCCGCTCAAACGAGCTTTATGAAATGAAGATAGAAGACGTGAAGGATTTCCAAACAGAGTTATTGATAACAATACCCAAGACTAAAACTAATATTGTACGAAAATTCACCATAAACAGTACGTTTTACAATATTGTAAAGAAGTATATCGATATCCGTCCGTCACATGTAGAAACTAATTCATTCTTTCTAAATTATCAAAGATCGAAATGTACAATACAACGTATAGGAAAAAACAAATTCGCAGACATTGGTAAACAAATTGCCAAATATTTAAACTTGCCGGATCCTGAAATTTATACCGGCCATTGTTATCGCAGATTATCTGCCACTCTGTACATTGATGAAGGAGGCGATATAACTGGATTGAAGCGTCATGGGGGCTGGAAATCTACCCAAGTAGCTGAAGGATACATTGATCAGTCTATGAGAAACAAAACAACTACAGCAGATACTATTGCCAAACAGATAAATAGTAATGAAGCAACTTCTTCTTTTACAGCAACCGAAATTCCAAATATTCATGTTGAAAACTCTTCCAAAGTTCATCATAATTTACGACCAATTCAGTTTATTAATTGTACTGTCACTAATCTGAATGTTATTGACAAATAAAGTTATCAATTGAAAATCTAAAATAAATGTTATTGACAAATAGAGTTGTTCATTGAAAATCTAAAATAAATAAATTTGTCTTAAATAAAGTAGATTATACTACTCGGAATGTTACTCCCTCGCCGCTATTGCGGCTTGGTTCGTAAAAATTCCTCGAGAATAATAGCTATCATCATTGACTCGTGGTATAATCTACTATTATCATTATATCGAATATACATCTATATATATATATATATATATATATATATATATATATATATATATATATATATATATATATCCCAAAATCCTAATGAGAATAAGAAATATAGGTTCTCATTTCGTGCTGTGAACATTTATGAAAAAATATTTAAATTCATCATGTGTATGAATATAGAAGAGTAAAGAGGTATATAGATATAAAAAATTATAGATTGAACTATCATTATAAAGGAAAGCAGGAAATAATAAGGAATACCCTTCCAAGTCATTCCAAGCTATTAGAAATGGTTATTTGGATCTTCAGCGAAGATCTTAATTGAGAATGCATCACATTGATGTGAAGTCTCATATTATTCGATGTACGAAATACAGATATAACAAACAGGAATTTCAGTCCGGTCAGAGTTTGAACATATCGAAAGAAATCATAATTCTGAAAAATATAAAAAAAATGACAGTGCTTTGTCGGTTAGAGATCACATTGTTGTTATACCTGTTATATGTTTCATATCAGTACATCGAATGATTCCAGACTTCACATCAATGTAATGTATTCTTAACTATAAGATCTTTCCTGGAGATGGAAATAAACGATCAGGAAGCTTCGAATAACTCCTAAGAGTACTCCTCATCACTTGCTGCTGCTTCCCCCAAGAATACTAGTTTCATCTCTGATAATGAATATACATAATTATAAATATTTGCGCTTGTTATGAAAATATAATTCGCAGATTCTAGCCGAATTGGTGAGAAAGTATCTGAATACGGAAGAGTCATAAATAAGTCATAAACTGTTGAAGCAATTTCGAATCGAGTCAGGCCAAGACAGCGGAAATCGGTGACAATAGCGTGTCTTCAAGCTCGTTCATGATACAAACTGATGCCAAGATTTATCAGACCGTGATTCCTTGTATAGTGGTTGATGCTGCTCAAGCGAAACAGTTTCTTTGTCGACTCACTGATCTGGAGACAATAATATATGTTTCGGGTACCCACCGTTGCTTGAATACAGAGTGGTTTGAATTCACTCTCTGCTTTCGTTATTCTCTTCTGATTTTATTCTCGTTCCTCGTTTCGACAAAAACTCTTTTCGACTGATTAGTTCTGATTCATCAATCATTCCAAGTGTATGGAATATTCTCCTATATATAAAGTGTGTGTGATTCCAATCAGCAACTCACTCTGAAATCAGAATCTGTTGACTGATTCTCGAGACTAAAACATCTCATATACTGAATATGCGGAGATATGAACGAAACTGAAATGATATTTGTATCCTCAAGGCTGTATATAACTCGCTGGAGGGTATGGAATTCCAAGAACGACTTGTATAATAAAATACTATTTGTTTCGAGGAAGCGGGCAGTTCATTCAATTCAGGCATAGCTCAAATACACTCTTACAAACTTTCAGTACAATATATCTCATCCACGGTGTTGGTTATTCAATGACCAATTCTGAAATTGTCGCTCTTCTGGGAAATCTTGTATGAAAATCTGAAGTGTTCATTCAACAAGTGAAGCGGCACAGCAAAAACAAGGATACCAACTAAAATACAATGCAACCGAGGTTGAATATTTTTCTATGTATAATTTTCACCGCAAAGTTTGACTGATTCATTGAATTTCGCCAAAATCAGAATGAAATCACATCAAGCAGCCAGACTAAATTCTGAATGTATCATTCCATTTTTATTATATTTCACAGCTCTCCGTCAGTCAGAAAGCCTTTCAATGAAAATATTGTTCTCATGAGTGAAAACTTTCTGTTCCTGCAATCTTTATGAAGATGCCATTTTCTATCTGAGTATTTGTCGAGCAAGTGACCAGTTGAATCAGCTCTCTAGATTACGATACAAAGTGGATTATACACACAGTCAATCTGAGAAGAGTTGACTCTTGTGTGAAGGAAATAACTGGATGAACTACACTATACCAAAAAATTACCAACTTATGGTTCCATGATAGTAAAAGAAGAACCAATCAACATCGAGTTCATCCAATATGTAGAGAACTCAGGGATCATCGATTGATGAAAATAAAGAGTTTTTCATTGTAGCTTCAGATGTTTCCAAAGCATTTGACCGAATTTGGCACAAAGTCCTTCTAGCAGAACTTCCGCCATACGGATTTCCGCCCCTATCGAGTAGGTGGAGCGTTATTTGATCCGATTACTATGGATACGGGTGTTCCACAAGGATCTGTCTCGGCACCAACATTGATTTTGCTCAACTTCTTGTCTCATATACCTCCTGCCCAGAACATCACAATACGGAGACAGGTCGATACTATGAATGGAGATCTGGCAAGAATTTGAAAAAAGCGATCTGAGGTCGAGTGACGGTTTAAGACAACAAAAACTGAAGCTCGTATATTCACCAAGAAGATGGACCACACAATACCCTCTATGAGGATCTCTGGTAATACTATTTTTTCGTCAAATCGTCAATATCCACGCTCTGTATTACCACTAACAGCGCTCTCTCATGAGACACTGTAGGGTCCATTGCGAGAACCATTTCACAAGAAACTTCGTGCTTTTTATGCCGTTCGTTTTTCACATCACAGCAGGTATTCATAATCTACGAAGCGCAAATTCAACCTGTCCTGGATTGGTCTCGACATGTTTGGAATTCAGCTCTCAAACATAGGCTGGATTCTGAATTTGATTCGGAAGAGAGACAGTCAGTAATAACAGCCTAGATAAATTCCACGCAGACAAACTAGATGAGCTCAGGCTGGAGTCCTGTCGAAATCACCTTCACCAAGCATTATCAATAAATAGAACGAATGAGTTGTGGACTTCATCCAAAATTTTCGAGAAAAATTTCCAAACCTCCCTTCTCTCCCAATATTCCACCGGTGACTAACAGAACAGATGACAGAGAAAGAACACAGATGTCTTTCAGAATGATATGTTTTGTTTATATGAATCAAATATCTTCCTTCCTATCATTGGGTGATTTCATTTTCTTCTTATTGTAGCTGATCTCTACTCTTCCGCTTCTTATTATTGCTCAGCGATTCCACCTCTGCTTGAACCAGAAGTGACATTTTTTCGGTTTTTCCGAATGGAACACCGTATGTACTATTGCATTTCTTGATTCTTACGTTGAAATCAGGAGCTGATGAATTTTGGATTGTTTCCCTTTCTGCATATGTTTTTGGAGTATCCAATTCCTCCAGAGAATTTTGACACCTGGAGTGACTGATCGAGATCTGGATCAACAATGTTCTGATATGAGGGAATAATTCTTATTCTACGCGTTAATGAAGGATTTTTCTATCGGCTCCAGAATGTTGAACAGAGTGTTTGTTATTTCTGCTACTTTTCTTTCCATCTCTGTTGTCATGATAACTTTTTCATTTCAAATGGACAGACTGTTGAATTTTCACACCACTCGATGCGTACTTTTATTCCCATATCTCTGCGGATACCCACTCCAGCTATATAGCTTGTCCCAACATATCGATAGAGAATCACAATCTGCGTCAAGTATAGTCTAAAAATCGAATGTTCGTTTCTTCGAAGTGAGAAAGTAATTGGCATTCAAAATTGCGAAAAAGTATACAGAAATACCTATCACCAAGTCCAATATTTTGGAATACTCTGAGGGCTCCTTGGAGGATATTTCTTTGTTATACCAAGAATGAACTTCCTTTTTTATAGAAACTCCCACGGTCGGTGCTCAACGGAAATATCATCTATTATGCCACCATGTGCGATTTCTAGTAGACAACCCAGACGAGCTCAGGCTGGTCACTCCTACACTGTCAGGCCACTGTCAAGCAACATTCTTCAGTAGAACGGTAGTGAAACGGAGTGGAATTTTTTGCCTTAGGAAGTCTTTCCTGAAACTCTCAAGAAAAAAACCTTCTCTCCTGGAATTCCCCCGCAGGCTAACACGATGTTCCTCCACCATTATAGGTTTCCCTTCCGTGTTGTCAATAAATAAAAAAAAAAACATTTCTGTAGGTCACTCCATCTGTTGGAAATTATTGAAAAATTCCTCAATTGGAAACATCTCCAGAGGAAATGAAGATAGAAAAACGATCATAAATGCCTCAACTCCAGTATTGTACGTGAAGCTCAAAAATATAATTGAACAAAGCGTTTTTCATTTGAAAAGTATTGATAATATTCCAGAAACAAGTCGATCGCCATAGTCGCAACCAAAATTTCAGTTCTCTATGGCCCCCTTATGATTCAAAGTCAATGATAATGATTGATATCAACAGTTTCTTGCAAATAATGACAACCTGTGTTCGATAGCTGTTGTTAGGTTCTTCCAAGGTTTCGATGGAAGGGTGAATAAATTTGCAAAATTAGGTTTAATTCAGGTGGAAATCTGATGGATTATGGATGACATAATAATTAAAATTTATGTAGATGTTTATTCAAAGTAGGTTGAAATGCTGATCTCTGAATCTCGGTGCACGGAATATCTCCATTGCATTCTATCTTCATCAGCGTTACATTGGATATGCTCTTGTATGCATCTCCAGTGGCGTGGAGATGGGGGAACATAGCACTGTTTCCATGATTTTAGCAAGTGCAGTTGCGTGGTCTATAGTTCATTATTTTTTTTTTATCGTCCTTCTGATGAAACAACGATGAAATGAACTGACAATCATCTGGTGATGTACCAGTCACGAAAACAAGTCTTCGATTAGCAAATGTTACTGAATAGTCTGAATATGCCCACATGGCATGATTTCTGAGAGACATCTACATTCTATAGTTCAAAGTTCATTGTTTCTTGTTACCCTCTTTATTATGAACCATAACGATGAGCAAACTTACGATCATCTGGTGATGTCCCAGTCTTCAATTCATAAATATCACTAGATAGCCTCAAGGCTCATTGATATGCACACAACCTGCAATTCAATATGACATCATTTTTTGGGAGACCTCTACTAGGTGAAATGATATATTGAGGACTGCTGGAGGTACCCTACTGAACATCATGTAGAAATAAAAAGTACCTTTCTCATTCTTGCTCTAATCAGTCATTTCCGCAAGGGATCACTATGAAATGTGATCATTACTCATACCAGATGGATATTCGTACCATAACCAGAAATGATCTAAGTACGACTGAACGACTGAAATATAAAATCAAGTAAGAAAAATTCGATTTCTTATTCACATGGAGTACCTACGTGTCGTGTGACCTCTCTGACGTGCAGATTCCATGGCAATGAATGATATAATTTTAATTAAAAGAGGGTTCGCGTTTGGTGGAAAATTCAATCTCGATATACAGAGAAAAATATGTCAATCGATAGAACCGATTTCTCATGAATAGTACCAGCAGAAGGAGGACCTTCAAGGAGCATTTGTTGAAAAATCGACATCACTCAAATATAGATAGCTCAAATAGAGTTGAGCTCAAGATTACTGCTGTTCCATTGGGAAGCTAATAATTCGAGATACACCAGAATATTTCGAAATTTCATGAGAAAGCATTCATTCATTTATATGATCGGAGCATTCATTCATCAGTTGCGGGAAATCATGAAATTTGAAAACCTTCAGATACTTTCTTTCTCGGAACACTTCCAAACTGGCATAGGCTGTGAAGATAAATCATTTCCGTGTACGCTCGTCGAAGGAATTCTTCACGAAGACGTATTTAGTCCCCAAATTGCTCCATTATAAAAGTCATCAGGGCGTACGTAACAGGCTCTTTACATTTCATGAGAGATATATGAGGGTGTTCGTCAGGGAGTGGCAGACTTCCTAACATTATTTCGGGTTCGCAGGCGCTCACGTATGAGCAACAACGGAAATCACTTCATGCTGTTCGCGAAGCCGTCCTTAGTTTCCATTTTCGAGGACAGGAAATTGTTCAGGGAATCAAAGTAATTGATTGAATTATGCTAACGAGATTACTGAGAACATTTCACTCGAATATTACATTTTTGAGCCGGAATATGGCAATGAATAGTGAAGTGTCAGAAATATATCACACTACGAACGGCAACTCTTGGTCGATGTAGGAAAAGGGCATGAGTTCCTCAGCCCCCTGAATTGTACATTACCAAATCATGCATTGAGATCAATATTAAATGTAATGGACACCACTGGGTTTCTATCTAGGAATACACACAGGAATCTCGAAGTCACATGAATAACCTATGTTCGAAGGTGAGCTCTCTGTGTTTTTTAGTCCGACACTTGCGCGACAGTGTTGATGAACAAACATTGAAACTTGTGTACTTCGGTCTTGTTCAATCAGCTTTGCAATATGGTTCAGTCTTTTGGGGCACATCATTTTACTTTTATAAAGCATTTATCATGCGGAAAAAATCCTGAGATGTATGGATAATGTACCTCCTGGTACCTCTTCTAGAGATATTTTCAAGAAATACAGCTTCCTTACTCTGCCAAGCTTATATATTTCTCAGTTGGTAGACTTTGCTATCGACATAGAGCCACAACTCAACAGAAATAGTGATTATCACTCTTATCACACTAGAAGAGCCAATGAATTTCGTCTGCCCTACTCTAGGTAAGTCAAAATTCTCCTGCACTCATGGGAAGTTAGTGCATTAACAAAATAAAAACCATAATCCCAAATCAAAAATCAAAATCAATTCTCATATAAACATAGCCTTTATTCACTAGCTGAATTTTTTGAATACAATTTTTTGTTCCAGGTGAGAATATTGCTGTTAATCCAATCTATGAATAGTACTGATGTAGATGTATACGGTGAACGAGGTAAGTCTCCACAACCCCTCACTCATCCTAATCTGTGACTAGTCTAATAAAGTAGATACATCTGTGTATTAACTTCTGTTATAACATTGTTTTGTATTGCTCTAGAAGGCGAACTAATATATTTTTTTCTTTCCTCCTTTCCTCTTCAGATGGAGATATATCGAACATCAAAAGATAATGTAATATAACTCTTTATTCAATAAGAAAGGCAAGTCATATGATCATACAGTGATAAACTAATGGAGAATGCGGTAAGTAATTGTTAGATTATGAATATGATGAATTGTATGTACCAATGGATATCTCATCACGAATAATATCTGGTGTGGAACAATAATGTTAATCGATGTCAGAATGTTACATATGGCGTTCGCAGTGTTTGTCAGGAATATGATAACTCTCAGTTGTTCAGATGCATACATGGTTTCTCACGGTAGCCGTTCTTCATAAGTTTTCGTGGTCAGAAATATCTGAGATTCTCAATTTATGGACTCTATATCTTCTCAAGTTTTGAAATATATTCAAGGTATATTATACGTAGAATACCATGATCGAATAGAGAAGATATGGATAGAATAAATATACTATATATGATATATAATATATAAATATTCCATAATATATTTCATGATTCCCTATATATATTTTTGATTGTCAAAGTCACTCACATATACATATACTCACGAGTCACAAAGGAAATGAACTGAGTTTCCGATTGATGATATATATATATATATATATATATATATATATACAGGGTCGCTGATATGTATGGAAACGGTCGATTATTTCCTAAAGTAAGATAGCTAGCGAAAAATGTTAGGATAGAAAAGTTGTAGGGTTTTTCAAAATCCATTAAGCTAATGAAGAATTGAGTATACAGGATGAGTCAAAAAGTCAGGACGAAACAAAGTTGCTTTTTCTCTAATTGGACACCCTGTATATTATTCCACATTTCAATTCTGCTCGAAATTCTGAACAAAATAGATGAAGCGCATCATTTCCTAAATTCAACCGATTTCGAGATATCGAATTTTGAAAATAACTCATAATAAATTATCCAAAAATGTTAGTCCATTAAGTTCATAGTCCATCTAGTTACCTTTGAAAGTTTCCAGTCTAACAGTGATGATCTTGTCAAAAATACATTTAGTGTGAATGAGTTTCGCGCAAAAATGGCACGTTTAACTAATGCTGAGCGTATTGAAATTTTAATGATCATAGGATTCGGTGATAGAAGACGAAGTTGTGACCAAGTAGTGAATATTTTTAATGAATTGCATCCAAATCAGGAACCAATTTCTGAATCAACCGTTTCAAAAACATCGCAGCGTTTTCATGAAACTGGAGATGTCAAAGATCGACCAAAAAGTGGAAGACCAGTAAGCGTTACAAATGAAGAAAATGCTTTGAATGTCATGTTAGATGTGGTGGAAAATCCAATAAATTCGGCACAACAGAGGGCTTTGAATCATAACATGAGTCGATATTCCATTCAAAAAATTTGCAAACTGCAAAAATTCCATCCATATAAAATTCATTTGGTACAAGAATTGAGTGAAGACGATTTTGATTGTAGAATCGAGTTCTGTGAAGTTATTATCGATAAATTAAGAGAAAATGTCAACTTTGTCAACCACATATTGTTTTCTGACGAATCTACATTTTGTTTAAACGGGCACGTAAATCGACAGAACTGTAGGTATTGGCCAGACCAAAATCCACATTGGATGGAGGAAGTTCACACAAAAAGTAAATGTCTGGTGTGGCATTATTGGTGGACACGTCATAGGACCCTATTTTATAAATGGAAATTTGAACTCTGAACGATATTTATCACTTTTACAACAGCATATTATTCCAGAGCTTAGACGATTATTCCCGTATTATTATGGTTCAAACAAGATGGGGCTCCTCCACATTTTGGACGTATGGTACGCGCATATCTAGATGAAACTTTTCCTAATAAATTGATTGGACGCAGGGGAGCAATTGAATGGCCAGCTAGGTCTCCCAATATGACCCCACTTGACTTTTTTCTATGGGGTCACATAAAAAATGTAGTCTACAAAAATAGGCCGCCAAATATCGAAGAGTTGCAAGAAAGAATAAGGCATGAAATTTCTACCATTCCTACTCACATGATTT